>OX345640.1:2297500-2837500 GCA_947044365.1 Petrosia ficiformis
TGTACTGTACTGTACTGCACTGTACTGTATTATACTAATTGAGATTTGTTCCTAGTAACCATCAATAATCCATACATGTACAATATACATGTACATGTACTTGTAACAGGTAAAATTACTCCTACACATACTTGTACATGTAAATGTAGACTTACTCCTAGTAATCTGATTAATAATCAGCAGAATTTACATGTATATATATATTACTTGACAATACACATGTAGAAATACTGTACTCTACCGTACTGTACTGTACTGTACTGTATTATACTAATTGAGATTTGTTCCTAGTAACCAGGTTAATGATCAATAATCCATACTTGTACAGGTAAAATTACTCCTAGTAACCAACAATATACATGTACATGTACATTTGTGTGAACAATACATGTACTTGTACAGGTAAAATTACTCCTACACGTACATGTACTTGTACGTGTAAATGTAGACTTACTCCTAGTAATCTGATTAATAATCAGCAGAATTTACATGTACATGTATATATATATATTACTTCACAATACACATGTAGAAATACTGTACTCTACCGTACTGTACTGTACTCTACTCTACTCTACTCTACTCTACTCTACTCTACTCTACTCTACTCTACCGTACTGTACTGTACTGTACTGTACTGTACTGCACTGTACTGTACTGTACTGTACTGTATTATACTAATTGAGATTTGTTCCTAGTAACCAGGTTAATGATCAATAATCCATACTTGTACAGGTAAAATTACTCCTACACGTACATGTAGAAATACTGTACTCTACCGTACTGTACTGTACTGTACTGCACTGTACTGCACTGTACTGTACTGTACTGTACTGTACTGTACTGTACTGTACTGTACTGTACTGTACTGTACTGTACTGTACTGTACTGCACTGTACTGTACTGTACTGTACTGCACTGTACTCTACCGTACTGTACTGTACTGTACTGTACTGTACTGTACTGTACTGTACTGTACTGTACTGCACTGTACTGTACTGTACTGTACTGCACTGTACTCTACCGTACTGTACTGTACTGTACTGTACTGTACTGTACTGTACTGTACTGTACTGTACTGTACTGTACTGTACTGCACTGTACTGTACTGTACTGTACTGTACTGTACTGTACTGTACTGTACTGTACTGTATTATACTAATTGAGATTTGTTCCTAGTAACCAGGTTAATGATCAATAATCCATACTTGTACAGGTAAAATTACTCCTAGTAACCAACAATATACATGTACATGTAGAAATACTGTACTCTACCGTACTGTACTGCACTGTACTGCACTGTACTGTACTGTACTGTACTGTACTGTACTGTACTGTACTGTACTGTACTGTACTGCACTGTACTGTACTGAACTGTACTGTACTGTATTATACTAATTGAGATTTGTTCCTAGTAATCAGGTGAGCAGTCCATATAGTGGACATTATACAAGTGCTGTCATGGAGCTTTCCTAGTAAATGGTCAACAGTCCATATATGCAATAATTAATATACAGTTACAAGTGTACATGTAATGAATCGATGTACTATACTGTACTTTATTGTACTGCTTCAATAATGCAGTGCTTGCCTATTAGTGTTGTTTTAGTATGACAATAATGACTACTTTTGGTTAAGCTATAGTTTAATTAACTAAGGTAATATTGGGCTTACTAAAAGAGTTAGTTAACTAACTAAAAGTACCCATTATTGACCAATTTCATTTTAGTTAGTTATAGCTATTGCTACAGATCTATAATTTAGTTATAGTTTCATTAACTAAAAGTCACAATGACTTACTAAAAGGGGCTTTAGTTTTTGTTATAGATAACTAAAACAATACTATTGTATAGCTAAGTAATGTAGTACTCACACAGTATGACTTTGGAGGATTTTAGTCATTCATGTTCACCATGGCCTCAGAAAAATGTTCATAAATTTAGTTTGGAATGACCAACAATCTTTTTATCTGCACTTTTTGCATATAATTATGTTAAATTTCAGTCCATTGCTTCATTATTGAGTTACAGTATAATCATGTATTAATCTTATGACATTAAACTATACACTATAGTACATATGAAGTCATGAAATACTAAATTTGAGGTCATCGTGAATATGAACAGACTTTAAAATATATAATTATATGAAGTTTACTTTATAAAAGCAAAACTAACAGGTAAGCAGCACCTGTTTGACTGGAATCTTACCTATAACACTCACTCAATACTATAATCAAACATATTAAGAATAATATCAGTTCGTGGTCAGAGTTTCATGTAGAGGGGAGTGATGTGGGACCACGGATTCCCCCTCCCAAAACCTACTTTTCCACCGCAAAGCCAAGATAGTGTTCAATTTAGTGTAAGAATATCTTAGTATTATGATCAGACATATCATATCATAATAATTATATTGTAGCTATCATAACTATTACATAATATGTATACACATACAATATCATACATATAAAAACATGTACAATATCATACATATAAATACATGTACAATATCATACATATAAATACATGTACAATATCATACATATAAAAACATGTACAATATCATACATATAAATACATGTACAATATCATACATATCATACATATAAATACACGTGTACAATAACATACATATAAATACATGTACAATATCATACATATAAATACATGTGTACAATATCATACATATAAATACATGTACAATATCATACATATAACATAAATGCATGTACAATATCATACATATAAATACATGTACAATATCATACATATAAATACATGTACAATATCATACATATAAATACATGTACAATATCATACATATAAATACATGTACAATATCATACATATCATACATATAAATACATGTACAATATCATACATATAAATACACGTGTACAATATCATACATATAAATACATGTACAATATCATACATATAAAAACATGTACAATATCATACATATAAATACATGTACAATATCATACATATCATACATATAAATACACGTGTACAATAACATACATATAAATACATGTACAATATCATACATATAAATACATGTGTACAATATCATACATATAAATACATGTACAATATCATACATATAACATAAATGCATGTACAATATCATACATATAAATACATGTACAATATCATACATATAAATACATGTACAATATCATACATATAAATACATGTACAATATCATACATATAAATACATGTACAATATCATACATATCATACATATAAATACATGTACAATATCATACATATAAATACATGTACAATATCATACATATAAATACACGTGTACAATAACATACATATAAATACATGTACAATATCATACATATAAATACATGTACAATATCATACATATAAATACATGTACAATATCATACATATAAATACATGTACAATATCATACATATAAATACATGTACAATATCATACATATCATACATATAAATACATGTACAATATCATACATATAAATACATGTGTACAATATCATACATATAAATACATGTACAATAGCATACATTTATTGCTGATCATGTGACCTGTGGCCAATCAGAGTGCAGATATTGCATCACGTGATTGACCATTAAATCACTTATTGCACACTTTTGCGTGCAATAAATAGTCATTGCACACTTTGCTCACCTCTACTAACGAAGCTGCTTCAACAACAGTGGTAGTTCACCAGATCGTCAATAAATCACTTAGAACACACTTGACAGTGCATCATGTGTTTCAATGTAGCACTTGGGCGGTCAATAAAGGTCTCGTTTCCTGTGATTGTATCATTTATTTCTCATTATCTCCCACTCTTAGCCCAAATATCCTAAACATGTCAAAAATCCTTTCTGAAATCTTACAATTAAATTCTTTTCACATTCACAATGACCTCAAAATTAGGATGTGTTGCCTTTATATGTAATATAGTGTATAATTTAATGTCATAAGATTAATTCATGATTATACTGTAACTCAATAATGAAGCAAATTAACGTACACAAAAAAGAACTGGAAGGATAATTATATGAAAATGGTGCAGTTAAACACATTATTGGTAATTTTAAACTAAAGTTATGAACCTTTGTTTGAGGTCAAACTGAACAGAGTAGAGCAATCTCTAGTCCTTGTTTAATAGTTTGTTACATTGACTTGATGTCTCTACTATCTTTATTCAACTAATTTGTAACAATAACTCACATTTACATGTTTCTCCTTTTCTCAAATCTTTGTCTTGTTTAACTACACGTGATCAGTGGTGTGGAAATAGTGACCCAATTGCCGGACATTTTGATGTATTTTCATCACTCTTGTCCTGCTCCCCATATACTTTGTATACAGTTCAGATTCAATTTACCAGACATTCACTAGATTTATCAGACAATGTCCTGTATGACTGGCTGTTTCCACACCACTGCACAGGACATTTGGTTTATACATGTAGTTACATGTATACAATTAGCAATTAGGCAAAGCTGAGGATTTAGATGGCTAACATATATTCGGACACTGCACCATTTCATACCTGCACAGGAGCCTTCCTGGTGACTTTCATCATATTATGTGTAGTATTTTAAAAGAAAATCAGGGGACTTATAGACAGCTTTGAATTACATGTGAAAATCAGATTATCAATTTTTTTTCAAAAGTGGTTTGTTCAATTGATAATTTTTCAATCGTCTTATTAGCAAAACTAATAAAACTTTCAACTCTTTAAGACAAGTTCTTGTCCTATCTAGATACCAAATGTTGTTAGATTATGGCACTAGTCGACTGAGAAATGAGCAGTTGAACATAAGCATGTGGTAAAACTTTAAATTCAAAATAAAACTGATTTTTGCTTGCACAGTCACATATAGAGATTATGTTGTACTTTTTTTTTCCTCTCAGAGTAATGCAATGGACATTTTAACATTGTTGAATCAACTTTATGAGGTTAGTGATAATTGTTATTATAAATAATGACTAGGTGTAGCGTGGTAATTCTGATGAATATCAATCAATGATAATTTTTATAAGGTTGTAATGGAATATATGTTGTATATATTGTGTGTAAGTACATGTAATTCTTTGCCATCATTTATTTACTGAAATGAATAATTTCTTACATGATAAATACAAAGTGAGCATTTGTATGGATGGTTCCATCCAAGCTATGAAAATTATTGGTGCAATGTGAGAAGTATGTATATTAACTATATCTAAACCTAATGTAAGGGTAATTTTATATGGTTATGTGGGGTTATTATTAGGAAGTGGTTAGTTTACGTTTATTACTAAGGTACTATCCCAATCTTGTTTGTGAGCATTTTCAGTTTTGATATCCATACATTATTTTGCTTTCATTTTTTGCTGAAATGCTTTCTCTTTTTATAAGGTTGTAATCTTGTATTGTGTATAAGTACATGTACATGTACACTATAGTTATAAAGTATGTTGTATTGTGTATAAGTACATGTACATGTACACTATAGTTATAAAGTATGTTGTATTGTGTATAAGTACATGTACATGTACACTATAGTTATAAAGTATGTTGTATTGTGTATAAGTACATGTACATGTACATGTAGTTATAAAGTATGTTGTATTGTGTATAAGTACATGTACATGTACACTATAGTTATAAAGTATGTTGTATTGTGTATAAGTACATGTACATGTACACTATAGTTATAAAGTATGTTGTATTGTGTATAAGTACATGTACATGTACACTATAGTTATAAAGTATGTTGTATTGTGTATAAGTACATGTACATGTACACTATAGTTATAAAGTATGTTGTATTGTGTATAAGTACATGTACATGTACACTATAGTTATAAAGTATGTTGTATTGTGTATAAGTACATGTACATGTACACTATAGTTATAAAGTATGTTGTATTGTGTATAAGTACATGTACATGTACACTATAGTTATAAAGTATGTTGTATTGTGTATAAGTACATGTACATGTACACTATAGTTATAAAGTATGTTGTATTGTGTATAAGTACATGTACATGTACATGTAGTTATAAAGTAAATATTAATCAATGGCAGGCAAGAATTTATTCTGGGGTGGGAATAACAGCAAAGGCAAATTATCATAAGGGAGTGTGAGGTTATTCCGCCCCACAAAATATTAATCTAGGCTCTCTGAGGTTGCTTCTGGGGCCTGTACCTGATGATATTTTTTTTTTAAATGTTCCAGAGTTGTATATATTCATCACATTCAAAAACCACAATGGTTTAACAGCTGCCTTATAGCATTAGACATGAGAAACTCTGTGGGTGGGAAATCCGAAACCCAGATGAGAGTAATTATATGGGTTGTAAGAATGTTGTATTGTTTATAAGTACATGTACAATTGAAATATCAAGCATTGGTAACTTTATATGGTTGTAATGAACTTAAAATGTCATATTGTGTGTTTTCTTACCTGGAAAATTGATAAAGTGGTATGATATGTGTACTATTAATTGATTAAGTGATATGCCTTGATAATTATATTATGTCCGTATACATGTCATAATACTTAATTACTACCAGTGTACAGGTACTGTACTTATTACTGCACTACAAACAATACTAACTAAGTACATCTACATGTACTGTACTATACTACTAACTAAGTACATCTACATGTACTGTACTATACTACTAACTAAGTACATCTACATGTACTGTACTACACTACTAACTAAGTACATCTACATGTACTGTACTACACTACTAACTAAGTACATCTACATGTACTGTACTACACTACTAACTACATCTACATGTACTGTACTACACTACTAACTACATGTACTGTACTACACTACTAACTAAGTACATCTACATGTACTGTACTACATCTACATGTACTGTACTACACTACTAACTACATGTACTGTACTACACTACTAACTAAGTACATCTACATGTACTGTACTACACTACTAACTACATGTACTGTACTACACTACTAACTAAGTACATCTACATGTACTGTACTACATCTACATGTACTGTACTACACTACTAACTACATG
This sequence comes from Petrosia ficiformis, assembly GCA_947044365.1. Classification (NCBI taxonomy): domain Eukaryota; kingdom Metazoa; phylum Porifera; class Demospongiae; order Haplosclerida; family Petrosiidae; genus Petrosia; species Petrosia ficiformis. Next base: position 2,304,554 of record OX345640.1, read on the forward strand.
TACTGTACTACACTACTAACTAAGTACATCTACATGTACTGTACTACATCTACATGTACTGTACTACACTACTAACTACATGTACTGTACTACACTACTAACTAAGTACATCTACTTGTACTGTACTACATCTACATGTACTGTACTACACTACTAACTACATCATATTATATTTCAGAGAAATTTATTACACTATTATACTAATTATGTATTTTACGTGTACATGTCTACATGTACATGTACAATACATGTACTGTACATGTACACATAGTTACATACATATGCATGATGTTTTTATTGTTCATATATTATCAGATTATTGATGACCGACAGAGTCTAAAGAATTTACAAAAAATGAAATTATCATTGCAAAAAATTGTTCCCAGAAATATCGTTACTCAGATTACTACTACAGCAACATTAACAGGTAATCATGTGTGCTATGTACATGTACATGTACATGCGTATATATGTATGTACATTGTATGTATGTGTTTGAGTGTATTCATGTATATATATTTAATATAATGTATGTGGTGTATTCATGTACTTCTTTCAAGTTTAATTAATCAATGGAAGAAGAATGAAACATCAATTATGAAATCAAGTTTGATATTTTATTGCAAATATCAAACCACATGTTTCAGCACTTTTAACAAAATAGTGTAAACATAGTCGTGTATGTACATGTACATGTGCGTGTACATGTGCATGTATGTATTTCACTTGAAATTGTTTTTTCTCGGTTTAATTTTCCAGTTTTAAGAAACAGTAAACATACACAATTACATGTACACACTCACGTTTTTACTAGTTAAGAAAGATATGTTGTTCTGAGAAGCTTGGTCTACTATGTGTATAGCATATGTGCTACAATGACAATCTATTCAGTAGTGTGTAGTTAAGGAAGATATGTTGTTCTGGGAGGCTTGGTCTATTAATGTGTATAGCATATGTCCTCCATTCAGTAGTGTGTAGTTAAGGAAGTTACATTGTTCTGGGAGGCTTGGTCTATTAATGTATATAGTGTATGTGCTACAATGACAATCTATTCAGTAGTGTGTAGTTAAGGAAGTTACATTGTTCTGGGAGGCTTGGTCTACTAATGTGTATAGCGTATGTGCTACAATGACAATCTATTCAGTAGTGTGTAGTTAAGGAAGTTACATTGTTCTGGGAGGCTTGGTCTATTAATGTGTATAGTGTATGTGCTACAATGATAATCTATTCAGTTTTTAAGAACCTTTAAAGAATAGAAAACATTTTCGTTGATGGGTTTCAGATATGAGAAAACCACAATAAAGTTCAATCTGCTTTCGGCAGAGGAGCATCACCCCTACGGGTGCCCCCCTTTCATGTACATGTATGTACATACATGAACATGTACATGTAGAGTGTGCATTTATGTACATGTACAATGTGTACATGTGTGTAATGTAGAATTTGTACATGTATGTATATCGGGTATGTGCTGTCTAATGTACATTGTATGTAAAGTGTGTACATGTATGTACATGTTGTATGTGTACAGTGCAGAGTATATACATTTATATGTATAGATTGTGTATATGTACATACATGTACATGTAGAGTGTGTACAATCTTATAGGAGGTGAAGATAGCAATATCAGGAAAGATATAAGTGATGAAGAAGGTGAAAATGATAAGGAGAATATAGAACGCTCTGCAATTCCCGAATCTCATCAAAGTGATGATGATGACACAACTGTTCCTTCTTCTGATGAGAAGCAGGTCTTGGCGGCCATTTCTTCTCCACACACACCTCTTGTGAAAAGTCCTGCTAAAAGTACTGGAAGAAGCCAAGGAAGGAGAAGAGGAGAGATTACAGAAAGTCGTGATGAAAAGTAATTTGTCATTATGTATACATGAATCAGGTTTTTGATACATTTTGAAACATGGGCCAAATTGGCTCAACAATGATTAGTTTGAGCCAATTAACAAACAGTTAATGGTGTTAGTGACAATATAATCATAATTAACTGTCCCATCTGGCCCAAAGAGAACTGTGCTGTGCCAAACAAGAAGTTCTTTGGGCCAATGATGCACCATATGAGCTTATCAAAAACACTGGTATTGAATTATTGTTTTAACTACAATAGCTAGGTATACTGTAGTATATAGTTGGATATAGTATTGCCATGATCACCTTATTTGAATATCAACATATCGTTGCATATACATACATGTGAGACGTAACTAGTGATGTACCGATATGAGATTTTATCAATATTCCAATAATTACTTTAGATATGTACTGATAGCCAATACTGATCAGATATCCTGTCTAGCTTCGGTTTCTATGATTTTCTCAATAATTATAAGTACCATACAGGCAATTAATGATGCTATAATCACAGGAAAAGACATAATTGGTACAATTTTTACAATATCAGTTCAGAAACAACCGATACTGATACTAATAATGACCAATAATGACCAATACTGATTACTGATTTGATAATCAGTACATCACTGGGCATAGCACATAGATTGGCTTTATAATACATGTATATACACATATTATATTAGTTAGGGGGGGGGGGGGAAGATACAATATCAACTTATTTGTTTCCTGTTTACATTGTTACTACACTATGCATATGGTACATAATCATATAATGTAATATTAACAACATTCCTGGTAAAATGTAAATAATGGAATAATTGTGTGCCCAACCTTAATTTTGTGTAACTGGGTGTACTATTGTTAAGACAACAGTTACATAAAATATGTATGTACTTACATAACATATTTAATATAATATAGCTAATTGAATTAACAAAAGTCCCATAGCTGACCAAATCTATGTAATTGTATATGTATATGTACATGTATACGTGTGTGTACATGTAATTGTATGCCTACATGTATATTAGTGCTCATATGTACATGTAATTGTATACCTACATGGACATGTACATGTACAAATGTATTGTATATTTACATGTATATAATTACATTAGTGCTCATATGTACATGTAATTGTATACCTACATGTACATGTACAAATGTATTGTATATTTACATGTACACGTGTATGTACACATGTACATGTATATAATTATATTAATTGCATATCTACATGTAACATGTGTACAATGTATGCATGTACTTATACACATGTACATATGTGGATACAATGTATTGTATGTATATTTACATGCACACAAGCCTATTGTAATAACTATAACTAACTAAAATGAAATTTGATTATAATAGGCACTTTGGTTGGTTAGGTTAGTTTCATACTGTTTTAGTTAAGTAAACTATAAATAAACTATAAGTTTCAGAAGCAAAGCATGCTATACCTAAAAGTGGTCACTATTATCATAGTAAATAACAATAATATGTACGTAACTATGTATATACTTTACATGTGTATTGTATATCTACATCTACATGTGTACTTGTACATCTATATACATGTATATGTGTATGTACATGTACTTGTACATTTACATGTGTATTGTATATCTACATCTACATGTGTACTTGTACATCTATATACATGTATATGTGATTGTACTTTTACATCTAGTATATATGTGTATGTACATGTACATCTAGTATATATGTGTATGTACTTGTACATCTAGTATATATGTGTATGTACATGTACATCTAGTATATATGTGTATGTACATGTACATCTAGTATATATGTGTATGTACATGTACATTGTACATCTAGTATATATGTGTATGTACTTGTACATCTAGTATATATGTGTATGTACATGTACATCTAGTATATATGTGTATGTACTTGTACATCTAGTATATATGTGTATGTACTTGTACATCTAGTATATATGTGTATGTACATGTACATCTAGTATATATGTGTATGTACATGTACATCTAGTATATATGTGTATGTACATGTACATTGTACATCTAGTATATATGTGTATGTACTTGTACATCTAGTATATATGTGTATGTACATGTACATCTAGTATATATGTGTATGTACTTGTACATCTAGTATATATGTGTATGTACTTGTACATCTAGTATATATGTGTATGTACATGTACATGTACATCTAGTATATATGTGTATGTACTTGTACATCTAGTATATATGTGTATGTACTTGTACATTTACATGTATATGTGTATGTACATGTACATTAACATACATATATCTACATGTACATGTGTACTTGTAGGAATGCCCTGGGATTCCTAAAGTTTAACACTGAATATTAGTTATCACAACAGGAGATAAATATTACATCACTGGTACTTTTTTTATTAATAATTACATCCAACTCCTTATCATTTGTGAGTAATACCTTATGTCTAGGACATGACCAGTACATGACCAAATATCTTGTTTGTAATGTCCAGAGGAACCAGTTATCATGCTTCATTACACTTGTGAGTAATGCCTTATATACATTGCATGACCAGTTATCATGCATAATGGCTTATGTACTAGTTACATGTATCCTAATTTGATTATATGTACTATTGAACTGCATACGTGAGTAATTGTATCAATGTGTGTATTCTTGTTCTAGGAACCAAATTGCTTATTAAGTAATTATAATGACATTATACTTGTGTACACAATATATGTATATTATATAGTACACTTACAGTTCTTATATACAAAATATAGACCCGAGGTTTAGTGTCTGAGGATGTGATATAGCCCGAGCTTGCGAGGGCTATATCACATCCAAAGACACTAAACCAAGGGTTTATATTGTGGTATATACATGTAAGAACTGTAAGTGTACTATATACAATATATAGTATGCTGGTGGATTAAAGATTCACAGGTCTATATACAAAATATAAGACCTAACCACATCAAACGGTTGCCATGGTAGCATACTATATATATATATATATATATATATATATATATAATATATATATATATATATATCACATATATCACTGATTTCAGTGAAATGACTTGTATATGTATACTGAGTTCAGCTAATTACGCTTGACTCCTAAAGTCTGTTTACATTCACGATGTGATGTGATCACTTTATATGTATAGTTTAATGTCATAAGGTTAATACATGATTATACTGTAACTCAATAATGAAGCAATGGATTGAAAGTTGATATACACAAAAAGGAACGGGAAGGATTGTTATATCAGGTATAGTAAACAACAGACAGGAATGAACAAAATATCAATATCGGTATTACAACACAATTGAGTAATGTTTTATATATTGACTTCAATTACAGTATTAATTCTGGTAGTGTTCAACTGTACATCTACTTCCACATCTTGTCTCTATCATACTTAATCACGAGTATACTTAGTCTTGATTGGGGGGGTGGGGCAAGATTCTAACAAGGGAATGAATGACCCCACCCCTCCTGAAACCCTGGGAATATCATGAGCTGGATTTAAAATTATAAATAATAATTTTGATCAACTGCTTACTTTTGAAATTAAATACTTGATTGTAAGTTGGTAATTGTCGAACTAGTTTGATGTCTAAATGGAACAACCATTGCTCTTTCTGGACGCATATTTTAGTTGACTTCCTACAAAATGGCAGCATTTAAAAGTAAGCATGTATTTGAACAAAATTATTCCCAAATGTGGCTGATCATCCACACAATCATGAATATTAATTAAAGTCTGTCAGCAGTTCATTAAAACTGCTAACTAGCTGTCCTACATGTAGTTTAGCAGGCATTTTGCTAATACACACATTATGACACATGTAGTACACACAGCAACCAATATAACCAGTATAACCAGTACAACAAGTGTGTGAATCAGGTTTAGAGTCAAATACACTCAATAGTATTTAAATACAAATACTTAGTAATCATCGATTACAAATACTTCATGTACAAATGTATGTCAGATACAAATACTTCATGTACAAATGTATGTCAGATACAAATACTTCATGTACAAATGTATGTCAGATACAAATACTTCATGTACAAATGTATGTCAGATACAAATACTTCATGTACAAATGTATGTCAGATACAAATTCTTTGTGTACAAATGTATTTCAAATACAAATACTTTGAAAAGTATTTTTCAAATACTTTGAAAAGTATCTAGTTTGATTCAAATAGTGTTAACAGCTGTTTCCTGTAATCTTATTGTAATTAACAGATTAGCATGTAAGGTCTGTATTAACAATGATTGATAAAAGAGTATTTAGGGCATTCAAAATACTTTTTCAAACTTTTAATTTTAAATCCTCAAATACAAATACTCAAAAAAAGTATTTAAATGCAATCAAATACAAATACCAAAGTATTTACTCCCAAGCCTGGTGTGAATTAATGGTGACTTGTTGTCTTACAAATTGACAATACCATTTAAATCTGGTTTGAACCAAATTTGTATTCATTATACTTCTTTGATTAATTTTGTAGTCCCTAAAGGAAATCACAAATTTTGTGGTTTTTCCAAAATTTTTTAATTAGGAAACATAGATCTATTACTTTATAATTACATGTACACATATACAAGTACATGTGTACATTCAGGCCTGTTACAATTTAAAAAGGTGTTCTTTTCTGCAAAATATGTTTGATCAAACACCTACCTTCAATTGCTTACCATTCCGTCATTTTTTTACAGGAAGTCAATAAAATTCATTATCTGAATAGCTTTATTTATTTGAATAGCTTTATTTATTGATTACAAATTTCATTGACTTCTGCACAAATCAGTGGTATAATGAACGATTAAAAGTTAACCACATGATAAAAATTAGTTTGTGAGAAAGTGCCCCTTTCTGTAAACTAGATCACATTTACTACTCCATGCAGTATGCTGTGCAAGGGGTTAAGCGATTGGTTGTGTCCGTTTGTCAGTCAGTCTGTCTGTCATGCAAGAAAAAAATCGGAATCGATACTTTAGAATACTTTAAACATCTTCTAAACACATCAGTCAGCTGGAAGATAGTCATATAATAATGTATGCACACCTTGTAAAGGCTCATGCAGTTCACAGTATTCTTAATTACTGAGTTTTATTATTATCAGTGTAGAAAAGTCCACCATTAATTTTTATTTTTTTGGTCGGTCACGCCCTTCATAATAACATGTGTTTGAAACTAATAATGATTTACCTACTATTATGATGAGCTATACATTATTGCACTGGGTACATGTTCTCAGATCATCTAGTTATTTGTGACCGTGGATGCGAAAATCAGTCATTTGTAAAATAAGAATTTTGTCAAATGCTCATTTTCAAATGCTCGTTTCTCAGCTATTTTACCCAGGCAACTTACTAAACTTGGAATATAGGTAGAGCAATGGTTGCTTTTCTTGTGTATGAGATTATATTGGCTAACTGTGCAAAATCGAGCATTTGAATATAAGTGTTTGACAGAATTCTTATTTTACAAATGACTGATTTTCGCATCCATGGTCACATTTTTATCAAATGAGCCAATACATACATTGTACATAAATACTGATTTTAATAGTTGTGTTGTTTCAGTTAACACAATTATAATTAAAACTCCTTTTAGTAAAGTTTTATGGCTGTCTTTCAGACATTATGTGAATTAACAAATAACTAAATTACTGTAGTTCCAGACTATCAGTCACATACATGTAGTGTTAATTAATACATGTGTTTGTTGATGATTCCAGACATTATTAGACATGTATGTATAGTTATGAAAGTGTCATTCCAGACGTTAATAACCATATAACAACAATAGTTATGAAAGTGTCATTCCAGACGTTAATAACACATTTATATGCATGTATTTATATAACAATAGTTATGAAAGTGTTGTATTCCAGACATTATTATACATGTATAGTTATGAAAGTGTCATTTCAGACGTTAATAACACATTTATATACATGTACATGTAATTATACATGTATAGTTATGAAAGTGTCATTTCAGACGTTAATAGCACATTTATATACATGTATTTATATAACAATAGTTATGAAAGTGTTGTATTCCAGACATTATTATACATGTATAGTTATGAAAGTGTCATTTCAGACGTTAATAACACATTTATATACATGTACATGTAATTATACATGTATAGTTATGAAAGTGTCATTTCAGACGTTAATAGCACATTTATATACATGTATTTATATAACAATAGTTATGAAAGTGTTGTATTCCAGACATTATTATACATGTATAGTTATGAAAGTGTCATTTCAGACGTTAATAACACATTTATATACATGTACATGTAATTATACATGTATAGTTATGAAAGTGTCATTCCAGACGTTAATAACACATTTATATACATGTATTTATATAACAATAGTTATGAAAGTGTCATTCCAGACGTTAATAACCATATAACAACAATAGTTATGAAAGTGTCACATTATTAATTCCAGACTTCCAGACATACTTACTTCATGGTAATAGGTATACATACATACATACGTGTCTGTTACTATAAATAAACATTAGTTCCAGACATAATAATACATATATGTACATGTATTGACAACAGTTAATTCCAGACATATAATTATAGTTACATATGTAGCTATGAAAGTATCAAATTACCAGACATACATGTACATGTATATGTATATAGTAAACACATTGTATTAGCCACATGCAGTGCATAATAGCATGTCATTTTATACATATTCAATTGTCATTATATAAACAGATTATATAGTGACAAATTATTAGTTCCACATATATACACGTACACACATGTACACACGCACACTCTCACACACACACACATACATGCACACATACACGCACACTCTCACACATACACACACATACACACACACATACTGTACATACCAGAGGTTTTGAAGCATTTGGCTCAGCAATTGTTTGTGTATACATTTTGGCCCAATAGTTAATATAGTGATAATATAATCATAATTAACTGTGCCATCTGGCCCAATGAGAAAACTATGCAGTGACAAATAGGAACAAAGAAATTGTTTGGGCCAACGGCGCACCATATCAATGTTAAGAATATATAGTTACATATGTACATACTACATACATTGTACTACATGTACCAAATTATTAGTTCCAGATTCTTCCAGACAAAAGTTAATTACAATGAGACATGATAGTTCCAGACTTTTTACCACATAGGGTGTACTTATATAAACAGTTGTTATAGCAACTGTACACATGTACTTGTCTCAAATTGCATGTTAGTGTAAATTACATGTCAGTGATACTTTTTCATGAAATATGTATGTATAAGAATTGTACAGACATTGTTAGCTATACATGTATCAGGATTTGTGTGTTCTCTATCATGTATTCTGTGGTTAGTAATAAGATTGGTTTGGAATTCAGTTTCTTCTGGGATTTATAATTATTATGGCTATATAAGTCTTTTTTTATCAAGATAACAGATATCATCTTCTCGAGTTCTTCAAAGCTATTTAGGGATAGACAAAATATACAGTACTAAGTTGCCTATATACATAATACCTATATATATATGTACACATATATATATATATCTGTAATGTTTTGATTGCAACAATAAAATCATTAAAATAACTAATAACAGATTACTAATTAACTGGTACTCTTGTAATTTAGCAATAATTATGTTACTCTCATAACTACATCATTATATGCATGAACCAATTATGTGCTATTAATGTTTGTATGTATGTATGTATGTATGTATGTATTTATGTATGTACGTATGTATTTTGTATGTAAGTAAGTCTGTATGTATGTATGTATGTATGTACAGTGTATGTATTTATGTATGTATGTACGTATGTATTTAGTATGTATGTATGTAAGTAAGTCTGTATGTATGTATGTATGTATGTAAGTATGTATGTATGTATTTATGCATGTACGTATGTATTTAGTATATATGTGTATTTATGTAAGTATGTATGTATGTATGTATGTATGTATGTGTATGTATGCATGTATGTATGTATGTATGTATGTATGTTTGTATGTATGTATGTATGTACTTGTATGTATGTATATGTGTGTATGTATTTATGGATGTGTGTGTGTGTATATAGTGAAATTTATGTCACATTGTTCGCATGTATATAGGACTCTATGGTTTTAATGCTAATGAGTTTTTGGAATATGTACATGTATTATACAATATATGTGTGAATTTTTGATTATATATTCATGTAACTTATTCATGTTCATGCATTGTATACATGTGTATTTTTATTACACAGTTTAATTCCTCCATCTACTGGAAAACGAACAACAAGAAGAACTCAAAGCAAAAAGAAGAAAAGGTGTGTATTAATAGTTACTAGTGCTATATCAAATCTAGTACAGTCATTACCTCTTAAAATGAGATAATAGTTAAAACACCATCCAAGTGTATTACAGTCAGAGTTTCATACAGGATTGTCTGGTTAGGGAAGGGAAAGAATTGATCAACACTGCTTCTGGGGGTGTGCTCCCCAGGGAAGTTTTTAATTTTAGGCTCTCTGAGGTTGCTGCTGGTGGTTTCTGGGGCCAAAGAAGATTTGTAGCTGAGATTTGTATTATATTGTTGAGACCATATGTAGAGTAATGAAATTTCTGCGATATAAATGTGATCTAATTTTCAAAAAGGAACACTTTCCTGCAAAATAATTTATCAAACACTTACCTTTAATAGCTCGTCATTTCGCCATTTTGTACATGCAGCAAGGAAGTCCAGGAAGAGCCATTAGTAAGCTTCATAGTGACATCCTGTACAAATTGGCAGAATGATCAATGATTAAAGATGGGTTTTTTTGATCTCCAGGAAACTCTCCCTTTTTCAAAATTAGCAACTTTAATTGATTTAGCATTGGAAAAGTGCAGAATCCACATTCACGATAATCCATTGTTGGTATATTTGATCCACCTCATTAAGTCTACATATATACATACTTCAAATCATTACTAAGATGGTTGGTTGTACAGTAGTAGTACAGTATTCTGTCTGTCCTGTAGTAAATTCAAGTAGCACCTGTACTTTACTTTTCTAATTTTGAGGGGTACTGTTATGTATTCAAATCCACTTAAACTTCACCTTTGAACCCAAACGTTTTGGGTTTAGGGTTTGGAGTTTGGTTTTTAGTTTTTGAGTTTTGGATTGGGACTTTGAATTAGTAGACCACTTAAGAAGTTATATTGGAGTGGCCTAGGTTAGGTTGGTTTGTTATATTGGAATGGCCTAGGTTAGGTTGGTTTGTTATATTGGAGTGTCCTAGGTTAGGTTGGTTTGTTATATTGGAATGGCCTAGGTTAGGTTGGTTTGTTATATTGGAATGGCCTAGGTTAGGTTGGTTTGTTATATTGGAATGGCCTAGGTTAGGTTGGTTTGTTATATTGGAGTGGCCTAGGTTAGGACTGGTTTGTTATATTGGAGTGGCCTAGGTTAGGTTGGTTGTCAGCCTAGGTTAGGACTGGTTTGTTATATTGGAGTGGCCTAGGTTAGGTTGGTTTGTTATAATGGAGTGGCCTAGGTTAGGTTGGTTGTCAGCCTAGGTTAGGTTGGTTGTCAGCCTAGGTTAGGTTGGTTGTCAGCCTAGGTTAGGTTGGTTTGTTATAATGGAGTGTCCTAGGTTAGGTTGGTTGTCAGCCTAGGTTAAGACTGGTTTGTTATATTGGAGTGGGGCCTAGGTTAGGTTGGTTTGTTATATTGAGTGGCCTAGGTTAGTCAGCCTAGGTTAGACTTGTTTGTTATATTGGAGTGTCCTAGGTTAGGTTGGTTTGTCAGCCTAGGTTAGACTGGTTTGTTATGTTGGAGTGTCCTAGGTTAGGTTGGTTTGTCAACCTAGGTTAGACTGGTTTGTTATATTGGAGTGTCCTAGGTTAGGTTGGTTTGTTATATTGGAGTGGCCTAGGTTAGGTTGGTTTGTTATATTGGAGTGGCCTAGGTTAGGTTGATTTGTCAGCCTAGGTTAGACTGGTTTGTTATATTGGAGTGTCCTAGGTTAGGTTGGTTTGTTATATTGGAGTGTCCTAGGTTAGGTTGATTTGTCAGCCTAGGCTAGGCTGGTTTGTTATGTTGGAGTGTAACCATAAACACATAGGTAAAATAATTGAGTTAATAGTTTGTTGTACATACATGTACATATTTTCTCGGTAATGTGTTTATTATTATTAATAGTATTGTGTTTTCCACTCTGAATTTGGCGATCAACAATGTAGAATGATAAATATTCTTGTGTGTGTGAAACCTAACAAACAATTTTTTGGCTTATGCTTACCTTTTAAGGTTTCTTTTCCAGAAGTCATGCAGAACTGCTTTTCTGTAATTCTTATGGATGTTCTTAGCTTGTCTCTAATTCACTAAGCTCTTGAGAATAACATAATTTTCTTTATTACACATTGTACAATGTATAGTATACAATCTATAGTGGTGATAAATGATAATCCAATGTATCATAATACACCTACTAGTGCTATATCAGATTTAGAATCACTGAGTCCAAAATCAACATTATTTGGATGGCTATTTAGATCCCCAGGGTTGCTAAATAGCTGACAAATACAATTATAAACTGATTATTTGCTGAGTTGTGGTATTTAAATCGTATTCATAGTTGAAATCTGCTAACTCGTACCTAATTACTGTGTTATAATGAATATATTTCTGGAAAGGACTGTAGCTTCTCATATTGGTCGATGGCAGGTTATTTATATCAGTATGTCATAACACGCCTACTTGTGCTATATCAGATGTAGAATCACTGAGTCCAAAATCAACATTATTTGGATGGCTATTTAGATCCCCAGGGTTGCTAAATAGCTGACAAATACAATTATAAACTGATTATTTGCTGAGTTGTGGTATTTAAATCGTATTCATAGTTGAAATCTGCTAACTTGTACCTAATTACTGTGTTATAATGAATATATTTCTGGAAAGGACTGTAGCTTCTCATATTGGTCGATGGCAGGTTATTTATATCAGTATGTCATAACACGCCTACTTGTGCTATATCAGATGTAGAATCACTGAGTTCGAGGGGAAGGTGATTATAGATCTGTTATACATAACATGAGTAGACATGTTGTAATGAATATATTTCCAGAAAGGCAAATCCACTGTAGCTGTGTATAGCTTCTCCTAATGTTTCATACTGTGTTGCTGTGGTTGATGGTAGGTTTTACATCCGATTTATAAAACCTGTGGTTACTTTGATGTTTTGTCATATCAGGATATAGTTATAATTATGTCAACCCTATCCAAATCAATCATTGTCTTTGAAGTCACAATGCATCTGTTTTCAACTCATTATTGTTACATATACATGTACATAGGAACTCCAAACAAAAGAATAAACTGGACAAGTATCAGGATATTCATCCTGACAGTGATGACTCCATTGTTGGTGAACATTCTCCCTTTGTCAGGGCTACTAGGTACACACACACACACACACACACACACACACACACACACACACACACTTTTTGGAATACAAGTGTCGGGTTAGTTTCTTTATCTCACGTATACTGTAATAATAACCAAGTGCAGGTCAGATTATTCAATCGCCAAACTTGAAAAGACTATCAGTGTATCAAGATATGAATCATGGGACAAAATAATCAGTACATTTTTAAAAAAATCTATATAAATTATATATATTTCTTTTTACAGAAGCAAGAAATGTACAGTACAACCGCTACAATATAGTTATGAAGACTGAACTACATATATGAATTATATACATGCATTATATCTTTTTTTATTATACAATAACCAAAAAACGTCTAGATTAATTGGGGGCGGGGATGTTTTTTGGGGGTCTCAAGCTTATAAAAGGTGCTGTAGCCGAGTGAATTGCAGTTTCGCTATTCTTGTTTCGCGTGGTTGTATTTCACTTAAAAACACAGAATGCAGTCACTGAAAAGGACGTTTTACAATCCAAGTGTAAGTGATTTAATAAATGTACATATATATAGGATTATATATGTGTTCACTTCTTGTAGAGCATAGTTCACTAAAGTACAGCAATAAATAACTAACTAAAATGGTGCTATCTCGCAGTTAAACAAAACCCTTTCGATGTAATTAAATATGTGATTATATAGAAGTTTTATCAATTGATGTGTATATATATATGTGCATTATTATAATTTATTATATATAAATGTTTGCTTTGCTTGCAGTCTGACTCTGAGCACCCTCTTGCTTTATTTCATCATTGTGACAATGCTGTTCTCTACCAGATGAACCAACTCAGTCAACTAATGAAGACAGTTCCAGATAACTTGGACCGTCGCTCTCAACTTATACGTCAACTCAAAGACTCCCAACATAATCTCTTAAATGTATTGATGTATATGGTAGACACTGTATTGCCAGAAGGCAAAACTGCAAGAGAGTTTCAAGCTAAATATCCAGATGATTTACCACTGGACCAGATATATGGTATGTTGTCAGTGAAAGTTAGATGTAATTTGTGGTATATTGTTGTTATAACTAAAGGTCAGTCACTTGAACAACAATCTATCAAAAACCATACACTATAATACATATAAAGTCATCACATTCTAATTTTGAGTTTATCATGAATGTGAAAACCACAGTTAGTACATAGACAAAACATTAACTAAAGATCAACTGCAATAACTATAACAAAATCAAATTGGTCAATAATGTATAGTTTCAGTGGTAAACCTTTGTAAGCTAGTACAAATATACTAGTTACATGCAATATGAAATTTACTATAGTTCTCTTTTTCCATTATTAAGGTCCCATTTGGTTTGGAGCAGAGGTTAGTTACTATATATTCTATTTTAATATGATTTAATCTTCAACTTCCTTGCAGTATCCATTCACTACCATACTTACTTCCCTTTGCCATATGAGTGTGTACATCCTACTCACATTACACAGAATTCCAATTTTTATTTTTAATCAGCCTAGCCCAAGCCTGCTGGACTTAAGATTTACTGTTTCAGTTTAGTTTAGTTTTTGAAATATTGCTTCTGAAGGTGTGATGATTGTGAGTTGGGCCACAATATGTACTCCACAGTGTTTAATATGGGGACAATGTAGTTATGTAACAAAAATTGAATAACAAAAACACATCCTATATACACACACACACATATATACATGATTATGCATTCATGTGCAAAATCTTTGTTCTTAAGATGATGTATGCTGTTAGCTCCATGTGAATCAGCATACTATACAGTGGAGCCTCTCTATCCCAAGCTCTCTGAAATGAGGACACTTCTGTATTGAGAACACATGAAAATGTTCCAAACTGTCCTTTATAGTATAAAGTCACCCATGAAATGAGGACAACCTCTGTGATTAGAACAGTTACTTGACCCTGATGGTGTCCAGAATAGAGAGGTTCCACTGTATAGCCATATAGAAAGGAAGCACTGCACATAATGGAAATAGGCATAGATACAGCGGCATAATTTCAAAGACTATGATTGTTATTATTAGTGAGGCGTTGATTAAAATTCTTAGAAATTAATAATTGTATTCACTTTATTACAAATTAGCATTTGTTAATCCAATTTCCGTTTCCTCTCAAAAGGCAACAGTTTTAGATTTGTTGCCTCAGGAGAGAGAAAGATGTCTTCCATTACATGTACAAACTGTTTATCTAAATAATAAAAGAAATTAACAATATTATATCAGTGACAAAAATAGCTTCCCCTGTCTATAAATATTTCTCCATGGAACTACCTATATTACAAATAGTTGCAACAAGCCAGTGTTTCCCCCCAAAGGATGGTACCATGGTGCTCCCCCACCCTATAGGATGGTACCATGGTGCTCCCCCACCATATAGGATGGTACCATGGTGCTCCCCCATTCTATAGGATGGTACCATGGTGCTCTCCCAACATATAGGATGGTACCATGGTGCTCCCCCACCATATAGTCTTGTTCTCTCAACCTTAAATTTATGTTGAAACACACCATTTTACAACACTGATTGAACATTGTTGAACAAACATCATGTACTGCTGATGTATTCCTCCACCCTTAATATTTTATCCTGGGGGAAACACTGCAACAATATATAATAATTATGTAAGTGTTTTGAATCCACCATTATATTAAGTAGCATACTATATATAGGCAGCAAGTTCTATGTCTGTGAATATTGTTGTTGAGATGTTACCAAAATTATTAACGATATTAGAAATTAACACTACCTAATGTACACATTCAGTGAGGAAGTTTAATTACTATGGTTTATCTTTGAAATGGGGCAATCTGCAAATGATATCATATCAGTACTGTGTAGCTTCACTTTATAGGGAAATATCATAGAGAGAGAGAGAGAGAGAGAGAGAGAGAGAGAGAGAGAGAGAGAGAGAGAGAGAGAGAGAGAGAGAGAGAGAGGTTGGTATTCAGCTATGTTGTTAAGATGAAATGTAAACTATATAGGCACTTGGCAACCAGACTAAACATTCAAGGAAAAGTACTACTAGCATGCATTAAATATGCCCACATAAAACATTTGGCAACATGGCTAATAATTAGTTCACAGAAAATCCACACTCTTGTGTCCTTATAGCAAGTGAAATGTAAGCTATGTACTGCCTACATGGGCACTTAGCAACAGTTCAAAGAATATGGGTATATTTATATATCTACAGCCATATGTGTTCTAGTAACAGCTATATCCCAACAATAGAAAATAGTTTTTTTATGTAGTGGCTTTTATGAGGGAAAGTCCCTCCCCTTAAATTTGTTCATTACTATAGTTACTAAAATTAATTATGGTGACAATAATTCACCAATTTCATTAATCAAATACCTGTATGTAGTTATCCCTCATGACCTCTATACTTCTGTTATCCCTCATGACCTCTATACTTCTGTTATCCCTCATGACCTCTATAACTCTGTTATCCCTCATGACTTCTATGTTCTGTTATCCCTCATGACCTCTATACTTCTGCTATCCCTTATGACTTCTATGTTCTGCTATCCCTTATGACTTCTATGTTCTGTTATCCCTCATGACCTCTATGTTCTGTTATCCCTCATGACTTCTATGTTCTGTTATCCCTCATGACCACTCTATGTTCTGTTATCCCTCATGACTTCTATGTTCTGTTATCCCTCATGACCTCTATGTTCTATTATCCTTCATGACCTCTATGTTCTGTTATCCCTCATGACTTCTATGTTCTGTTATCCCTCATGACCTCTATGTTCTATTATCCTTCATGACCTCTATGTTCTGTTATCCCTCATGACTTCTATGTTCTGTTATCCCTCATGACCTCTATGTTCTATTACGCTATTTAATGTAGCACTTGGCAAAAGATTTAATAGTTCAAGGAATAAAAGTAACATACATGTACTACCTATAGTATTAGTATGCTTTGTCACACCCCTGTGTACTTCTACATTGATTTTACATCTTGTTTCTTAGGTAAAACAATAACCTACTTCCATATAAGTACCTACACTGCTATAGATACAATGTACTGTACTTGTGTGGGAGTGATTTCTTTGATCTTTTAAGTTAAAATATAATTCCCACCTTGTTCACATATTTTTCAGTTTTGATATCCCTTCATGTTCTTTCATTTTTGTACAAATTTTTTTTTATCTTGTATCTATCATCTCTTTTCTGCAGTGTCTAGCAGCTGGTTCTCATATTGCTAATCGTGAGATTGAGTCTCAGGAGTTGAGACCGTATGCTATAAGATTGTCTAAATCTATCAGTAGACTCAGGAATGCATTAAGACTAGAGGGACACAGTAAAAATTTCAGATTCACAGCTAAGGTATGTGAGAGACATTGGGACTAGTCCAAGTGTCCTTTAATGTGGAATTGTCTTTTATTTTAATACAAATGTATTGTATTGGGACAATGACAATGACAGGAGTCCTTGATGTCGTGTGTCCACTTTACTACAGTGCTATAGTCACTTTATACTTATGAGAGAAAAAGTAACCTTCTAAAAAAGCATGTAAAACGAGTTTACATAAGGCTATTGACATATAATGTGTATGTATAATATAACTAAGTCTGTGTATATACATTATGTGAATTGATTCCTGGAATCTGGGTTGTTGATAAAAGTTGGGTGTGTTACTCCAACCTAGTCAATATACCAACTGAAAAAACTGTTATTGTATTGCACACAGTATCAATTAAACTTCATGAATATTATGTCCTGCGTACATTGTGTGATATCATTGTATACATAGGTACATACTACATACATGTATACATTTACATGTATTGGACATGACATGTATGTCCATCTTTGTTACATATCCATCTATAATTATGTCTATATATTATAGTCATTGATGATGTATCATGGGTTTTTTGATTGAAGTGCATTAGCTCATTCACTGATGTAATTTGAACAGCTGGTATTATCTTATTAGAATTTAATGTCTCTTGGCTGCCTCATGATTGATACGTCACTGACTGTGGTAGTTCAATGACACTATGGTACACTGTTAGTAAACTATTGTACATGTGGTAGTGAACTGTGGTACACTGTTAGTAAACTGTGGTACACTGTTAGTAAACTTTTGTACTTGTGGTAGTGAACTGTGTACACTGTTAGTAAACTGTGGTACACTGTTAGTAAACTTTTGTACTTGTGGTAGTGAACTGTGTACACTGTTAGTAAACTCAATTCAGTATCAAACTTGCCAAACATATATCCAGCAATGTCATGAGCTGTTTCCACACCATTTACGTGTCTGTGCGTGTTTGCATGTGTACACAAAGAACTTAAATTCTCACATATTGTTCAATGTGCAGTAAAATTATTAGCAGACAGATATGTATTGTAAAGACATTAGTATAGTTGTAGTGTGAACTACTCTCCTACAAAGAAAAATATTAAGAAAACATAGTTATTTATAGTATAATTATGTGAGATAGTGCTACAGTGTAAACGTGT
This sequence comes from Petrosia ficiformis, assembly GCA_947044365.1. NCBI lineage: Eukaryota > Metazoa > Porifera > Demospongiae > Haplosclerida > Petrosiidae > Petrosia > Petrosia ficiformis. Next base: position 2,323,415 of record OX345640.1, read on the forward strand.
GCTGTATGAAAACTCATAGAGCATTTTGTTAAATTTGAATTACCCACACATCAGTTAAAGCATCTGCTTACCCTTGTGGACTATGACAATTACAGCATTCGGAGTATGGTCTCACGAAGCATATAGCGCTCAAAAGGGTGTATTATCTGTATACATGTACATGTATGTACATGTAGTTATACTTCTTATCTGTGTACATGTAGTTATCTATTTCTTTCATGCACACACAGATTAAACAGATGTTGAAGTATTTTGACAAAAGCTGGGTTGATTTTGAATTCAGGTAAATATCTACATTGTAATTAAATTCCATAAAAACTAGTTACAGCTAATCATATGATAGTGGACAAGAATTAATCACAGTAACCTGCTCAGTACAATACAGTACACTACAGTACACTACAGTGCAATACATACACCACAATACAGTACAAAACAGTACAGTACACTACAATACAGTATAGTACAGTACACTACAATACAGTACACTACAATACAATACAGTACACTACACTACACTACACTACACTACAGTACACTACACTACACTACACTACAGTACACTACAGTACAGTACACTACAGTACAGTACACTACAGTACACTACACTACACTACACTACACTACACTACACTACACTACACTACACTACACTACACTACACTACACTACACTACACTACACTACACTACACTACACTACAGTACACTACAGTACACTACAGTACACTACAGTACAGTACATACAGTACAGTACACTACACTACACTACACTACACTACACTACAATACAGTACAATACACTACACTACACTACACTACACTACAGTACAGTACAGTACAGTACAGTACAATGGAATAAGATGCACACCCACATGTACAATTCACTGGCAAAAAGAGTCACTTTAGTGGGAGGAAAAAATTACAAACACACAAGATATATAGTAGAATTTAATGAACAGCTGTCTAACTGGTAACTCGCTACATACTAACCACTAGTACTTGGAACTTCTACTTGCATTTCATCATGTATATATGTATTGTAATTGTACTTTGTACTATCCTGTGAGACATATTATCAACAGTTATTTTATCCTTTAAAACACATTATCTTACACTACTGTATGAAGGTGTGTTAGACCTATTTAGTAAAAGTATGATTATAATTGAGTATTTTATTACATCAGATATGTGAGTGTCATGTGTACTGTTCAGACGGAAACCCAATATCTTCATCAACAAGAAATTGCTGTCCTTTTTTCTGAAGCCACTCAGAGGTATGATTTATGTATGGATGTACGTATGTATGTATGGATGTATGTACGTACATACTTACGTATGTACGTATGTACATATGGATGGATGGATGGATGTATGTATGTGTGTATGTATGTATGGTCCAGTATAGATGTTTGGATGTTTGGATGTATGTATGTATGTATGTATGTATGTATGTATGTATGTATGTATGTATGGATGGATGTATGGATGTACACATGTAGGATGGATGGATGGATGGATGGATGTATGTATGTATGTATGTATGTATGGGTGTATGGAGGTAGGATGTACATGGATGTTTGGATGTATGTATGTATGTATGTATGTATGTACGTATGTATGCATGTATGTATATACATGTATGGATGTATGGATGTATGGATGGATGGATGTGCATGTAGGTCTGCCTTGTATGTATGGATGATGGACTGATTGATGTATGTATGGTATGTCCTTTGTATGTACATATACATGTATGTACTATTATATCACGTCTCCTATGAATATACGTATTCATTATCTATTATTTAAATTAAATTAATATATTATTATTTGATTACACAGAGCTTTGCAATTAAAATACTTTAGTAAGGAGGACATTGAAATGATGGATCCAGCTGTTATGTTTGCTATTCCTAGACTAGCTATTATATGGTTGGTTTACAAACAGTACATTCTTAACAATAGCAACACTAATTAAAATCTTGTTACAAGCACATACATACGAACATACATACATACATACATACATACATACATACATACATACATACATACATACATACATACATACATACATACATACATACATACATACATACATACATCCATACAAACATACATACATACATACATACATACATACATGCATATATACATACATACATACATGCATACATACATACATTTGTTAAGCTGGTAGTGAGTTAAGGCAGTCAGATTCACTCAATCAACATTTTTTCATATTAAAGTCACCTCTTATTTCTTCCTTTTCTCAGTGGTATTATGATTTTTCCTGATGGACCTATCAATCCTGAGAGACCTTCTCGTGATACCCCTGCTTGTTTCAGAAGTTACCGTCAGCTCCTGGCAAGAATCAAGTGAGTCACAATAACAATTACTGTTTGAAAGATAAGTGTGGAAACATATTGCTGGCTGCTGGCTGCTGGTTCACTGTGATACATACAAAATGCACTTGAAATGATATATTTTGTATTCACAGAGAGCTACTTGGATTCTTAACCAAAGAACAACTAATGAAACTTGAAAGAGCTGTGTGTAGTGCTGAAGGTATTCGATCCTTAGAAGATACTCCATCTCTGTGCTCAGATTCGGGGACAAGACCACACAGCATTATTTCTACTTCAAGTGCAGATTCTTCTTTAACAGATCCAAGTTCAGAATTTGATCCTGAAATTATTGTAGAGATGAATGAAGTTGGGGTATCAACAGATAATAATGAGGTGTGTGTCAGTGTGTGTCTATATGTATGAGTGTGTGTATGTATCTATACTAATTAACTATAACTAAATTACGTCTATTGCAATAACTAAATAAAAATTGGCCAATAATAAAATACATATATATATATATATTATATCTTCCAATAGACTCACAGTATTATCACATCAGAGTTGTCAACTTCACATATTACACCTAACACACTTCCAAACAGCATGTTCATGACTTCTCCTGCACAACAATCGCTTACTCCATTCAAACCTGGTCCGGCAGATTTTATTAGCTCTATAGACTTACTGCACAGGTTATTCATTGCAATTTCGGGAGTTGCCGATCAACTGCAGACTAATTATCCAAGAGATTTTCGAGCAATTCTCAAACAGGTTTTTACAATTATAACAAGTGATGTGTTATTAGAGACAAACGAATCCAAACATGGCGGAAAACATGGAATAGAGTTTGAACAATCACATGATATCTTTTCATCACAAGGTAAGGACATGACTATGTTGTAACTGTGTAGACAATAGTTATTATGTTATTATGTAATAGTTAGAACACACTTTACCGTGATTACGTGTTTTAATGTAGCACGAGGGCGGGTCAATAAAGGTTGAGTTTACATAATGCACGAGCCGAAGGCGAGTGCGCTATGTAAACGAGACCTTTATTGACCGCCCAAGTGCTACATTGAAACACACAATGCACTGTCAAGTGTGTTCTAAGTGATTTATTGATGATCTGGTAAACTACCACTGTTGTTGGAGCTGTTTCGTTAGTAGAGGTGAGCAAAGTGTGCAATAACTAACTTATTGCACGCAAAAGTATGCAACAAGTGATTTAATGTTCAATCATGTGACGCATTATCTGCACTCTGATTGGCCACAGGTCACATGATCAGCAATAAGGGTATTTATTCACTTACACAATATGTATTGAAATATAAGCCCAATTGTCTATGGCTCTTGCAACTGACTGCGTAGACAATATCATTATTTATGTACTTACACAATATTTATTGTCATGTTATGTTATGGAATATGCAAGACTGATCGTCTATGGCTCTTGTTTCTAAACATGTGATAATTGTGATTATATGTTGCATAAAGGCATGATTTTTAGTTGAGGTTAGTGTAGTATGTTAGACTGTCCTTGTTGTAATAAACTCAGTTAATCACTTCTTTACAAGTTACAACAGACTACACATTTTAATGTGTGTGTCAGTAGTTTCATGATGTATCCATTGTTACTATAATTAGAAACAATCGTTCTATAAATAATAAACCACACCCAATCCTAGTAATGATAAACTCTAAATAATTTACGTATCCCAATGATGTAATCCCACTGGTGGTTACATCAAGAAACAGCCTGTGTGTCTCTCTCTTTCATATATTACTCGTTCTCTATTTAGGACTCGATCTCTCTCTATCTAGTATGACAGATACTTTTTCTTCAACTTCCTCAAACAGTGAGTGTAATATATCCCATACATGCATGCATGCATACAAATTAAAAATTGTTTTGTTAGTTGAAACTATTGTACATTCAGAACACAATCTCATAGCAGTCTAAACAAACTCTTAAGAATAGAATAAGCAAGAAAATGCTCTGAATAGGCCAAGGGGTGTGTTGGTTTAACAACTCTTTAGTGTGCATTTTTAAACTAACAACAAGTGTGTCTGGTAGGCCTAACAAAGAAATGACAGTTACCCTTTTGTTACTATGACAATGAAGCTAGAGAATGAGGTTTAACTGGGTAAACAATACTTACTAAATACAAGTTGGAATCTGACCACCACTCTAGTGACTCTACATAGTCTGGGAAGAACACATGAAATGAATATACTTATATATACATCATTATCCAATGTTATTGTAGTAGAGTACAAATCAATCACAGTTTTTGTAATAGAATATGTCAATATTACATCCTTGCTTTTTGCATCTTCAAATGAGACTAGCTTTGGTGTGTGTTGTATTCCATTTTAACCCCCCCCCCCCCCCCTCTCTCTCTCTCTCTCTCTCTCTGTCTCCCTTATATTTCATTCATTCATTCATTCATTCATTCTCTCTATCAGAATGGGTCTCAGATTCACAGTCACCAATCTGTTATGGATGTGAGGAGAGATTTTCTTTATTTCGTAGAAGACATCATTGTAGAGCTTGTGGTCAGGTCAGTTCTTGATGAAATTACACACGCTATTTATACACATCTAATAATATCAGTATGTACCAGCCTAGATCACTGCTTATATATAAGAATTTATAAAAGTAGTTTTGGAGTAATCTCTTTGCAGTAGCTGTCATATAGAATGTATTGATAGAATGTGATTTAGCTCCTATCACTTGACACTTCTAGTTTAATCACAGGTACAGTGTACAAGTAGTGCATGTATTGTGCTTTTACAAACATAATCATGTGATTAGTTCAATATCACATGATATATGCTAAATTAAAATATGTACATACATACATGTAGTATATTTCTTGACCTGTTATAGAGGAACTGCAATGTAGTTTGTAGTTATCAATATGATTACTATATCAAACCCCTACTTTGTAGTGTGATTATTATATCACATGTGTAGTATGATTTCTGTGTGTGTGTTTTGGTGAAGACTATGGCTATCTACCAGTTATGTGTAGTCTGAATTCAAACCACTGCTTTGTAGTGTGATTATATCACATACATCTGTCACGTAGTATATATGATTTCTATAACATTATGGTTTGATGCAAACTGCTATTCACAATGTGTAGTCTGAATTCATTTACTTTTCTATGTCTTGTGGTACAGAGTGCACACTGCTATTTTGTAGTTATGATGTTTATATTCCAACCATGTGTAGTATGATTTCTATGTCTTGTGAACATAGAAACCATACTACACATAGCTGATAATAACCCACTATATATATGAATTACAGAATAGCAATCTGTCCCACAATACATAGAAATCATACTACACATAGCTGATAATAGCCCACTATATATATGAATTACAGAATAGCAATCTGTCCCACAATACATAGAAACCATACTACACATAGCTGATAATAACCCACTATATATATGAATTACAGAATAGCAATCTGTCCCACAATACATAGAAATCATACTACACATAGCTGATAATAGCCCACTATATATATGAATTACAGAATAGCAATCTGTCCCACAATACATAGAAACCATACTACACATAGCTGATAATAACCCACTATATATATGAATTACAGAATAGCAATCTGTCCCACAATACATAGAAATCATACTACACATAGCTGGTAGTAACCCACTATATATATGAATTACAGAATAGCAATCTGTCCCACAATACATAGAAATCGTACTACACATAGCTGATAATAACCCACTGTATATATGAATTACGGAATAGCAATCTGTCCCACAATACATAGAAATCATACTACACACAGCTGGTAGTAACCCGGGCCACTGTATATATGAACTACAGAATAGCAATCTGTCCCACAATACATAGAAATCATACTACACACAGCTGGTAGTAACCCACTGTATATATGAACTACAGAATGGCAATCTGTCCCACAATACATAGAAATCATACTACACATAGCTGGTAGTAACCCACTGTATATATGAACTACAGAATAGCAATCTGTCCCACAATACATAGAAATCATACTACACATAGCTGGTAGTAACCCACTGTATATATGAACTACAGAATAGCAATCTGTCCCACAATACATAGAAATCATGCTACACACAGCTGGTAGTAACCCACTGTATATATGAATTACAGAATAGCAATCTGTCCTGTTCATGCACATTAATTGACTGAGCCCCAGGACTAATGCAATTTCCTTAACTACACAACAACACACAATTAAATATAAATGTAATTATAATTATAGTTTGAACCTGTGGGAAAGGAATCATAGAGATGCTACAACAAGTTTTAAAACCGTCATTTTAAAAAGCTGAGCTCTATTGTATTATTAAGTGTATTTCTTTCCATTACAGGTTGTTTGTAGTCGCTGTTCTCCACACTCTCTTCCTTTGGGAGGTCAGGTATCAAATAAACTAGAAAGAGTTTGTCATATGTGCTATGTACAAGAACTTGGTAAAGCTACACAAATGCTATCTGCTCGAATGAGAACGACAGAGACATCATAACTCATTGAATATAAAAAATATATATTACACATTATAATAACATTTGTATATATATAAATCATTATCGCTATATTATGGTTTGTATTGTATCATGATTTATCATTGTAATGTATGTGTGTATATGTATGTATGTACACATGTGTATGTGTGTATATGTATGTATGTACACATGTACATCTGTTCTATAATATGACTAATGAAAGTAATGATTATAAGAAAATGTAATTATTATGATTAGAATTTTAATAAAGATAATGTTAGAGTTATTTTAGTAATGGGGATGGATTGAGACAACTATAGTTCACTTGCAATTTGTTAAATGTGGTGTTGTTTTAGTTAACTATAACTAAAATCCCTTTCATAGGTCTACTACAAAAACTAACTAAATAAAATTGACCAATAATGGGCACTAACTAGTTAGTTAACTAAATAAAACTAAAAACCCTTTTAGTAAGCCTAATATTATCTTAATGGTTTTGTAAACAGGTATCTAAATTTGAAATTTTTAAAATTCAGCGTTTATAGTGTAGAATTGCAAAAATTAATTCCGTGGAATTGGTAAAGTTAATTAAACTAAAATTAGTTAGTGTACCACAACTAATATAAATAAATATTAAATCACACACAATTCTAAGTAATACTATTACACTGAACGGAAGTATTGACTATATGTATGTTGTACTTTAATTAACCTTAAAGGATGTATTTACTATATTTGTTTACTCAATAATTTATTCAATTAGTCCCTGATTTAATCTGTCAGATATGTATATCCCCCTCTTGATTATACAATATTAGTACCTATTATAATATTTAATCATCTCTTGTGATTAATTATTACTATATACCATACGTTAATTAATTACTGACCTATTATAATATTTAATGATCTTGTGATTAATTATTACTATCTATTATAATACATATTTGATTTAGTCATCTCTTGTGAATAAATATTATCACTTATTATAAAATATCATCTTCTGATTATAGATATTACTACTTATTATAAAAACTAATTCTGTCAGGTAACTTCATCTCCTGATCTGTGGGAAATGAACAGGTTAAACTCTGTCCTGTGATGATGAACTTTCATGACAATGGTATGAAGAAGCCCCTCTCCAATCACCACGACTGGTAGGTTTCTGTATAGATGTTTTTCCACTGGAATGTTTGAACATTCTCTTTAAGTCTGAAGAATCACTAACTCTGTATCTATCATGATATTCATCATCTCGTTGACACTTTCGTTCATACCCACTTGGGTTTCTGTCATTTACATAGCGTGGTTTGGGATTGGGTCTGTCTTCATTGAAACAAGCATGAGGATGTTGCGACCGCCATGGTTGCTCTCTTCTAGGTTTCCATTCCTGAGACCACGAATCAGTTTGAGGCTCACTACAAGATAACAAATCTCTTGAATATGATTGATGATGGCTGGAAGGTGGCGACCTTCTCCAGTTGACACAGGCATCAGACCTGCTAAATCTTTCCATTTTTGAAATATCTCTTCTACGGTGACTCATTTCATAATCCCTGTCCTTTTTCTTAGGACTGGGTCTCTCCTGACTGGAATGAGAATCATCTGAGTGTCTCCAATCAATTTGATAACTATATAATTAATTGATAGTTATTTCTGATAGTGTTATCGGTAAAAGTTGTATGAATTCAATTAAATATTAATATTTTAGGGTTAGATAAAATGTTATTAAGTATAGTCAACCAATAACTCCCCATTTTAAAGTCTGTTCACATTCACAATGTCCTCAAAATTAGTATGTAATGACCTTATATGTAATATAGTGTATAGTTTAATGTCATAAGATTAATACATGATTATATATCAATAATGACGCAATGGATTGAAATTTGACATACACAAAAAAGAACGGGAAGAATAATTATATGAAAATGGTGCAGGTGAAATGGTCATTCCAAACTAAAATTATGAACATTTTTGTGAAGACAAGGTGAATGTGAATGACCTTTAGTGAACACAGTAGAGTCATAATTTAGTTAACTAACTTACAATACCTTATTTTAATCATAGTTAACTGAAACAACACTAAATTCTGAACTGACCATTTCCTCAAGGACTCAAGATAGTTCCCTCGTTCAATAGAGTATCCCCTAGCAACACTGAAGGCTACAAATATGAGGTATCATAAATCGGGAATATTTCATCACTAAAATATTTTGAATTTTAATTTTTGGTATGTATAAATTTTCGTACGTGCGTACGTTATTATTTATGAATAACGTTTATTGCCGAATACCCGTTTTTTTTTGAATTTTTAAATTATGTTATACGCAAAAATTTTATAGTACGAAATTTTCTCGAATTACGGTATACATTTATATACGTATATATGTATATGTATGTACGTATATGTATGCATGTATGTAAATATATATGTACGTACATACATACTTACATGTGTCCACTTGTGTACGTACATATGTACATACACAAGAAAGGAGGTGTGTATATATGTATATACATACATGTATATACTATTTACATGTACATACATACTGTACATACATACATACATGTACATACTACATACATATACATACATACTGTATGTAGTATGTACATGTATGTATGTAGTATGTACAGTATGTATGTACATGTAAATAGTATATACATGTATGTAGATGTATGTAGTATATACATGTATGTATGTAGTATGTAGCATGTATGTATGTATGTATGTACATACATGTATGTAGTATGTACATGTTTGTAGATGTATGTAGTATTTACATGTATGTATGTAATATGTACATGTATGTATATATGTATGTATGTATGTAGTATGTACATGTATGTACATGTATGTACTATGTAGCATGTATGTATGTATGTATGTAATACAGGAACAACATATAAAACGAGAACCTTTAATAGCTCCTTCCACATCAAAACTACATTCCTCAATAAGATAACTGAAATAGAAGGCGTTACTATTATCATGTGATATACAATGATTTTTCTTACCGACAGATTAAATATCCTGTCCTATTGAGACCATGAGTACAATGAACAGCAACTAGTCCTGTAAGAATATGAGAAAGTATTTCATTTTGTTACAGACATAATTTTGACAATGCCCAGTAGCACTGATACAGTTCAATCATACATGTAGATACACATAGTCTGGTGTAGTTAGCACAAAGCGTTTGTGCAGTGCTCTGGGATATTTGCAGCCCAATTGGATTACATGAAAATTAATTTGATGTGCTAACTATACCAAACCCTTCCTCCTCTATGCAAAGGGTGTGGCTACACCATACTAAGATACACATACATTTTATATGTTCACTTTCTAGTTATTATGTTTCAAGTTTTTGAAAAAAAATTAAAAGCTCAAACCAAGTAAGAAATAACGTTATTAAGAAACATTTACCAAATAGATATGGCCTTGCATATGTACAATATGTGATGTAATGTAACTATGTGTCAGTGTTTATGATTAGCTCATATGGCGCACCATTGGTCCAAAGAGCTTCTTATTTGGCACTGCACAGTTCTCTCTTTGGGCCAGTGGCACAATTAATTATGATTATATTGTCACTAACAGCATTAATTATTTGTTAATTGGCTCAAGATGTATTCTCAATGGCGCACACATTAACCATTTTTGAGCCAATTTGGCCCAAGCAAAAACTCTGCTATGTGTGTATATGGGTAATTTCTAAATGATTACATGACATGTACTTACTGTGTCCTTGCTGTGACAGGAAAGATTTTAACTTGGTAGCAAGTCTGTAAAGAAACAAATTTCAATATAAGTTGTAAACAAAATGTTTGATCAATATTTACCAGATAAACAAAACATTTGATCAATATTTACCTCTACACACTCAATATTCAACTATGTACATAACTAAATCAGGTATCTAAGAGGAGCAATTAGTTAACTCTTCTTGGATATCAAATTTATTGGACTTTCTGTACAAAATTACTTAATATTCCTCATTAAATTTTAAAGGTAAGCTGTCACAGAAATTATTGTCCCACTCCAAAATTGTCCTAGGACAAAATTTTGCAGCTAAATTTCGTCCGATCGGACAAAATTTAGCCGCAAAACTTTGTCCTAGGACATTTATGACATGCCAAAAATTGTCCCACCCAGCCAAAAACTATCCTAGGCTAGGATATTTTTGGTTACCAATTTTTGTCCTAGGATAATGTTTTTCAGCTAAATTTTATCCCAGGAACACACTTTGCAGTTATAATGCTATTTTATCATTCCTGCTCTTGTTCATAAAGAAGGTAAGTTAGTAAAATATAAATCTTAAAATATGAAATTGTTAAATAAAAATTAATAAAAATAATGAAATTAGCTAACATTTATAACACAGCCATTTAACTCCTTTCTTCAGCATTTCTCCATTAACTGTTACACAGATATTCAAGTGATACCATTCTCCACAGCCACTACACTTGATCATGGAAGATGTTGGTGTATGGTTGGGCATCCTACACGAACAATAGATTCCTAAGTTGTAATCCTTGAAAAATTTAGCCTTATTTCTCCTCTGTCTTGAGGGAAAGGCAAGGATTTCACCAACTTCAAGACAGTGAATGAGATGTCCCCTCATGCTTGATTGATTGAAGGTGAATTCTCCAGGCTGTTTTCCATATGCAAGTGCATATGCGAATGCCAATGCAAAGAGACCACAATCATTAGTCCCAATCTGTCTCTGTGTAGAAGCACATCTAAAAAATAAGTTATTCATTATGGTTGCACAAGAGATGAATACGGTGCTGCTTACCTGATCATGAGAGATGTTTTGTCTGTCTTGAGCAGCCAAAATGTTTTCCTTTACTTGCTCAAGCAGATGCAAACGATGATTTGAGAGACTGTCCAATGTGGTCATCTATATTGAAGGTGTTTACAATATATATGCCTTCTTGGATGAAGTTATCATGCATGCTTACTTTTGGTTCTTGGATGTAAGCATCTATAAGTTGCCTTCCCTCGTCTTTGTTTGTATCAAGCTCTACAGGCAATACTGCTTGTCGTCCAAACATGACCTCAAATGGTGAATGCAAAGTAGACTCTTGTCGGGATGTGTTGTATGCAAACACACAGGCATCAATGTGCTCATCCCAGGCATCCTTTCTTGTGCCAATGAACTTCACCAGCATGTTTTTCATTGTTTGATTCCACCGCTCATCAAGACCATTGGCCTGTGTAGATTAAAGAATCGGCTATTATAGGAATATGATTCATTACAAACTAAGCTGAAGCAAAACCATTAATTATGTGATACATTGGATTTAATTAACAAGAAGTGTAAAAGGTAGGCAAAAAGAAAAAAACATAATTAATGTACCTGAGGATGATAAGGAGTAACAAGGTGGCGTTTGATTCCAAGCAGTGACATCATTTCCTTATCCAGATCACTTCGAAACTCTCCTCCTTGATCACTGGTCAGTAGTTTTGGCAGACCCATCCGCATGAATATCTGCATGTAATTATACAATAATATATTAGCATTTGGCTGGGATACAAACTTGTCACCTTTAGCAAAACTGTAGCCACACCATGAGCTTCCTTGGTTGGAAGTGCTACAGCTTCCACCCATTTGGTGAAATAATCACTCAGTGTGAGAACAAATCGGTTTCCCAAAGAAGATGGTGGAGAAATAGGTCCCACAAAATCAATACCAACATGATACCAGGGACTGTGAACTGGAACAGGATGAAGCTCTGCCCTTTCGATGACAAGTTTTCTGTTTACACGCTGACATGCATCACATTTTAATACCTATATACGTGTAAAAAGATTGTAAATGATAATAATTATTATACATCAATTGCAATTAACCCACAATCTGTTTGACATCTCTGATGATTCCTTTCCAGGCAAATCTCTCCTTGATTCTAGCCACGGTCTTCTTCACTCCCATGTGGCCTGAGGTTGGATCAATGTGGCATGCCAAAGCTATCCTTAGCTGTTCCTTTCTTTCCTGTATATACCTCAACATCTAAAAATAGTATGCAGCATGCTATGATTATAATGTCCACTGTTAGATCTGAGTTGCTATACCTGATTATCTTTCGCCTTGTAATAAAGTTCTCCTCCAACAATCGTGAATTTCTCTGCCTTCTTCCTTATCTGCCTCTTTCTGCTTGCCGTACATTCCTCCGGGTACTTCTTCTTCGTCAAATATAGATAGGCCTGTTCGATAAGATCCTCGTCCTTATGCATACTTGATAATAAAATGCTTACTGAATATACCGAGCAGCAGGCTATTATGTCGTACGAAGTGTGAAACTCCATGGTGGGACAGAAGCAAGCTTTGAAGAGACCGAAACTGCATTGTAGGACAGAAATTCGCATGCGCAGACAATTTTTGGCGGGTGAATTGACGCGAAAATTTGTCCTAGGACAAATTTTTTCAAGCGGACAAAAATTTTCGTGACAAAGCATTTGTTAAATTTTTTTTTTCCAGAAGATCCCTTTTTGGTCAGTTCTCTCAATGAGTGATTGCATTTTGTTCACAGTTTGAGGTTCTTTCTATCGTCGTTCCATGTAATTCTACTCCTTATTTGTTTGGTGCCATATACCGATCCAACACTCTTCCATCATTCGTATATTCATTCATTCTATCATTCCATGATTACATTCAATTATCAAAACAAAAAAACAATTATATTTCTTTACACACATACAATATTGTTAATTATTATAATTAACGAATAATCATTGTTTATAGTTTAATGGCATAAATGATGTGAAGTTCTTTTCCTGCACTCTCCGAAGTCACAGGAACAAGTAAAAACCGACAATTAATAATCACATTTTCTCCCTTCAAGACTTTATACTCCTTCACAGAACAAGGGAACACATACACAGCTGGACGACCTGGAACTTTATTAACTGTAACTATGACTTCGTAAACATTCCAATCGTCACTGTCATAATGCCCCATATAGTGTCGGTAAACGGGTTTGACAGGTCAATCTGTCGACATATACGATGTACTTCTCCAACAAATTGTCGAGAGCATTCTTTATGATGAGTAAAGAAACAAGTGAACGAAGGACGTAATTCAGTCAGTCTAGGAAGACATGTTTTAACACCATCAGCTGTATTATATGTCAGCACTTCTACCTGGTTAGGCCACTTCTTTTTATACTTTTCTTCTAAAGCAGAAAGAGCTGTCTTCCATTCTTTTCCTGCCTTCTCACTACAAACTATTGTATACATGGCCATGTTTTACTAAATCAGCAGAATTTACCCCCACCTGTGACCTGTCATTACTTGTGTTGATTCAGTGACATAGTAGAAATTACATAGTTTTAGTTATAGTTTTTGTATTCAGTGAATTGTTAGAATATATAATATGTACAGTACCTGACATTATTATGTTTACATACTATCACTGTACTTCCATTGAATACAGTGTACTTTGTGAGTGAAGTACACTGTACTTCAAATGTACTACACAGTATTACACCTTAGTACTATACTATCACATACAAGTGTAAAGGGAATTCACACATTACTATGATTACAGTACAAAGTAGTACTATAGTACTACTTAGAAGTACAGTTAACTATTACCTTATTTAAGTGTAGCTCTCATCATAATATGTAAACTTAATAAAGTCAGGTACTGTATTTACTGATGATAATCATCAGAGAGGCAAGCCTGAGCAAGCAAGAATTGGATCAGAGAATACGACATCCATCCATTGAAGTGGCAAGCAAGCAAGATCAGAGAGCATTCATAAACAAGCTCGCTCAGCTCACCCTAATTATATTATATAAATTACCAGATATTGAATGTTATATAGTTTCCTGACATACATGTAGCTGGCAGATGATGTAACTATGGTAACAGTACACAAGCTATAAATCAATTATGTATAATGTACACAAGATCGAAATATAATCCTGCGCAATTGGACATGCCACCCTCTTGTTAAGTATTACATTTTATCAATAGACCACATACACATTCCATAACTAAAGGTCATTCACATTGATCAGAAAAATATTGTTTGGAATGACCAACATTCTTTTTACCTGCACCATTTTCATATAATTATCCTTCCCATTTTTTTTGTGTATCAATGTGAACGGAATTTATAATATGTAGTAGCTATGTACAATGAGATTCACATACTCATTATAAACGTGATCTGGAGGGATTTCATGGCCTGGACATTTTATCTTGTGATATGACACACCAACTGTCTCAAAGGTCTACAATAAGAGAAGATACTGCAATCATAAACCACATGTCACTTAATAATTTTGAATTTTAAATATCTATCATTATTTCCTATCAGACTATCATTATTTCCTATACGAATATCATTATTTCCCATCAGATTAGAATAGATTCATAGTTTTCATACCTCTCCATTGTAATAACGAAATGTGTTTGTTAAGTCAATCACGAGACCTAATTCATAGCCTTTTGTATGTAGTCGTTCCATTAATTGTGTAGGAGTGAATCTAACAAATTGACAATGACAAAATATGCATGTACCATAACTATAATTATAACTTATACAGTGTTCTGTCCATACTGGTAAGCACCATTTGGGTATAACCACCTCTCAGATGAATCAACCACCTCTCAGATAATACATATACATATATAGGCTACTGAGACAGAATTAAGTATATAAGTACTAAATGGAAGTTAGAATCTGACCACCACTCTACATAGTCTGGACAGAACATACATACATACATACATAGATAAATACATAGATACATGTATATATACATACATAATTTACATATACATACATACATACATAGATACATACATAGATACATATATACCTATATACACATACATAAATACATACATACATACATACATACATACATACATACATACATACATACATACATGTATATATACATACATATACATACATGTACATACATACATATATACATTTATACACACATAATTACATACATGTACATACATACATACATACATGCAAACATACATACATACAACATGTATATATACATACATATACATACATACATACATACATACATACATACATACATACATACATTTATACACACATAATTACATACATACATACACTGTACATACACACGCACACATACATATGTACATACATACATCAACATGTAATAATTTACTCTTCTTCCAAAGGAACTCCACCTCTGTCTTTTGTCATTTTACGAGACAGTCCATTATTGAATGCCTTAACAACATAGTATATGTGTGTGTGTGTATGTGTGTGTGTATGTGTGTGTGTGTGTGTGTGTGTGTGTGTGTGTGTGTGTGTGTGTGTGTGTGTGTATGTGTTTGTGCATGTGTGTGCGCATGTGTGTGTGTGTGTGTGTGTGTGTGTGTGTGTGTGTGTGAATAAAATTAAGACTGAACTTTTTCATTAATGTGTACAAAGCTCTGTGACCATTCTGTATCACCTCCTCAGTATAAATGAAGTTTAGGTTCCATAATTAATATATGCCGCAACCAGTGACAAAGGTGTGATCCACTAAACCATAGGGCCCACCCAGGGGTTGAATAAGACTATAAATTTGCAAGGACAACACGTCTAAACAAAGTGATTTTTGATCAGATGCTTTCACATTTTTGTCTGACTGCGAGCAAAGCTATCTATCTATCTATATTAATTACTCCAACCACATGATAAAATTAACCAATCAGATTTTAAAATTGAATTGTGGGGCAAGAATGTAGTTACATGTATTTACAAGTGCCACAGATTGTTTACTATTCCTGTGAGAGCATTCATTTAAATTTCACTCTTTTTTGTCATATCTATTTTTTTGCAAGGACAAAATGTCCAAGCAAAGTGAGATTTGCTCAGACAAACAGACTAAATGGTCAGAAATTGTCTGATGTCTGACACTATTATTTCCACCCCTGGCTACCTCTATAAGGGTCTTACGTCTTACGATGCCTATGGTTTGGTAGACCACCCACCCTCTTGTCATTATGGTGTACAGTGCTCTGCCCAAGATATTTAGGATGGTGGTTGGATTCTAACTTGCATTTAGTGCTGTTACCCAGTATATACTTAATACTCTCTCAGTAGCCTATATATGTATTATCTGAGAGGTGTTTAATTCATCTGAGTAGGTGGTTAATTCATGCTTAGTGGTGGTTATTCCTGACCATTGCGGGCAGAACACTGGGTATATATTAATTATAAAACCTAAACTTCACTTATACTCCATACCTAGTAACCAGAGAGGTCTGGCGGATCAATTAAGTGTAAAGAACGGCACCTTGAATATTTGTAGAGGGCGTGTCCTCGATCCTAGGGTCTCTTGCGTTATAATCTGTTTCATTTACCATGCCTACACAAGGTGCTATACTTTACACTTGATCCAGTCTGGCAGCATGAGACTTACAGTCTTACACACACGTACCTCTTTCAGCGGAGTTTTAACTGGTATGATTCTAGTTCCTTTGATAATGTCATTAAAAGGACTATAATCAAACCACCTACATGAGGAAATACAATATAAACAATAACAAATCTACAAGGAAAACAATAAATAACACTTACCCGTCTGGTACGGACATCATCAACAGTTCAGCAAACACACATTTCACATTTCACATTTCACACCCTTATAAAAAATTTAAAATGGCTGCCTTGAAGGAGCTGTTTGGAAAAACTCACATATACATTTCTTTAAGTAGTACTTGTAGATATGCAAGTTCTTCCAGTGTCGATACTTTAACTTCAGTACCTACAAATAAATCTTATGATGCAGTTATTGTTGGAGGAGGTAAGCATCTAAAAAGATATGTTGATGAAGTACGTAGTACTGTATGTATGTATGTTTGTATGCATGTATATATGTGTGTTGTATGTATGTATGTACGTATGCATGTATGTGTATATATTATGTATCATTTAGTCTTGCGTAGACAGCCCCTCCCACTTTACAAGAAGGAAGGGTCTGGTGTTCCATATTGAGTTCGAGCATGGAAGAATAGTGTTGTTGGCTTTGTGAAACTGAGCACTTCTCTCCTTGGGTTTTAGTTCTTTCAGCCCACACGAGCAAACAGCCATCTCTAACACACTTTCAACACTATTCGATATCTTGAAACTCTGCACATGTGTAACACCCACTTATCTCACTTCAGTTGTACTATATCCCTTCGAACGAGACATATGATAGCAATCCACCAGCCCCTTCCTTCTCATAGAGTGGGAGGAGCTGGCTACATGAGACTATGTATCATACATACATACATAATATATACACACATACATGCATACATACATAATATATACATACATACATGCATACATACATACATACATACGAACATACATATATACATGCATACAGTATGCATGTATATATGTATGCATGCACATGTATATATGCATGCATGTATATATGTATGTATGTATGTATGTATGTATGTATGTATGTATATATGTATGTATATATGTATATATTATGTATGTATGTATGTATTATATGTATATATTATGTATGTATGTATGTATGTATGTATGTATGTATATATATTCATAAGTATTTTGTCTCATATGCAGGTCATAATGGACTGGTTGCTGTGAGTATAAGTGTATAAAACTAAAGAACATGTAAGCAAACCATTTTTCTCTTACTGCAGGCAGCTTATCTTGCAAGAGCTGGTAGAAGTGTGGCTGTGTTTGAGAGACGACATGTAATTGGTGGAGCAGCTGTCACTGAAGAGATTGTACCTGGGTTTAAGTTCTCTCGTGCATCATATGTGTTAAGCTTGCTAAGACCAACTATTGTGAAGGATTTAGAATTAAAGGTACAAAAAATCACACTAATAATACTTCAACAATATTGATGATAATGGATGGGTGATACTAATATCAAAATACTCAATATTCCGATAGCTTGTCTGAAATTCGTGGTATCAAATACTGTTCCAAGTATTAATAGAAATACATATGTATGTTATATATAATTATATACATGTATGTTATGTAGGCAACTGGTTTTAAGTAGAATATAGAGGGTATTGCCCATCATTATTATAATAATTCAATAATAGTTTAATAATATATAATAATAAGTGGCTCAGATGATATCCGGTTTCAATACCTAGCAGTGTTTTTGATAAACTCATATGGCGCACCATTGGCCCAAAGAGCTTCTTGTTTGGCACTGCACAGTTCTCTCTTTGGGTCAGTGGCGCAGTTAATTATGATTATATTGTCACTAACAGCATTAACTCTTTGTTAATTGGCTCAAGATATATTCTCAATGGTGCACATACTAACCATTTTTGAGCCATTTTGGCCCATGCTTCAAAACATATCAAAAACTCAGATCCCAAGTCAGATTCAGGATTTTTCATTTTTACTTTCTTTCTGTGTCTGCATATCATTAAATATTTCTTGATAAAAACATTTTGGTCTAAAGGCCATCCAAAGACCATATCAGAAGTACATCTTTGGGGCCTAAACATTCTTATAAACAAATTTTTTTTTTGTGTTATAATAAACTTCAAGTTTTCTTGAAGTGAAAACATCCATGCTGCACCAGACACTACAGTGGTAAACGTTCCTCTCTAAACTCTAATCAGTTCTCAAATTTATTCTCCACAATGAATCACTTATCATTACAGCTAAAGAACATGTCCTTTCCTTCACAGAAACACGGTCTCAAAGTATACTTACGAGATCCAAATTCATATACCCCATTAAGAAACAGTAAAGACTATTTATTACTCAGTTCTGATGATACAAAGAACAGTCGAGAAATCGCAAAGTTTTCAAAAAAGGATGCACAGGTACTTATGTAGGTACTGAGGTGGTATTATTCTTGTTTGTATGAGTACACTTTTAAGGCATTGATGCTGAATTGAGAAGTTTTAAAATGTTAACATAAGGGATGTTTGATTGTGTTTGAGAACATCATGTGCAATTCATACTAACGTAAATAGAGCTTGGAACTTTGTTTGCAGGTATATGCGGAATATGAGTCCTGGTTAGATAGACTAGGTAACAATTCCATTTATCCATTCATCCATCTATTTATCTGTTCATCTACTTATCCATCTATCCATTCATACATCCATTTATGCACCTATCTATCCATTAGTCCATTGGTTCATCCATCAATCTGCTCATCACTCTATTCATTACTCCATTGGTTCATCCATCCATCTGCTCATCACACTATTCATTACTCCATTGGTTCATCCATCCATTTGTTCATCACTCCATCTGCTCATCACTCTATTCATTACTCCATTGGTTCATCCATTCATCCATCCATCCATCACGTGATTATTTTTCCATTGTAGCAAAAGGTGTAGATCCATTGTTAGATAACACACCAGTAAATCTTCATCACATTTATTCATCATGTTGGAAAGAAAGATGGAGTACTATTAAACCAATCATGGCATTTGGCAGCATGTGTGAGTCATAAAGTGACTAATTTACATATACATGTGTACATGTATATATTTTACTTAATTAGTATGACCTCTATTATACGTAGTTAACTAAGGAAGGATTTGTAGTTTTAGTAACTCTTTTGATTAATGATCTAAATGTCATTCACATTCACTATGACCTCAGAAAATGTTCATAACTTTAGTTTGGAATGACCAATGATCTTTTTACACCATTTTCATATAATTATCCTTCCTGTTCTTTTTCATGTTTGTCACATTTCAATCCATTGCTTGAGTTACAGTATAATTAGTATTAACCTTATGACATTAAACTATACACTATATTACATATAAAGTCATCACATCATAATTTTGAGTCATTGTGAATGTGAAAAAGCTTTAGTCAAATCATGGAGTTATGAAGCTCTGAAATCATAGTACATATAAAATTATATTGTTCTGACCTAACTTGAATGAAAACGTTTGTAGTATTATATCTATAATTATGAATTGATTATTAATTCTCACTTGTGTGTCTGTCTGACTTTTCATTAATGAGAAATGTTTTCAAGATTATAGACTATTTTCTACTTATATCTGTAGTGCAACAGTTGAACAAAGATCTACCTAGTTTCTATGACCTTGTTATGTCTCCAGCTTCAAAGATGAGTCATTTGTACCAGTTTGGTAATTATTAGTTTCATGATATTTCTCTTCAAATACATTTTAGAATGTTGGTTTGAGAGTGAGGTTTTACAAGCTTCGCTGGCTACTGATGCTATCATTGGCGCAATGTTAAGTCCATACTCTGCTGGTAGTGGGTTAGTTCTCTGTCTGTCTGTCTCTCTCTGTTTATCTCTGTCAATGTCTGTCACTCTGTCTCTCTGTCTCTATTTGTGTGTGTGTGTGTGTCTTTCTTTGTCTCTGACACTGTCTGTCTCTGTCTTCATCTTTGTCTCTGTCTGTATCTGTGTGTCTCTCTCTCTTTGTCTCTGTCTCTCTGTCTATCTCCTTCCATCTCTTCCTTTCTCTCTGTCTGAATCTTCTTACTTCTGATATTTTCAGTTATGTTTTATTACATCATGTAATGGGAGAATTGGAGGGACAACGTAATGTTTGGGGTTACCCAGAGGGAGGTATGGGTGGAGTGTCAGCTGCTATAGCTCGATCAGCTCAGTCACATGGAGTAGATATATTCACTGAACAGGTAATCACACTAAATGGTGAATTAACCTTCACACTATCTATGTATGTATTTATGTATATATGTTTGTATGTATGTATATATGTATGTATGTATGTATGTATGTATGTGTATGTATATATTTATGTATGTATGTATGTATGTACATGTATGTACATGTATGTATGTATGTATGTATGCACCTATGTATCTGTCCTACCTTTTAATCTATCTATCTATCTATCTATTTATTCATCTATCTATCCATTTCTTCCTTCCTTATTATATATTACACCAGCCTGTGAAACAGATACTAGTTGATAATGGTGTTGTGAAAGGCATAGAACTTCATGATGGTGTCATCATAGAAGCTAAAATAGTATTATCTAATGCAACTCCAAAAATCACTTTTCTTGATCTTTTACCAGAGGTGTGTATATACATGTATTGTACGTATTATGTATGTATGTATGTACGTATGTATGTATGTATATATGTATGTATGTATGTATATATGTATGTGTGTATGTATGTATGTGTGTATGTATGCATGTATGTACATGTATGTATGTATGTATGTATGTATGTATGTATGTATGTATGTATGTATGTACATACATGTACATATTGTGACAAGACAGTCATGTAATTCTTTTCCTTCATGTTTAGGGATCACTTTCAAAGGAATTTCAACTGTTAATAGACTCATTTGATTATACATCACCTGTAACAAAAATCAATGGTAAGAGCATATGATCATACCAACCAATCAATGAAGGGTCTTGCACTCACTGAAAGGGTCCAAAGCTTATAATATCACCCACCAAAAAAATTGTCCAGAAATCCAAAACCATTGACCATTAATTATAATTACATATAATAAAAATATTTTGTGATCCCATTGATGTGAGTATCTTTCCTTTGCAGTTGCTCTGAAGGGCTTACCTAACTTCATTGCTACTCCTAACCAATCAAATAAGCCAGAGCCTCACCACCAAACCACTATTCATCTCAATACTGAAAGCATGATGGATTTACATGAAGCTTACCTTGAAGCTAAAATAGGAGGGGTTTCAAAAAGGTCAGTTAATTGAAAGATAATTAAAGTCCATTCACAGTTATCATGTCCTAAAAATTTTAATGTATAAGGTAAATACATGATAATAACTGTAACCCAATAATGAATCAAATGATTGAAATTTGGCATACACAAAAAAAGAACGGGAAAGGTAACATGAACATTGTGCATGTAAAGAGATCGTTGATCATTCCAAATTAAAGTTATGAACATTTTTTCAGAAATAATTAGACCTGTATGAGTTTATTAACTGGGTCCTATGCTCAGTTTGACCCTGCCAGAATAATCACTAGGTATACAACACTTAAAACCTGTAACTTATTATGTTGTATGCACATTGACAAAGAGTTGCTGTTACCATGGCGACTTATTCAAATGCAATTCATTTTTGCATCTACTTTATTCATTCATAATTTACAATTCCATAGACCTTGTATTGAAATGTGTTTACCAACATCTTTGGACCCTACTTTAGCACCTGAGGGATGTCATGTTGCTTCGTTATTTACACAATACACTACATATAGACCAAAAGATTTTCCTGGGGGATGGACCGATGAGAAAAAGACAGAATATGTTAATCAAGGTAAATACTGAATTATAGGTCGTTCATATTCACTTAACCTCAGTTCAGGAAGATCAACGATTTTTCCCCCCTCATCATTTTCATATAATTATCCTTCCTGTTCCTTTTTGTGTATGTCAGATTTCATCCATTATTGTATAGTTATTGTATGACCTTTCATTATACATTAAAGATCATTCATGTTCACCATGACCTCAGAAAAATGTTCTTAACTTTAGTTTGGAATGACTAATAATCTTTTCACCTGTACCATTTTCATATAATAGTCCTTCCAGTTCTTTTTTGCATATGTCAAATTTTAATCCATTGCTGAGTTACAATATAATCCTTATGACATTAAACTATACATTATAGTACATATAAAGTCATCACATCATAATTTTGAGAACATCGTGAATGTGAATAGAGTGTAGTATTGTACAGTTAATGTCCATTATACATTAGTATTTTACAGTTAATGTATGACCTTTCCATTCCATTATACTTTGTTATCGCACAGTTAATGTATGATCTT
Source organism: Petrosia ficiformis (assembly GCA_947044365.1). Lineage (NCBI taxonomy): Eukaryota > Metazoa > Porifera > Demospongiae > Haplosclerida > Petrosiidae > Petrosia > Petrosia ficiformis. The sequence goes on from OX345640.1 coordinate 2,347,107, forward strand.
TTTCATTATACATTAGTATTTTACAGTTAATGTACATGTATGACCTTTCCATTCCATTATACTTTGTTATCGCACAGTTAATGTATGATCTTTCATTATACATTAGTATTGTACAGTTAATGTATGACCTTTCCATTCCATTATATTGTACAGTTAATGTATGGCCTTTCATTATACATTAGTATTGTACAGTTAATGTATGACCTTTCCATTCCATTATATTGTACAGTTAATGTATGGCCTTTCATTATACATTAGTATTGTACAGTTAATGTATGACCTTTCCATTCCATTATATTGTACAGAAATGTATGGCCTTTCATTATACATTAGTATTGTACAGTTAATGTATGACCTTTCCATTCCATTATATTGTACAGTTAATGTATGGCCTTTCATTATACATTAGTATTGTACAGTTAATGTATGACCTTTCCATTCCACTATACATTAGTATTCAACCAGATTGAAGAATATGCTCCTGGATTTCGAGACTTGGTTGTTGGATGGGAAGCACTCACGCCACCTGATTTAGAAACAGAGTTTGGACTAACTGGAGGGGTCAGTTAATAACTGTAAAACTTATATATTTAACAGGGGGCTAGGTCACACTTGTCTCCCAGTTTTCTATGGGCTTAATACAATGTAGAGGCTATGTTACATCAGTTTTGGTGTAATTATAGTGGATCTAGATGGGCCATTGTTCCATATTGCTGTACATTTATAAATTTTCTACAGTTGTTATGGTATATTCATGTCTTTTGAAAATTGTGCTTATAATTGACAATACTTTTCTTCAGAACATATTTCATGGAAATATGTCGTTAAATCAATTATACATGACAAGACCAACTTATATGAATCCTTCATTCTCAACACCTGATATCAAGGGTTTGTACCTCTGTGGAAGTGGAGCTCATCCTGGTAAAATTTATATTCGTTTTACACCTACATGTAGTCATTTTCTTACTCTCTCCCTCTCTCCTTCCTCTCTTCCTTCCTTCCTCTCTGTTTCCAGGTGGTGGGGTGATGGGGGCACCAGGTCGTTTAGCAGCACTAACTGTTCTAAAGAGAAACACTTAGTATTTATTACATAATCATTGCTTTAGTGTGAATTACATAATCATTGCTTTAGTGAGAATATTAATTATTGTGAAATGTGTTGCATATATAGACATTATAAAGAAAAATAGTGAAAGGAAACAAAAATTATGTAAGGTAAGGTGGGCCAATTCAGGAAGCATCACAATAGTCATCAATGCAATAAATAGTTTCAAAGTTCATCCTAATAGTGCCAGAGAAATAAATCCTGAATTTCCACAATGAGAATGGTATGGAAAGAATGACCTGCATGGATTATTTTTCTACTATCCATTAATCCTATTCTTGAACAGTGTTGCACAGTTATTAAAAGCTGTAAGCAAGAATGTTGTTTCAGCCAATTACAGCTTTAATAAAATAATTTTATTCCTGATAGCTCTAAAGCTCATGTCACTGTAAAGAAATGAAAAATAGTGTACTAGTAGAAAAATAATGTAGAATAGAATGTGTAATACACGAAAAATAGAGTAAGTAGAGGAACTGGAGGACTGAATCAGGTAGACTGGAACTGCAGGACTGGATGAGGTAAACTGGAATTAGAGGACCGGATGAGGTAGACTGGAATTAGAGGACCGGATGAGGTAGACTGGAACTGGAGGACTGGATCAGGTAGACTGGAACTGGAGGACTGGATGAGTAAGGACTGGATCAGGTAGACTGGAACTGGAGCACTGGATCAGGTAGACTGGATCAGGTAGACTGGAACTGGACCACTGGATCAGGTAGACTGGAATTAGAGGACCGGATGAGGTAGACTGGAACAGGAGGACTGGATGAGGTAGACTGGAGGACTGGATGAGGTAGACTGGAACTGGAGGACTGGATCAGGTAGACTGGAACTGGAGCACTGGATGCTGGAACTGCCCCACACGGGGCTGGATCTGGTGACTTGAAGAGACCTCCGGCGTCCCCAACCTGGGCATCGGTATACTCATCGTCCTGCATTCCTACAACCAGGGCTGAACTAGCCACCACAAAAAAAAAAAAAAATTTAAAAAAAAAAAAAAATTAAAAAAAAAAAAAAAAAAAAAAAATTTGGGTGGCTAGCCAACCCTGGTTGTAGGAATGGAGAACAAATGAGTACACGAATTCCAAGTGAGGAGCACAGAAGCTGCAGCAAGTCACAGAAACAGACCTGTGAGGGAGGAAAAGTAGTAAATGCACTGCTCAAAAAAATAAGAAAACTCACCTTTTAAGAGAGAAGAGAGTGGATAGATGGATAGGTAGAGTACCTGTATAGAGAGAGAAAAACAGTATGCAAATTAAACAGTATGTTTTTTTTACATAAATTATAGTGACAAACAGATGGAAAGATTGACCTGTGGTGGTAGTATTATGATCCATAGTGACTTGAAGAGACCTTCGGCGTCCCCAACCTGGGCATCGGTATAATGATTGCTTCTTTGGGTCTTGATCCATAGTGACTTGAAGAGACCTTCGGCGTCCCCAACCTGGGCATCGGTATAATGATTGCTTCTTGGGTCTTGTCCATCTATCCCCACTTCTTCTTGGTCTTGCACTCTTGATCCATCTATCCACTTCTTCTTGGTCTTGCGCAGTCTTGGTCCACTCTTCTTGGTCTTGTCCTCTTCGGCCTTTCGGCCAGCGACGGCCACAAATGTCGCATGCTCGAGATGCACTGCTTTTTATACTAAATTTTCCCCCCTTTTCTTTTAATCCTTTTAGCCAATCAAATTTACTCAAATATTTCCATTGTTCTTTTCCCGCCTTTTTTTTTTCCTATCCTTTTTTCTATTCTTCCCGATAACTCTAAAGCTATTGTTCTACTGCAAATATAACTTGTAGCATCAGATTTATCGTCTCACAGCGAATCTTGTGATGTATTTTGAGGCTGGTCTCACTTTTAGTTTGGTAGTAACAGTTTTACTGCATATGGGTGACAGTGGGTCACATAGCAAGATACTTTCAATGACCTCGAAGCTGTTTTGCTAAGAGATAGGATATCGTTTTAAAGACTATACACAACTGACTGAGATCTATAGAGTACCTATGGTCATTCAGTACTCAGTATGAGTATAGACAGAGATGTATTTCAAGTTGCATCATTGGGCTCAAGTCAATGTTAGAAAGACAGTTGAATGGTTGGACGACGAACAGCAACAGAAGACTGAAACTATTATATATGCTGGTATAACTGAGCTGTTAATGATTGCAAATGGAGATATACAAAACTGAGTCAACAAACTTGAAGATGGTGAGTGAACTGTGTCTGCTTCAGTACTATGGGAAGGGGACAGGTCTATATACAACACACTCAGGATGAAGAAAGACTGATAGAAAGCCTATCATTATACTTATCAGTAGAGATATATTTTGCATGGTTCAAGTCAACTTGTTACAGTATATCTTTAGTTAGAAAGACAGTGGAATTCATAAAGTGAGCTTAACTTACTGTATATAATATACGTATAGGCATGGGAAGAATATAACAAACAGCTATTAACCATCTGTGATTGCTTAGTGGAGATATATATATATATATATATATATATATATATATATATATATATATAGTTTGTCAAAACTGAGTCAACAACAGTCAAAGAACTTTAATATGAGAAAGCTTCATAATCCAGCTATCTCAGTATGCCATGTACAAGTTAGTTATTATAGAGATCATAATTATGATGGTGGACAAACGTTTACTGATTTTTTTTCACATCATTATAATACTTTTTATGTTGGAGAGAGTACTGTATTGAGAGAGAAATCTTTAGCACATGCACTGCAGTGTGCCAAATATACTGGATTTGTTTAAAAATACGTAAGTAGATCTATTATGGAGTGAATAATAACTGTATGTCATGACTTATGACTAATATAATTTCAGATAGGTGTCATTGTTTTATACATATAGTGTTATTAGCTACAATAATGATGTGACTGTTGTAAGAAACTAATAGTGACTCCAGCTTTGAAACACATCAACAGATTTGTTGTAAGATAATTATGATAATTAATTAGAACATTCCTGCACGTACAGTGCAGCTTAATTAACAGTGCACGCTCCTGTCAAGACTCAAGAGCACGTGTCGATGACTAGAAGATGACTAGAAGATAACCCTGTGCAGGTAATTCTTTCCTGATCATTCTCATTTTTTACTTTCTTTCCTTGTTAACTTTATATATATATATATATAATTGTTTGCTTTTGTACATATTTTTGTTTCACTTCACTCAGTACTTTGACATTTCACCACATTTTATATACACAAAACAATAATTACTGTTTTTCTGAATTTTACAATAATATTATTTGCACATGCTTTCAGAAGAAAATTATAGTATTATTATATATAATTGAAAATTTGTATATACACATTTCACATTGCTTTAATGGATGAAAATAATTAAGTAAAATTAATTAATTTAATTAGGTCTCAATAATAATAGTAATAATTATTATTAATTAATTGAATTCAGGTGGTAAAACTAAACCATTGTATAGGAGTGTTATGGATTCTCTGAACAATTTATTTGAGCAAATACTTCAGACTGAACAGAGCTCAAGTGCTAAGATAACTGAATTGAGAAGACGTAAGCATATTAAATGAAACTACATACCTAATCATTTGTGTTACTATTATACTTTATTGGATCTCCTACAAATATCAGTCATGACAGCTCAGGGGCTAAAATATTAAAGTTAGTTTCAGCTGATTAATTTCGGGTGGGTGTTATTGTCAGTGACTAGGATTTTCATATAGCCTACTTTAACCTACAACTAACCCCTGTATTATACGCATATGTGACCTAATGTTTGAAATAGGATACTTCTCGCAAAATAATTCCATCCTGCTTATTTGTAAATAAAATTTAGTATCCAGAAAGAGCTATTATTAAGCTTCTTTGGTAGCAAATTTTCTGTACAAAATGGCGGAATGACAAAACATTAAATGTAAGCATTTGATCAAAATTATTTATTTCATGAGAAAGTGTTCCTTTTCAAAAATTAGGTCACATACACTAAGAGATGTCATTTCAGATTATAAATGTAATTTTTAGATACCACATTACTCCAAAAGTTGAGGTGTATCATATTTATTACCCTTGTTATATGTGGAAAAAAAAAAAAAAAAAAAAAAAAAAATATATATATATATATATAATAAATTATATATAATATAGACGTGTATAAAAATATATTTGTATTTGTAATTTCTTAGTTGGTACACAAATTGATGAAGCACAGAGACAATTTCAGCTGATAAGAAATACTACTGAGTCTTTATATGGCGAATATTTACTCAAGACTCAACGTTTGGCTGATACTGAGGTTGATACCCAACTTTGGAAAACTCATTATCAGGTACTAAAGGAACAAGTTAATGGACTTAAGGAAAATGAGAAAGAATTGAAGAATAAATTAGTAAGATATCCACATGAACTATAAATCATGGGCAGATCTGGGGAGTCCCTGGGGACTGGGGTGTCTGCTTTTTTTTCACTCGTTAATGAGATTCATAGCTACTTGAAGGCACACTTTTAAAGTGACAAATAATTGAAAATTGTGCCTAATAACCATGACTTGTTGTTTCCTGTATAATTAGGTGTAAGTAAATGTGTTCACACATGTACACGTATTAGTTGGTCACACCCCTGGTGAATAATTAATTAGCTCAAATTGTGTGTGCTGCATGTACATTTTTGACGTAAACGTTTGTCCACCATCTTCAAGTTTGTTGACTCAGTTTTGTATATCTCCATTTGCAATCATTAACAGCTCAGTTATACCAGCATATATAATAGCTTCAGTCTTCTGTTGCTGTTCGTCGTCCAACCATTCAACTGTCTTTTCACTGGCTCCGCATTATCAGTTCTTTATTTTTTATCAATTTAGGAGAAGGTGTCAACAGAGAAAGAGAAAGAAAGGTTAGTAGTTCAGCCAAAGACTTTACAATTATAATGTCATTACAGTATATGTACATCAGTGTTTTATATAAGCTCATATGGCGCACCATTGGCCCAAAGAAGTTATTATTTGGCACTGCACAGTTCTCTTTTTGGGCCAGTGGCGCAGTTAATTATGATTATATTGTCACTAACAGCATTAACTCTTTGTTAATTGGCTCAAGATGTATTCCCAATGGCGCACACACTAACCATTTTTGAGCCAATTTTGCCCATGCTTCAAAACTTAACAAAAACTCTGATGTACACAATAAGAGTAATAAAGTTCATTCATGTTCACTTTGACCTCAGAAAAATGTTCATAACTTTAGTTTGGAATGACCAACAATCTTTTTGCCTTCACCATTAATTTTTCATATAATTATCCTCCTCATTTATTTTTGTGTATGTCAAATTTTAATCCATTGCTTCATTAATGAGTTACAGTATAATCATGTATTAACCTTATGACATTAAACTATACATATAAAGTCATCACACCCTAATTTTGATGTCATAAATAAAATTGATACCATATCAACAATCCCAGAAAATGTATAGTTACAATTATTATATTATATGTACCAACATTTTTTTAACTTTCCTTATAGTTATAAATTACAATTTAGATTATGTAGCTGTTTAAAATAGTTATTACAGTAGACCTGTAATTTAGTTTCAATTTTTAGTTAACTGAAAGTCACAATGCTTTACCAAAAGGGTTATAGTTAGCTAAAACAACACTGATGCGTTACTCATATTGTTTTGCTCATAGGCAAGAGTTTCTTTCTGAAGCAAGTGATTTTAATAAGAGCTATGATCTTCAGGGTAAGGGATTACAATATAGGGAACAACAAACTCGAAAGAAGATTGCCTTGATACAGGATGAAATTCTTCTCCTAGAAACAGGTTTGCTTGCATGACTCATGCATTGTAGTGTAAGTAAAATAGTTATATAGTTCATTGAAAAGTGAATTGATGCATCACCTGACAGTACATTAAATCATTGTACATGTGCTAGCAGTAAATCACTTATAGCACACTTTACTGCACATGTGGGATTCTATAATATGGGTGCTCAGATACAGCTAGTAAAGCTATTTGAATAAATTATCATCTGTCTTTGAAATAGAGTTTGCAGAAATTAAATTTCAAGAGAATGATGTGAGAAGATTGGATGGTGAACTGTCTCACTTGAAGGCTGAGCTAGATAAGGAATCTGCAACACAGAATGGTCTATAAACACAAAATATAACATTTCATATAAATTTGTTTGTATTCTCCTCGTATTTAGAATTGAAAAAGAATATCAGTTCTCTTAATAAAGATATTGAACAGTTAGAGGAAGAAAAGAAGTTACTCTATGGCAAGAATGCTGATGACCCAGAATTCAAAAGGTTTGAAAAATTCCTATTGCTGTTACATTAAGGGCAGTCTTATTTGCATGTACACTTTTTTGAGCAATCGAAAAGGTGGGAATTTCATTCCGCCTTACTTGTCCTTAAGATTATTATAGTACACCAATATTGTGCATCATCGTAATTATAGCATTGTTTATTATTGCAGTCAGGTCCATTGCATATCATAAAGCATTGTCTTGGATATTCTAGCATTCAAACAAACTAGTATATGTATAAGTCATAGTATATAGATAATCATGTGCTTGGATAGCTAGCACAGAGGAAACAACACACAGCACAACACATGTACAGCCACACAAAATAATAAAAGCCACAATCACTTTTAAAATAGCCACAATGGGTTAGAAAATTTAAAAGCAGCTTACATAATTTAACAGCCACAACCACAATGTCTAAGAAAATTTAACAGCTACTTAATTTAGAAACAGCCACAGAAACTTTAACTACAATGGCTTACAAAATTTTGAAACAGTCAAAATGGCTTAGAATGGAACATGTATCTGCATTGGTGACCATTTTGTGACAAGCATTTGGAGGAAGGAGTGTTTCAATGTTTGCATTTACATATTCACTGTTCAATCATTTTTTACAAGTAGCCAATGAAATTTGGTGTCGAACAGTCCTAAAGATTAGTCTTCCAAAATACCAAATTTCATCGGGTTCCTTTACAAAACAGCCAAATCACGAGCAAGGATGTGCTCAAAAATGTTTTCCTCCAAATGTGGATTTACCCAAACACAGTCACTCTTTATTGTGGAGGTTTTATTTCTCCAATTCGCATACAGAATTCAACAAGAATTGGAGTTATGCCGTAACAGTCCCGAGGAAACAGAATGTAAAATATTAAAAAAGCAGCTTGAAAATTTACAATGTGAAAGCTACAAAAAACAAATGAAGTTTATCCATAAAAGACAGCCTAGATCACACATACCTTCTTCAAGTTCTTCTTCTCTCTCTGGTTCAACATCTGTACAAGTGAGAGATGATAATATACCTTACAAGGAGTGTCAAGTGTTTGGTACTCATGAAGGAGAGAAACTTGGAGAATTGAGTGAGGCACTTGGTGATAGTGATTGGGGAATTGAACTTGATGAATGTGAACTAGCATCTCTTGAAGCAGTTGAAAATCTTGAGTTTGAGGGGGAGTTTGATGAAGACTATCAAAGTGAAGAAGTTTATAGCTCAAATTCCAGACAAAGAACTGATAGCAAGATCCTTATCCAACAACCACACAGCAGGGGTGATTATAGTTACAAGAAAATGGGAATATATTCTAAAATGGAAAATCACCATAAAAGAGATGACATATATACACCATCACACAATTTTAATCCTAATGTTGTACAGAATCAGAGTCAGAGTCAAGTATCAAACCAAAGTCACGCAATTCAAAGCCATCAGAGTCACATACATCAACACAATCTTATATCTAATCAGAGTCATTTGCCTAAACAGAGCCATATAATTAGTCAGAGTCACATTCCTAAACAGAGCCATATAGTTAGTCAGAGTCACATTCCTAAACAGAGCCATATACCTAGTCAGAGTCACATTCCTAAACAAAGTCATATATCTAGTCAAAACCACATACCAGAACACACCAATATATCTAGTCAAAGTCACATACCTAAACAGAGCTATAAAGATCTCATCAATAAAACAGTGAGCACCGATCAAGCTGATAGATTCTCTCCATACCAACTTCGCAAAAGGCCATGTCAGTCCATTTACAAAACATCAGGACAAAGGGCATATCATGATAGGTAAGTAGTTACATTTTGTCTACCTACATAATTTTTTTGTTATTTCTGAAGTTACTTGGTATTGAAGACAAACAAGAAAGTTAGATTCAGCAATTAACAAGTTACTAATGTATAATATTAAAACTTGTGTTGTTATAAATAAATAAAATAAATGGAATAATTATCTTAAAAATTTGTGGTATATCAACACAATTACAATTATATATACTATATACATGCACAAGAATAATATGTACAGTATGTACTATACATATGATATTGAACATACTGATATCATTAATAAGTTATTTTAAGTCCCCTGCAATATCCTCCCACATCTGAGCAAGTTCTTCCTGTGTTATTTTCCTTTGTGTTCTTGGCTTTGGTTTAGGTGGATTAGAAACTGTGTTCAGTTGAATGTCTTTCAGTCCTTGAATAGCTTCAGTGACATTATTAGATGAATTATGTTCAGATCGAAAAGGATTGGTTGATGGAAACTCCGTTCTGAAATTTGATGTTATCTGAGGCGCTCCTGAATTGTTAGGAGTGCTAGTTTTGCGATCATTATTTTCTTCAAAATTCTGAAAGATGTCTTCTTTGGAATTGTAGAAACTACCGTTAGTTGATGTGTTGAATGGATCGGTTACATTAGCAAAGGGATCACTGAGATTGTGTTGATGATTTGGTACAAATGCATCTTCAAATGGTCCAGTGGATTGATTGGATGAATGTCCTGCTTCATTGGACATCAAAGAAGAAAAGCCACTTGGTAAGGAAGGAACTTCATATACAATACTAGACAAAGCATCTACACTATCCAATTGTGGTGTAACAAGACTATCTGTTGTGGAGACAATAGGAGAAGTAGTACCATATGTTCCATCTATGAGATCTTGAAAGTCTTCGAAGCCAGGTTCTTCAGAGAGTCCATCTAATTGTATTTGATCTACAGTGCCAATAGTTGAAGAGCTGGTTTGTATATCAATACTTGAATTCCGTTTCAATCTAGTTTGAGATTCGTTACTAACTCCCGGTTGAACATCATAAGACATGCTATGAGGACGAAGTGTACGCCTACGTCCTGCTTCATCTTTCTTTCTGCTTTGTGTCTCTGTTATTTCTCTCACCTCATTTTTGATTTTTTCTTGTATTGCTTTTTCATGAGCCTGACGAATTTTCTTAATATTACGATTAATCATGCTGAATAACTCCTTGGACACTTTAGTAGTGAAAACAAACTTCCCCGGTCCAGTTGGACTGCGTTGTCCAAATTCTAATGTAACTTTGTTTGAAGACTTTGCATAAGTTTTAATGTGCTTGTAACTCCATTTTGTTATTGTCGTTTCTGTTGCTCGAGCTATCAGACACATTCCATGGGGATTAACATCCACTGTATATGTGCCCGATAGATTTAATGCTTGGGACAATTCTGTTGGCTCCAATATAACATGATAAACACCTGTAAAAATATATACATTATTATTACAAGTCTGACCCTTCAGATAGTTAGCTGGTTGTTAGTTACTTTTTTGTATAAATAAATTTTGAAGGGACTTACGTTATTAGAATACAATACAACATATACATCCTGATATAACCCTAACATAATCCTAACAATGTCTATATACCTACGATACTACTATACCATACTATATAAATACACCATTATTTGTGACTCCTTTTTATGCTGATCTAATCCAATATTAAATAAAATATATATAATTGAATATTCAACTGTGCATGATTGCAGTAATTAATATAGAACAGTTTAAGTCTCCTCTCCTGTTGGCAGTAGAACTGCTCTTTCTGTAGCCATCATTTTTAGAAGCATGTGTCATTAAGAATGAAAGGTTAGTGTGATTTCATTTATAGAAGTTAATGATGGATTTTGTATTTGTTATCAATGTTGGTAGATTAAAAGTTCACTGCAAAAATAGTTTTGTTAAAATAACAAATCAAGGATACAAATTATGATTCAGTTAGTCACACAGGATATTATGACTGCATGATAACGAACTTGTACAAATTTCTACACAAAAAAGGTTTGGAAACCTTAAAATCATTTATTATTCTGCTTCTTTGTAAATCAATTAGACCATATAAGCCCTGCAATTATTGTCATTATAATTACATGTACATTGTATGTCACCTTGCAGTCATAACAACCTATATGACCAATTAAATTACAATTTCCATTATTCCTTGCAACTGTACTAATAGTTATTTTAACAATTTTATTTTTGCAATGTTCTGTTTATCTCTTGGAATTAATATTTGTCTTATTTTCAAGTATGGTGATAGAAAAACTCACTTACCCATAAGAGTTCCTATACGTGGAGCATGACCAGTCGATTCAGATTCTCTTCTGGCTGTTTCACTGGCCATTGTGTTCTTAACCATACTTTTACTTCTCTTCCTTCGATCATCTTTCATTGCATCATTGAGACTATCGATCCATGAATCCAAGTCCATCCTTGAGTCAGTTGCAAATACATGCCGACCTGTATGATTTATGAAACACAATCATTAAAGATGTGCGATACACCTGAAAGATAGTTGCATAATACAGCCAAAAATGTGATAGACTACAATTATAGTAAATACTAATTGAATGCTTGTATAAAAATTAATGTGAAGAAATGGCTGTTTGGTAAAGGAAATACCTTCCAAATCAAAGCTAGCTGTCATATCATGATTGGTATAGAAATTAGCATTGTCAAATTCCCCACTCCAGAGTATCACAATTTTGAATGAATATACATTAGCATATTGACACATACTGTACATCACTACATTCATATAAGCAAAACAGGCAAATACTGTCATATCATTTGTATTTTTATAGTCACAACAATTACTGTCTCTATCACTACCTTTTCCTCTCTCCATCCTTCCCTCCCTCCTTCCTCCCTCTATTGGCCCCCCTCCACTTTGTCTCTATCACTATCTTCTCTTCCTTCCTCCCTCTCACTTTCTAGTCTTGTCTGTCTTACATCTCCTCCCTCCCTCTCTCCTCTGCTTCTGTCCTCACCCCCTCTTTCATTACTAAAAAACTTAAATACCTTGTTGAGTTGAGAATTGGAATGCATGAGGCCGTGCCTTTTTGAACTCAAACGTTTCAATACATCCAGTACAGTTCCTCAGTACAATTACCCTCTTGTTTTCTCCTTTTATCTCTGCTTCTTCAGTATCATAGTATTCCAGTCTAACAACACCTTCATGGCTAGTTCCATGTAATACTACCCAACGCTTGGCCCATACCTTGGTGGGGGTGTTGATGAAACACACAAACACAAAAAAGGAATTAGGTATAAAGAAAGACAAACAGAGAGAAATAGCAGAAGGAGGAGATCAATGAACAAAAGAAAATTTTGATCAATTGCTGACAACAAATATAATAAACACAATAAGGTTCTTATAATAAAGGTTGTAGGACATAGGGTATATGGCTTAATTCACATTATTTATTTATTGCCTTTACCTTGATAACTCCTCCAGTTACTGGAAGCTTGAATAAGTATCCTTTCTTGCGAATATCATCTAGACGTCTACTAGCCATGATCAATATAGCTCCACCCTGCAGTTTGTGCAAAAAGAAGAGGTGGGGCTCATATTACACCCTGTAATTAGGGGTGGAGCAAACCAACATCAAAACAACGTGTATACATGTTAATATGAAGAGAAGTTCTTCTTCTCCTGAATCCTGGGTTAGGAGTAAATACAGAAATGTGGAAGAGAGACAATCGAGAGATGAGCTAGATGAAGATGATTATACACCTTACATTCCACTCAAAGAAAGAAGGAAAAGAGATGTTAGTAAATTTAATATAAATTTAATATAAATTTAATATAAAATGATCATTACAGACCTGTATATAGTCAGTGTTTTTGGCTTGACCTTTGGAGAAGTGTCAATGTGACTGTTGTGAAGTGTGAAAGCTTATTACTGCTTACTGAAAAAGACATGAGAATGTAGCAAATTTGAGTACATTAAAATAATTTTTGTTTGACCAAAATTTCTAATTATAACTACACTATGGATAACAGTTCCAAATTTTTGTTTGACCAAAATTTCTAATTTTAACTCCACTATGGATAACAGTTCCATATCTTGGGAAGTGTAAAGAACGTGTTAACGACACATTGTGTAGGCGTGGTAAATGATACAGATTAAAACCCTAATGACAACTAAGTGACCCTAGGATTGAGGACACGCCCTATAGAAATATTCAAGGTGCCGTTTTTTATACTGGAGAGAACTCTCACAAACACAGTCTGTTACTGAACTTGTCAAACTTTAATGCATGCTTCAAGCACTAAATGTTAGGAGGGTGTGTCACATGGCACCCCGCTCCCCTGGATTAATTCCTGATGTGCGTGTCCATGCTTTTTGGTACATGATTTAAATATTGATTTGTTGTGATCCTTAGGCCCATTTGGTTACAAAATATTTGGTCCGATTTATAACGATATCCATAAAATATGTCATTAAGTTACTGTACTGTTAATACTAGCTTGAGAGATTGGAAGTATATTAATTTTATATAAGATGTTTTATGCATATTATTATCAATATCCATAACATGTGTTGTTAAGTTGCTATACTGTTAATATAGCTTGAAAGATTGGAAGTATATTTATATAAGATATAAGATATTTTATAGATATTATTATCAATATCCATAAAATGTGTCATTAAGTTACTGTACTGTTAATACTAGCTTGAAAGATTGGAAGTATACAAGCAGAAAAGAGTAAAACATGATGAACAAGATAAATTAAAAGAGAAGAAAGAGAATCAGAATGAAGATGATAATGAACCTAATATTGGTCCCAGGTCAAAGGTCAGCTTACTTGATCAACACTCAGAACTGAAGAAGAAGGCTGAAGGTATGTGTGTGTGTGTGTATTGTTTCTTGCAAATTAAAATATCTTTTGGTCAGAGCTAGCCATGGGTAAGTAGATATCAGGGTAGTCTATGGAGAACTAATTAACTATTTCTATTACATTTTAGCTCATAAGGAGAATTAATTACTATTTCTATTACATTTTAGCTCTTAAGGGGAACTTATTACTATTTCTATTGCATTTTAGCTCATAAGGGGAACTTATTACTATTTCTATTACATTTTAGCTCATAAGGGAACTAATCTATTACATTTTAGCTCTTAAGGGGAACTTATTACTATTTCTATTGCATTTTAGCTCATAAGGAGAACTAATTACTATTTCTATTACATCTTAAGGGAACTAATTACTATTTCTATTACATTTAGCTCATAAGCGGAACTAATTACTATTTCTATTACATTTTAGCTTATAAGGAGAACTAATTACTATTTCTATTACATTTAGCTCATAAGGAGAACTTATTACTATTTCTATTACATTTTAGCTTATAAGGAGAACTAATTACTATTTCTATTACATCTTAGGGGAACTAATTACTATTTCTATTACATTTAGCTCATAAGAGGAACTAATTACTATTTCTATTACATTTAGCTCACAAGAGGAACTAATTACTATTTCTATTACATTTAGCTCATAAGAGGAACTAATTACTATTTCTATTACTTTTAGCTCACAAGGGGAACTAATTACTATTTCTATTACATTAGCTCACAAGGTAACTGAATTAGACAAACAAAGAGAAGAAGAAGAAAAGATTCTTCATAGCATTCAAGAGACAAGAGGTATACATGTACATGTACTTGTTGATCCAGTTTCTCTCTGTTTGTTTTACTATATCTTTCTGTCATTAGCTCTAATGAGCGTGGGTGAATTAGCCAAAGGAGTTATATATACTGAACCTATTAAAACAGGGTATGTGTATTATAAGTACATGTACATGAACATTCGTACATGAACATGTAAATGTGCATTTTACATGTACATGTATATGCATATGTACTAGGGTGAGGGATATAAACCTACAATCTGATGAGTGTGCATAGCATACATGTATATGTACATGTACAGGTATACATTGTATAATGTACATATACTGTATACATGTACATGTATGTACAGGTACATAGTTTATCATGTGGATGTGGTTTTATTGGGCAACAATTTATTTGAGATTTCTTTAAACAGTTGGAAACCTCCCCGTTATATTTCAGTAGCTTCATCTAGTCGACACGAGAGGATTCGTAACAAATGGCACATTCTCACAGAAGGTGAAGATTTACCTCCTCCTATTAAGACATTCAAGGTATGACAATCACACCAAATGTATAAAAAATGTTAAGTATTGTACACATGTATGTCATAGGGCCTCCTAGAAAGGAACAGAATTTTTGGCATGTGAATATCTACTTGCTCCACAAAATGACATTTCTGGTGAAATATTTTCTCACCATTTTTTTATAAGTACATGTACATGTTTATAACAGTAGCACTACTACATGTACAACATGTACATGTACATACATGTATCTATTAACATGTACATGTACATGCCTATAGATGTTTATCACAGTAGCCCTGGTACATGTACATATCTATTAACATGTACATGTACATGCCTATAGATGTTTATCACAGTAGCCCTGGTACATGTACATATCTATTAACATGTACATGTACATGCCTATAGATGTTTATAACAGTAGCCCTACTACATGTACATATCTATTAACATGTACATGTACATGCCTATAGATGTTTATAACAGTAGCCCCTACTACATGTACATATCTGTTAACATGTACATGTACATGCCTATAGATGTTTATAACAGTAGCCCTACTACGTGTACATATCTATTAACATGTACATGTACATGTACATGCCTATAGTGTTTATAGCAGTTGCCCTAGTACATGTACATATCTATTAACATGTACATGTACATGTACATGCCTATAGATGTTTATCCCTACACTACATGTACATATCTATTAACATGTACATATATTTAACATGTACATGTACATGCCTATAGATGTTTATAACAGTAGCCCTGGTACATGTACATATCTATTAACATGTACATATATATGACTATGGTAATAGCCCTAGTACATGTGTATATCTATTAACATGTAGTCATGTACATATTTATAGTAATAGCCATAGTACATTTGTATATATATTAACATGTACGTGTACATGTATATGATCTGTTCATTCTCCCGTTGCCACAAATAGGAAATGAAATTTCCAAAATCAATAATTTCATCACTAAAGAAAAAAGGTATCACCAAACCAACTCCAATTCAAGTACAAGGAATACCCACTGTGTGAGTATTTAATGTTCCTCCGAAGATGTACATGTAATCAATGTATATCAGTATGTATGTACCATTGTACATGTACATTACTATAATCAAAGTACTTCTACATGTATACATACATGTACATGTGTACATACATGTACACGTACATGTATGCTACATTATTGTATTAATTGCTGAAACTGAAGTAAAATTAAATTATGAGCTCATTGTAGATTCATAGAAATCGCTAAGGAAATGTTGATAAGGTTTCTTGTGCACATGTGTAGTGCAATTATCCAGGAAAGCATGTTTGGTTACCATAGTAACATATACATGTATTCTAAGCTATGAATTTATAATGAGCTCAATTTCAACTTAACATGCATTTGTGGCATCATTCTTTTTGCAAATTAGTCTATTCAGTAGCCAAATTACATCTAGTTTATTTTTCAGACAATTAAGTACCAAATAGCCTTATTGATTGGTTGACTTGGTATACATTTGAGAGGTTTCGTGTGCTGTAGTAGTAATATCAACATTGTAGTAAACATGTATATTCCACCCACCTGTTTGGTCTGTCATCATGACATTGCTATGACAACATTGTGTTCAAATTCACTATAACAAGTTAACAGTTGTTGTCAGCAATGGCCTGTTGGTCTAGAGGTATGATTCTCGCTTTGGGTGCGAGAGGTCCCGGGTTCAATTCCCGGACAGGCCCAGTGATATATTTTTTTTCCTGGTCAATATACTATATAGGTGTGATTCAATTAATTTTTGCAATAGAACTATATACATGTAACTTTTCCTTTGCTACTGCGTATGTAGATGTACAGTACATTTCAAAAGAAACTGGCGAGTTTTGCATGATAGCCTCGAGAGAGCTGCTAATGAATGGTAATTGTTTTTGCGCTAAATTCTCTCCAAAATGTCAATTACTCATGTGAGGTCGCTCGAGACACTCCCCGTGTTTATATTGTGTGGTCTCCAAAGGCAGTGGTGTGAAACCTCAATGTTTCTTTAGTGTTTTAGAAATAATATTTCTAGTAATTAATAGTAGCATTGTCAATGCATATTTTTGTCAATTTCTCGCGAGAGTTTATACGCCTATGCCCATTGCATATATTGAAAACATTTGCGTGTTAGCATTCAATTGCGCAAGGCTCTCTCGTGAACCCAGTAGTTACTTTTGAGAACCACTGTAAGTATTCCAATGGCACTGGCATATAAGTGGTTGCCACAAGTGTGTTCAAATTGACTATAACAATTTAACAACAACTTTCAGCAAAGGCCTGTTGGTCTAGAGGTATGATTCTCGCTTTGGGTGCGAGAGGTCCCGGGTTCAATTCCCGGACAGGCCCAGTGATATATTTTTTTTCCTGGTCAATATACTATATAGGTGTGATTCTATTAATTTTTGCAATAGAACTATATGTAACTTTTCCTTTGCTACTAATGATGCTGGCGTATGTACATGCAACTATTCCAATAGCACTGGCATATGTACGGTTGCTACAAGTGTGTTCAAATTGACTATAACAAGTTAACAACTACTGTCAGCAATGGCCTGTTGGTCTAGAGGTATGATTCTCGCTTTGGGTGCGAGAGGTCCCGGGTTCAATTCCCGGACAGGCCCGGAATTTTTTTTACCCTGGTCATCATACTAGATAGAAATACATGTAGATAGAACTACATGTAACTATTCCTTTGCTAAGGACATACGTACTGTTTCCACACCAGCTGATATCATTTACATACATGTATGATTTTGTAATTTAATGTACATTATTTGTATGTATTACATTATTCTTATAGGTTGACAGGTAGAGATATGATTGGTATTGCGTTCACTGGATCAGGAAAGACGCTTGTGTTTGCTCTACCTATTATCATGTTTTGTGTTGAGCAGGAGAAAAAGATACCATTTTCCTCTGGAGAGGGACCTTATGGTCTCATTATATGTCCTTCAGTAAGTTTATATCATACATGTACATATACCTTCATATCATTGTACATAAATGTATAATATTAATAGACAGATGAGGGTAGGTATAAAACACGGATCACAGATCACGGATTACGGATCAGAAATAATATTAATTTCTATTAAATCATGTGACTGGTTATTCCATCATTGAAATAATAAACAGGTCGGTAAATAGAATAAAACATTCGATAAATATATAACCTTGTTCTGATGATAACCTAACAATGATAGGCCTACTGCCTCGCAGCGCTCGGTAACTAATAGCTTTAGCCACCTTCACGGAGGGCTTGCGCTACGCGCTTGTCCCTATTTCCTGGGTTCAACGTTTCTACAACACATATCATGCATCAAAAACAGGAGAGCCGAATATTACAGTTGACCCAAGAGAATTATTACATCAGCCTCAGACATTGTTGCAACGTTAAGCAGTGTGTGCATTACATAATTATTATTAATTATTATTAATTATTATTATTATTAGGTTTATTTTAACGTACGTCACATGATCTAGCAGATATTAAAGTTAATTCTGATCCGTAATCCGTGATCCGTAGTCCGTCTTTTCTATTTACCCGACAGATGATGTCATCAGAGAGGTGAGTCTGAGCAAGCAAGAATAGCATTGAATGAATAGGAGAATATGGTAATCATCCATCGAAGTGAAATTCATGCAAGCAAGATCAGAGAGCATTTGTAGACCTGGCTAGGATAGGGCTCATTCAGGCTCACCTCAATTACCTTTACATAAATTATAATACATTTTAAGTATTGTTAATACTTGTGTAAAATGATAATTTTTGTCAATGTGAAAGATTGGTGTGATTATAATATTATAGGCAAAATCTAGTATAGGTGCAACATTAGTATCTATCTATACATGTATGTATACTACGATATAATGTATGTAAGTTACTATCCCTCAAACATCTGACTGTCTTTCTTTGTTCAATAGAGAGAACTTGCTACTCAAACATTTGAAGTTATAAAAGGTTATTCTACACACTTGGAACAAGACACGTTCCCCACGATAAGAACTCTTCTTTGTATTGGAGGGGTTCCAATGAAGGACCAAATTGAAAGATTAAAAAGGTGTGTGTATCATGGAATGGTCGTGTGTCATTAGCTGCAAGTCACATGATCTGAATGTGTATAATTATAATTCTTTTGATAGAGGGGTACATATTGTTGTGGCTACTCCTGGCCGACTTATGGATCTTCTAGATAAAAAGATATTGAATCTTGAGATTTGTAGGTACATGTATATACTTACCGCATGATTATTTTATGATGTCATGTGACTTTGATTATGGTTGTCATAGATATTTGGTGCTTGATGAAGCTGACAGAATGATTGATCTTGGATTTGAAGAAGATATTAGAGAAATTTTCTCGTTTTTCAAGGTTTGGTGTACTTATATTAGATATATTACTGTCATCATGAAGTTTGATTCTTCACAGTCTCAACGTCAAACTCTACTTTTCAGTGCTACTATGCCAAAGAAAATTCAGAATTTTGCAAGAAGTGCTCTAGTGAAACCAGGTATATGTACATACATGTACATGTATATATGTACATGTATGTGTACATGTACATGTATACATATAGTCATAGGGATACTCTTTCTCAATATACCATGTTTTTATTAATTAACCCTATATTCAGTTACTGTAAATGTGGGTAGAGCTGGAGCTGCTAATCTTGATGTTATCCAAGAAGTGGAGTATGTGAAACAAGAAGCAAAAATTGTTTACCTTCTTGAATGTCTACAAAAGACACCTCCACCTGTAAGTTACTATAGCAACCAATTATATGTTCATTGATCCATCTCTTTGTAGGTGTTGATTTTCTCTGAGAAGAAAGCAGAGGTTGATGATATTCATGAGTATTTGTTACTAAAGGGAGTTGAAGCTGTTGGTATTCATGGTGGAAAAGGTACTAGTGTACATGTATATTGTACATGTAAACAATATTGTACATGTAAACAATATAGTACATGTAAACAATATTGTACATGTAAACAATATAGTACATGTAAACAATATAGTATAAAATACACACACGTTATGCAATATTATGTAACTTGGGTCAGACTATAACCCAAAGTCCTGTTTCAGTTTTGAGAAAAACATTAAAATACTCACGATAACTTTTAACCCAGTCCGAAAACATTTATAATTTAGTAAAATACAGTATGCAACTTCATGATTTGTATTATCTTAATTAGTAAAAAGAGTTATAGTTTTAGACCAATTGTTTGGAAATATGTATTTTCCTGTCGGACAAATCAAACTTAATCTACAATCCCGACCATCATTGAATATTTGCCATCAGTCTGGCTCTTCCAAACACATTGATTCAAGTCTATGATTTGAGCATTGCCTAACTGTTTCAATATGGAAGTTAAAGAACGACCATCTGACTCTTTGCACCATTCAACTTTCGTTTCTATTGCACCATTCAACCTGTATTTAAGGCCAATGGAATACCCAATACGTATTGTCACAGGCTTACAGTCAACTAAAACCAATTTTATTTCTTCCTCACCAGATCAAGAAGAAAGACAATGGGCTGTGAGAGAGTTCAAGGAACATCGTAAAGATGTGCTTGTGGCTACTGATATTGCTTCAAAGGGTCTTGATTTTGTTGATATTCAACATGTTATAAACTATGATATGCCAAATGATATTGAAAACTATGGTGTGTGTATGTCTGTGTGTATTTGTGTTTCTGTGTGTACATGTACATCTATCTACGTGTATCTGTGTGTACATGTACATCTATCTACATGTATCTGTGTACATGTACATCTATCTACATGTATCTGCGTGTACATCTATTTGTCTGTTTACGTGTATGTGATGATGTCCACATGTATATGTGATTCTATTCATCCCTTAGTATATCAGTCTGTCTATCTATCTGTCTGTCTATCTATTTGTCTGTCTACATGTATGTAATGATGTACACATATACATGTATATGTGATTCTATTTATCCCTTAGTATATCAGTCTGTCTATCTATCTATCTATCTGTCTGTCTATCTATTTGTCTGTCTACATGTATGTAATGATGTACACATATACATGTATATGTGATTCTATTTATCCCTTAGTATATCAGTCTGTCTATCTATCTATCTATCTGTCTATCTATTTGTCTGTCTACATGTATGTAATGATGTACACATATACATGTATATGTGATTCTATTTATTCTTTAGTACATCGTATTGGTAGAACAGGTCGCTGTGGGAAAACTGGAATTGCCACGACTTTCATCAATAAAGGATGTGGTATGAATTTAGAATTTGATGGGGCGTTCATTCCTATTCTGATAAATAATTTTCATTCCTATCCTAGATGAGTCAGTCCTGAGAGATTTAACTGCTCTTTTGATGGAAGCAAAACAAAAGGTTCCACCATTTTTGGCTACTCTAGACCCATTAACTGATGACACAGTAATACAAATGGGAGGTAAAAATCTAACTGTCCCATCTCTTCATTCATCTGTTTATCTACATGTATCTGTTTATTCTTCTATCTACAATTACCTATTCCTTTATCCTATCCATCTATCCATCCATCCATTCATCCATCCATCCTTTCCATCCATCCATCCACCTATCCATCATTCTATCTCTCCATCCATCCATCCATCCATCCATCCATCAATCCATCCATCGGTCATCCATCAATGTATCCATCCATCCATTTTATGGGTGCATTGATTTATTAATCTTCTTCATCACTGCTACCTTTCTATTTATATACCCATTTATTCATCTACCGACCCATTCCTTCCTTCCCTATCCATCGACTACCTCCTCAGATGATTATGGTTGTGCCTATTGTGGAGGATTAGGACACAGGATTACAGATTGTCCTAAACTAGAAGCAGTTCAAAAGAAGCGAGTAAATGACATAGGACGAAAGGATTACCTAGCATCATCGGCAGCTGACTGGTAGAGCAAACTCAAACTATTCAAAAAATCTTTAAAATAATTTCAAATCTCCAAATCTTATTAATTAAAATTTTTGTACTATCATCTGTTAAAAAGTGCAAATGATATCATTTAATTAATAATTAAGACACAAATTTAATAAACCAGACAAGTAGAGAGAGAGAGAGAAAGATAGAGAGAGAGATAGAGAGATAAAGAGATAGAGAGGAAAAAAATTATATGATAGAGCAAATTACAAATTAAAAATTAAAATTATAAAAATTAATAAGTAAAAAAATTATTAATTAATTCATCATAACATTAAGTGCTATAATACATATTAGTAGTAGTACTTAATTTTACACATGTTAAATTATGTTGTTTTACAACAATAAGTCTAAAAAAACATTTAACTGTATTCAATCAGTCAGTCAGGGGGGATATTTTTAAAATAATACATTAGTATGTACATACACACACACACACACACATGTACATTCATATAGATGATACACAATTACGCAAAGAGTGATTAGTTTTTGATTCAGAATCATGTGGTGTGTTCTGGAGCTTTGTGAACTGTTGAGTGAGAAATGAGATTATAATTATGTACATGTAGTATGTACATACATAATTACATATAATTTATAATGAATGCACTAAAGTGCAGAACCCTCGCTAAAAAGATGCTACTATGAATCTGAGCATAAACAATCAACAATGAAACAGGGCGTCATGGGCGTTCCTCATCCACCTACGTTCGGATTAACCAATTTAATTAATAACGTTACATAGGCATGACTAAGTAACAATGGCGACAGGTGAAAAAAGCCTATTTTTCGACTTTGCACAACTGTATCTTTTCCATCAAAGAGTTTTCTTGCAAATCGCTTGAATCTCGCAGTAGACCTAGTGTGCTCTTTCCTTCGCAGTGACCAAGAATCTTCAAAAGTAAGCCGTTGCAAAGATTAGTGGGAACACACACACACACACACACACAAACCGATTACTATAACCCTCCACCTACGCGCTTGGGTTAATTACATATATACATACATGTACTGTACATGTATGTATATATGTAATTAACCCAAGCGCGTACATGTACATATATACATACATACATGTACATACTGTATAATGTATATATACATATATACATACATATATACATGTACATACATATATACATACATACATGCATACATATACATATACATACATACATACATAAATACATACATATATACATACATATATACATGTACACACTGTATATATGTACATGTACATACATACATGGACACATATGTACATACTTACATACTACATACATACATAATTCTTACATACAAAGTTACAAAAATGCACATACATACATATACATGAATATAAATACTATTGTTTAAATAATTGACGACATATGATATTATTAGTAAAACTATTCATAACATACCATCCCACAGTTGTATTGATCCTCTGTGATGTCCTGTAGCTAAATACATACCACAGGGTGAATATGAAAGAGCTGTTACTGCTGATCTGTCACTCTAAAAAATTACAAAGGAATAAAAAATAAACGAAGAAAGTTCAGACAATTTGGAACCCCCTGAAATAAATGACTCGGAGATTTTTCTAGAAAAATGTTCGAAGGGGGGGAAGATATACTATAAGAACCTAAATCTAAAAATTCTCAAGCATGCTCTTAAGAGTACATTTCCTGTGTGCATTCTATATGGGTACGCTATACTAAACTGAAGGGGGTTAGAAAAAAACCAGGATGTGGTAGAAGTTCTAGCAGCTTTTTTTCTTGTTTTGTTTTGTTTTTAATTTGGAAAATCACACAAAGAATTTAGGTAAGCATAATCCGTTCTGTGATTAAGTTTTCCAAACTTGTGGAGGCAATAAACTATTTCAGTCCCCAATAACAGAATTTTGTGGGAGGGAGTGACAATCTTATAATATGAGTATTGTTATGTTTTCCTTCTGCTTGTAAAAGAAGCATACAACATTAATAATTATTAGTGAGCTAAAATGGGTGCCATACTGATCAAAGATACAGCACCCTGTTTTAGAAGCTAGCCCGGTGATAACTCTGGTTTGGGGAAGAAATGTTGCTTCATTATTGAGTTACAGTGTAATCATGCATTAACCTTATGACATTACATATAAATCATCACATCATAGTTTTGAGGTCATTGTGAAAATGAACAGTTGTTTTAGTACAAACCTCATTTCTAAGTGGAAAAGCAAGTAGTCCTGTTTCTATATCCATTAATAACGTATCTCCTGATTTTAAACCCACGGCAATATGGTACCCATCAGGTGATGCCGTAAGACATGTGATCTCTGAACCTATATATATTATAATGGAGGGACTAATGAATTATGAAATGGTCGTCAAATGGACCAATGGAAGGGATACAGATGGTTATCCAATGGACTAATGGAAGGGATACAGATGGTTATCCAATGGACTAATGGAAGGGATACATATGCTTATCCAATGGACTAATGGAAGGGATACAGATGGTTATCCAGTGGACTAATGGAAGGGATACAGATGGTTATCCAATGGACTAATGGAAGGGATACAGATGGTTATCCAGTGGACTAATGGAAGGGATACAGATGGTTATCCAATGGACTAATGGGGATACAGATGGTTATCCAGTGGACTAATATTAACATACCTTTTTCTAAAGAAGTACTGAGAATCAAATCTCCTGTACTTGCTACCCATTTAGTCAGCTTATCTTTGCATGCAATCAACAAATACCTATATAATAAAACAATAGTTTAATTTTATATACAGAAGTATTTATTATTTATGTATATAATTAGAAGGTTGAGTTAATGTATTGATTATATAATGAGGTTGAGTTAATAACTAACATTCCATCCATACTGAATGTAATGTGTACTCCAACAGTGATACCGCCATGACCTAAGAGGTAAGAATGGACAGGTGTTAATTAGTTTAGTACGATCATTTTCGGTTTATAGCTATATATATACATGTAGTTATAGTATATCTATTATCTAATCAGTTCTGCTACAAATAGGATGGTATGTATATTTAAAGAGAGAGACATGTTTAGAAAAACTACTTGTTCAGCTGAAATCTGAACCCAGGACCTTCTGAACACTAGTCAGATGCTCTATCATCTGAGCTACTGGAGCCAGGTTGAGGAAGAGCATTTCATTGACAAAGTCTATTACTTAGGTCAGGCAAATTCAGTTTTAAGCGCTAAATTATAATTAATAAAGCTGAAAGAGGAAAGTGAAAAATACTGGTAGTCACTGGGAATTGAACCCAGGGCCGCCACTAGTGCTCTCACCACTGAGCTACGGCAACCAGACGGCCATCAACACTTTCACAATCCTCTATATACAATTGTAAAACTAAACAACACTATAATGCATACCTGTATTTATGATATGATAAACCTTTCCCTCTTTCATATTATAGACATGTACTTTCTTGTTTCCTTCTGGAGAAAGGAGTAGACCAGGTTGCATAACTACTGCTAGCCATGGAGCATCAATATTAGGAGACACCTCTAATCTAATGAAGTAAAGAAAAGAAATAAACTCAAAATCATGTCATGAGCATAAAGGAGGGTGTCGATCCATGTAGACATACATAAATAGATAGATTACACAGGGTTTCTCATATAGGGTGGTAATATGGCGCTCCCCCATCCTTTAATTTTAAAGTTTATGCTGAAAAACACTGTTTTATAACACTGATTGTACATTGTTGACTAAACGTCATGTACCACTGATGCACTCCCCCATCCTTAATATTTATCCAAGGGGAAACACTGGTTTACATACACACATGCACATAGTTGTACACACACAAATAATTAATTAATTGGACATACAGATATATATATATATACAGATATACATACAGACATATGTACGTACATGTATGTGTGTGCATGTGTGTGTGCTTGCATATGTACATACATACGTACATACATACATACATAAATACATACAACATGCATACATACATACCTACATACATACATACATACATACATGTACATACAATGCACATACATACATACATACATACATGTACATACAATGTACATACATACATACATGCATACATACATACATACATACATACAATCCAAACATAGATGTGATCATAAGAAAAGAGCCTTACCTAAATATAGTTCCTGCTTTATTTTTCTCTTCTTTAGGATGATATATAGTGAGTGGTTGTGATATCACACTATCAGGATCAATGGATGGCCATATTTTAACATCATTAGATTCTACACCAGCTGTTACTAAATGACCATCAGGAGTGAATGAGACGAGATGAAGAGGTGGGTTCTAAAGTAATGAAAATCAGTATACTGTATAATAATTAATTATATATACATGTACATAACACAATGTAATGTATCGTGTATTTGTGTATGTACGTACATATAATTATATATATGTATATGTATGTGTATGTATGTATGTATGTACATGTATGTACATGTGCATATGAATCTGTACCTCTAAGCTTTCATCCTCACTACTATCATCAGCCACTGTTCTTCTCCATCCACTTTCTGTAATAACGTCAGCAACCTGAATGAATGTCGATCCCATGGCAACAAAAGGAGAGTAGCTAGCAACACTCAATATTGTATTACCAAGTCGTAATTCATTGGACTGTGACAGACCTTCCTCATCAACATTGAATATTCTCGTCTATAAATAGAAATGAAGATGAAGATTGTGTATGGTTAGGCGTGACCAAATCGCAGAAAGGAAATGTAACACTTATATAGTACATTAAAGGTGCTCGCTCAGTGGTTACTAGTGTTGTTTTAGAATGCATGATCACGTTTAGTTATAATTTTAGTTAGCTATAGTTAATTAACTAAAATATTAGGCTTACTAAAAGGGTTTTAGTTTAGTTAACTGTGAATCTAGTGAATGTCTGGTAAATTGAAACTAAGCTGTATACAAAATATATGGGGAATAGGTGAAAATAGACCAAAATGTCCGGCAGTTGGCTCACTATTTCCACACCCCTGTGTATGTTCATTGTTATCCATCCATTGATTCAAACTAAACATTTTACTTACCAAACAATCTCGTGATCCAGCAACAAGCTTCATCTCTTTCTTTTCAGACTGGTTTGACGAGATAAAGGTTAGCGATGTAATAACCTGTTGACTAGGTATCTCAATGGATTCCCGAGGATCATAAGGTTTATGTCTTGTCGGTAAAGCATCGTAAAGTAACTTCAAAACATCTGTCTTGTCATTTTTGAAGGCTAAATGATATGGGGTTTCATTTGTTAGGGTTTTCTTCATCGGGTTAGCTCCTCTTTGCAAGAGGATTTTAACGATTTCACTATGTCCAGCACTAGCTGCATAATGTAGTGGAGTGTACTTTAATCCACCTTCAAAATCAACAGTTGCATTTCTGAAAACAGAAGAAGAGGAGGAGGAGTGGCGAGAAGAGGAGAAATTAATTTGTTGAATCATTTCTTTTTATGTACAAGAGAGATTCCAATACTGACAACTATAATTTTAAAATTCGGGCAGCCCTTTTGAATACTATTTCATTAGGTAAATCAAACAGTTGAATATTCAATAATGGGACAATCCATCTACCACATCTAGACTATATGTACAGTACTTCAATTCACTATGAATATTAATTAATTACGAACCTGTCTAAGAGAAGTTCTATAACATTTGAATGTCCATTTCTACTTGCTTCACATAATGGAGTATTGTCTTCGTGATTCTGTGTGTAATTATACATATAATCATATATACATGTCACACATACACACATGCACACACAGACAGACAAACACACACACACATACACACACACACATGCACAGACAGACAGACAGACAGACAGACAGACACACACACACACACACACCCTCATATTAATGTCAGCTTTATACTTTATCAACATTTCCACAATGTCTATACAGCCTCTCTGACATGCCCAGTGTAATAAACAAGATCTTGTAGTCATATCAACAGCATTAGGATCAGCACCATGTTCCAATAAATATATCATTATCTGTAGTGTATTGATAAGGTCCATACATGTACATGTATAGATGTACATATACATGTACATGTACTGTACATGTACATGTACTTACATTATACCTGTACATATACATGTACTTACATTATACCTGTACATATACATGTACATGTACATATACCTGTACATGCACGTGTACATATACCTGTACATATACATGTACATATACCTATACATACACATGTATATACATATGTGCATATAAATATCTGTATACATACACATATATATACCTGTACATATACATGTACATATACCTTAGTCCTATACATACACATGCACATATATAATATACCTGTACATATACACATACATATACCTGTACATACACGTACACATATACATGTATATACCTGTACATATACATGTACATATACCTTAGTCCTATACATACACGTGTACATATATAATATACCTGTACATATACACATAAATATATCTGTACATACACGTACACATATATATACCTGTACATATACACATACATATACCTGTACATATACATGTACACATACATATACCTGTACATATACATGTACATACACCTATACATACACATGTACATACACATGTACATATACCTGTACATACACATGTACATGTACATATACATGTACCTATACATACACGTGTACATATATATACCTGTACATATACACATACATATACCTGTACATACACATATTATTTCTAATTCATTAAATGTTTAAAACTTAAAAGGTCATATTAAAATACGTAGTTACAACTTACAGTAGTTCATGTTTATTTAATAGGTAACATGTACAGTTATGTGACTTCTATAAGTTACATGTACATATATATATATTACATGTACAATTGTATATGTACATACATGTAGTACATTGATAATTAGTAATAAATTAATAGCAGACAAATTAAATAATAAGGAGTACACAACAGAGACATACATGTAGTTAGTTATACTACATGTACAAGAGGTATACAGAGTTATACAGAGTTATACAGAGTTATACAGAGTTATACAGAGTTATACAGAGTTATACAGAGTTATACAGAGTGATGATATAAACTCACATGTCTGTGATCATGAAGGAAACTTATAAATAAAGGCAACATTGGAACACCATTAAATATCTCTTGGTCACCAATTGGTGCCCCTGTATCAAGCTCATCTTTTACCAAGTCAAGATTACCATCCTGTACACAGATAATCATATACATCATATACATACACCACGTGAAGAAAATAAACGTAATTAAGATATACAGAGAAAAAAGTAGCCCTGTGATTGCTTTATGGTGTCCAGCACTCAGTAATCATGGCTGACTTTATCATGCCTGAAACACAGCAGCCTATTATAGTTATTATTTTGATATCTACTCTCCTTATCTTTTAAAGAACCTTGTAGAACTTTAGGAATATATTTCAGGTAGAGTAGCTAGCTATTAGTTCCAGTTTCTACGTAAGCTACAAGCATTTTTCTTTCTTTCTTCCTACTGGTCTGTAGAGCTCGAGCACACATTCTATTACGCACCACGCCCATTAATTGACTGAGCCCCTGGAATGATGCAACTTCCTTAACTACGTATACAATGCATACTCACGTAAGTGGACACAAGAACATTAAATATATATATATATATATATATATACAGTTCGAACTCGTGGGAAAGCAATCATAGGGATGGTCCTACAAGCCATAACAATATGAATGTCGTAATGGGCAGGAAATCTCGCCACTATGGTACGGTAAACCTGATTCACTTAGTAAGGAATACATATACTTAATGTTTTACAGTGAATGTTTAAATGTCAGATTTGTTTGAAATTATTATGAGAACTGGTTTTGCAGAACCAGTGACTCACATGCACATGTATAAGGCAGAATTATTGAGTATTTGAAGTGAAGGCATTGCTATACTAAACAACTTGTTACAATGATTGTCACATATTATCATATTATACATACCCTGCAAGCTTGATGTAACTTCATCATTACTTCTCCTACATTGGTCTCAGCACTTGTCATGGATACTTCAGACACAGAGAAAGCCACACCATCCTTGTATACAACACTCTGAAGAGAAGAGTAATAATGAAGTCACAGAGAGACAGACAGACAGACAGACAGACAGAAAGACATACAGAAAGAGAGAGAGAGAGAGAGAGAGAGAGAGAGAGAGAGAGAGAGAGAGAGAGAGAGAGAGAGAGAGAGAGAGAGAGAGAGAGAGAGAGAGAGAGAGAGAGAGAGAGAGATGTAAACAAGATATTCTTACACTTGGTCTCATCCTTTTTTTCAAATGCAATGGGATAGGAGAAGTTCCTGAATAACCTGAAAGACCACTAGTATCAGATAGAATTGATTGGCTGTCCATAGGTCTTTTGCTGTTAGTTTTATTAGGATCTGAGTCTGTTGTTATTGTGGTTATGTGTGATCTTGTGGATTGAGGGGTTGATGGAAGGTTCTCACCCTCTGTTGTTATCATGGAACCAGGACGAGAACTAGTCCCTCTACCAGAATCTGAGAAATTGGAGACAACAATTAATCCAGAGTTTACTTCTTGACATTTTGAGAACGATTCTATTAACATTGAAAATTTTGCAAGTCGTTAATTAAATGTGGTGTGGAAACAGCCAGTCATGCAGGATATTGTCTGATAAATTTAATGAATGTGTGTTAAATTTGGAAACTAAAGTGTATATAAAGTACATGTATATGAGGAGCAGGACAAGAGTGGTGAAGAAATGTCAAAATGTCCAGCAGCTGGCTCACTCGTGAATTCCATTCCCGTGGTTACATGTAGAGTGAGTAATTATTTAATTATATATCCATATCACAATTAATTATATTCCCATTATAATCACATCACTACCTAATTTAGAATATCACAAAATAACACTGTTGTGTTTTTACTAATTAATATAGGAGAAGAAGTATCAAGAAATTTTCAATTTCAGTTTGCGTCGTGTTCTGATTGTATACTTACATGATCAATAAGCAATAATTGCACAAAATATCGTGTCTCTTCATTAGTAAAAATCATGAAGATACTTTCATCTTAGTTCAGTCAGATACAAATTAACAACATACAGACAGACACACACATACACACAGACAAACAGACAGACAAACAGACAGACACACAGACAGACACACAGACAGACATACAGACAGACACACACACACACAAATCTATAGCAAATAGTTAAGCATTTATCAGGCTGCTATGGATATTCTGAGAGCAAAGAGGTCAACATTATACTCACAAATGTTATTTTATTGGTGAGTGTGTAGATTGTTGGCTCCATCCACAAATTTTTCTCCTAATTGTCTTTATCAGCACATGACTCATTAGGGCTTCCCAAAATATGTCAGCATTTTGTGAATGGAGCCAACAATCTACACACACTAATAAAATAATATTTGTGAGTATAATCTTGACCTCCTTGCTCTCAGAATATCTACAGCAGCCTCATAAATGCTTACTCCTATATGTAAACATTAATTCACACTTTGTCAGTCATTGTGTCTACACTGTGTCTACACTGTGTTGTGAAGATTAGCTGTTTGTGGTAAATTTTTATCAAGTGCAAACATTTAAAAGCTTGTTATGTAACTGTTTGGTACATTGAGATTTGATGTCCACATTGATCATGTTAATATCTCCTTAATTATGTACTCATTGTCAGTTTGTTGTGTTTGTGTTTAAAGAAACGGCTCTCTTGAATAAGCATCTGCCTTTTTTATATGCCAAGCTAAAGAAATGGTAGTAAACGCCTGATCTTAATTAAACCACATGGACATGGCATTTGCAAACACGTTACAGATACTGTTTAATACTTTAAGTTTGGGATTTGAGTACTGTAAGAAAGCTACAAAATGCCTGAATAATGAGTGATTAAAGGCAATTAAGCATTTGATCAAAGTTATTTTATCAGACAACGGATATTAGGTCACATGTATTTCTATCCACAATGGTTCTGACCACCTTTCGAATTTTTACCCATCACTTGTAGCTACCAATATAGATAGATGGACACAACACTTGTCATGGAGATCAATGTTTGACTGATGAACGTTGATTAATACACAAAAAATTATAAACTTTGGAACCATATTAGAGGCGGCTCACTAAAACTTATCGATCAATATTTTATCACATGTCACATGACCAGTCACATGATCATTATATTATTTAGCTAACCAGTACTCCATGCTGGAGAGCTAGCTCCACTTCGACTCAGGTCCTCCAATTGAAGTGGTATCACATTAGACATAAAGTGATTCTCCTTTTCATCTTTCATCTTTACCTCTTTTTCGTTCTCTTCCATGATGGGTTCAGGGGTTTTAACCTCGGGATTTTCAGGTGATTCAGATAACCTATCAATCTTTGGTCTGTATTTAAAACAATGTTCCATAAATTATTAAGTACATTCAGAAATAAATATGTATGTAGACCAGTGTTTGCTCTTGGGTATGAAAACTAGGCATTCATTAATATTCATGAGTAATCAAGTTTGTATTAATCTTAGTTTTCACTCTATGTTATAGGTATCATACAACAACGAACCATTGCTATTACTAATTTATAATTTGTTTAAAGAGCTGAACACCTTAAAGTAATAAAATCAATAAATGTAGGTGTCCAATACTCAACTTTAGGCGTCCAGGGACACCTAAACACCCTCTAGAGCAAACACTGATATAGACACACATATGATGTACATGTACATGTACATGTGCATAATTATACATACGTATATATAGAATCACATGTACACACACACATACGTACATACATAGTACATGTACAAAGAATACATACATGTACCTACAAATGTACATATATACACAGACAGTACATGTACATCCATACAAAGTGCATATGTGCAATCATTAAAGTGGGCGTGGCAGCGAAGCTTCGAAGGTAGCAATTTAGCTTTGAATGTGCAGCAAATGATTGAAGGTTTGAACAATTGAACCTTTTCCCAGCCCTAATACATACATACATACATACATACATACATGTCCATATACATATATATACAGTATACAGTCCATACAAGTACATGTATACTCACTTAATAGGCTTTGGTCGCTTCTGTCCTCCAACAGAGACACTAAAACTTCTAAACATACCAGGTTCTTCTCCTTGCTGTTGTTCTGTGAGAGTACTATCACTAGCGTCAGAGTGAGTAGACCCAGTGAGGTCATCCTTTGACTCGGGACCAATTGATTGATTGTTTTCGGGATTAATAAATTCCAATGGAGAAGTTTGTGATCTCATTCTTTCACCTAATTATGTACATGTATATATATGTACATATATGTAGGCACCACACACATGCATGCATACATACATGTACATACATAAATACATATACATACATACATATATACGCACATACTCATACACATGTACATACATACATACATACATACATATACACTTGCATACATACATACATACATACTTACATACATGTATGTGTATTTACACACGCACATACCAAGAGCTTTGAGGGTTCCAAATGCTTCCCGACAACCATCCACCTCTCTGAGGGGATTTCCACAACAGCTCCAACGGTCTTTACTTTTTAGTCCATAGACTCCAGGATGATGTTTCATTAACATCTGAGAATTTTTCTCATGAGCAGCTGGAACAATGGATGGATAGATGAAACGATGGATGAATGGATAGTTGGATGGATGGATGGATGGATGGAAGGATGGATGGATGGATGGATGGATACATGTACATGAATGGATGGATAGGCGAATTAATGGATAGATAAAATGAATGGATGTATGAATCAATGGATGGATAGATAGATAATGAATGAATAGATAAATGAATGTATAAATGGATAGATGGACAGATGAATAGACAAGGATAGATGAAGAGACACAGACAGTTTATAGAGAGGGTTCTAACCTAATCGACAGGCATCCATCCATTCGATACGCTCCTGGGGAGTTTTGGTAGCAAAGTACATCACTTCACTATAGTCCCCAACCTGAGGATAGTTATTAATTAAATGAAGCAGTTAGGAATGTGTGTGTGTGTGTGTGTGTGTGTGTGTGTGCGTGTGTGTCTGTGATGCAATGACCTAGCCTCTACATTCTATCACCATGTTTTGACATATAAATACATGTAAACTAAGTTAAGGAAGTTACATCATTACAAGGACATGCATAATTTAATGCTTGATGCATAAAGAATGTAAACACCCACAAAACATAACAAGAAATTATCGCTGTTAACAAGGGGCTATGGAATATAATAGAATATGTAATTGCACAAATCGTTTGTTAGTGAGATACTTCAGAAACTCTCTGACAGTGTTCTGCCCAGGATATTTAGAGTAGTGGTTGGATTCTAACTTGCATTTAGTGCTGTTATCCAGTATATACTTTATACTGTCTCAGTACCTATACATGTATTATCTGAGAGGCGGTTAATTCATGTTGAGTGGTGGGTATTCCCAACCAGCGCTGACCAGTCTGAGTAGAACACTGCTCTGACAAGATAAGGATGATACATTAACTACTTCTTACATACATGTACGTCTATGGACATCACTATGCAGTTATACATGTACTTATGTATGTATAGAAGGATTACATGTCCATGTACATGTATAGGGTTACATGGAAGTATACATGGAAGTGGTTAGTTATACTTATGTAAAATGTACATGTGTACTTATGTACATGTATAGGGTTACATGTAAATGTATAGGGTTACATGATGTATAGGGTTACATGTAAATGTATAGGGTTACATGTACATGTATAGGGTTACATGTACATGTACATGGAAGTGGTTACTTATACTTACATGTATACTAACATGTATAGGGTTAGTTAGTAATGTACATCCATACCTTTTTCAGTTTCAATATCTTAAAATAATGATATTTTAATTAAGTTATATTTAATTAAGCATTTTTGCATTCTATGTGATTGCAAAAATGTAACAGACGATGAAATATGCACTAATGTACATGTACATGTTTGTATGTGTATAATCCATATATAATATATACGTAACATGTACATGTACATGTACATGTAAATGTGCACTACATGTACATAATTATATAGATAT
Source organism: Petrosia ficiformis (assembly GCA_947044365.1). Taxonomy (NCBI): domain Eukaryota; kingdom Metazoa; phylum Porifera; class Demospongiae; order Haplosclerida; family Petrosiidae; genus Petrosia; species Petrosia ficiformis. The sequence goes on from OX345640.1 coordinate 2,382,635, forward strand.
GAGATCCACCACAAAATTATTAAATTCTAAGTGGAGTACAAATAAACTAACCACATTAAAAACATGAAGTGTATGATAAAAACCATGGTAATAGAGATCAATGAATAGGTGTATAATAATTTATAGTATTCAAGAGTTCTCATAAGGCTGGCTTCTATAGGGGGGGTGGGGCCTTCATGGTCCCCTATCACTTGAGAATGCCCCCTATTGTTCTTCTATTATACTGTCTGGCCCCCTTTTTAATTTAAAACTAAACTTTATAATCAAAGCAAGATGAAGTATGGTACATGTATAGTATGGGTATACTTTTGATAGAATTACTAGAGAGTTTGCTGCCCTTTCTGTGGTATCCTATTTTAGGGAGCATTGCTATAGACATATACCAGATTGCAAGTGCGAGCTCAGCTACTGTACTTCATTATATGGTAGTCCACCACTGCACAACATACATAAACATAGGATGTACTGTGTACATGTTTGTCTATACACAATATCTAAATGTACATGTACATGTACATGATGTTACAGGAGATGTAGAAGTACATGTAATCATAAGTACATGTATATATCTATTCACAATATATATATAATGTACATGTACATGTAATCATAAGTACATGTATATATCTATTCACAATATATATATAATGTACATGTAATCATAAGTACATGTATATATCTATTCACAATATATATATAAATGTACATATACATGTAGTCATAAGTACATGTATATATCTATTCACAATATCTGAATGTACATGTACATGTAGTCATAAGTACATGTATATATCTATTCACATGTACATGTACATGTAGTCATAAGTACATGTAAATTTAAACGTCAAGAGAATTTTTTTCATTGTGAGAACTGAAACTATATCTTTGAATAATTATCAACAATAACACACATTATTGTATACATTGTAAAAATATGTTATCTGTTTTCTGGTATGCAAAAACTGTCGCTATGTATGTTGTACATGTTTAAGTGCAATTACATGCATGTATGTGTGTGTATGTGCAACTACATGTATGTGTGTATATGTGCGTGTGTGCGTGTATGTGTGTGTATGTGCAATTACATGTGTATGAGTGTATATGTGCGTGTGTGTGTATGTGTGTGTATGTGTGTGTATGTGCAACTACATGTATGTGTGTGTGTGTGTGTGTCCAATTAATTTCCTTTTTCATTGCTTTTATTAATGATAACTAAAGTAGTTAGTCCTACATTGTTTCTTTGCTTCTCACCCCTCCTTATCAACAAGTACCTCACACACAGACACACAAAGACACAGACACACACACACACAAAGATACACACAGATACACACACATACTGATGACAAGTTCTTACATTTCTAATACACTTCACAGAACGACACAGTTTGTATTCTAACAGCTAACTACATTCTTGCATTTGTTTTCAAAGACACAATATAACTAAGTGATAACAAATCATTCCATTCTGATATTTCAAGTGTCAGTCATCGATTAATTTCATAGGTAGATCTTCACAATATGACTGTATAATAATCCCCAGATACAAAATCATACAATATAAATCTCAAACATTGCAGACAGAATACACTTTGATGAAAGCATATGTAGGTGTACTTTATTATAATTAAGGATGAATATTCTATCTTGTTGGCAAAGCAAAAGATGTCATTTGTATGTGTATGTCTTCCATAAATCATACATGTAGTGTCATGTACTCCACGCTTACTTAGTAGTAATGATAGTACTATACTACAGTAGTACACTACAGTACATTGCATTAGGATAATACATAAACAACACACACACACACAAAAGAATACACAAAACACACACAAGTACATGTATACTTATGTGTACATGTACCTACAATGTACCTACAATGTACCTACAATGTACCTACAATGTACCTACAATGTACCTACAATGTACCTACATGTACAAAGTACCTACATGTACAATGTAATGTACATGTACCTACATGTACAATGTACCTACCTACATGGTATATACAGTGTACAAGTGTACAATGTACATGTACATACAATGTACATTGTACATGTACATGTATGTAAATTTGTACATTTGTATTTTCTATGGTGTGTCAAAATTTGGGAATTAATGCTATTTATATAAACGAAACAAGATATATAGAGTCCCTATGACTGCTTTGTGGTGTTCAGTAATCATGGCTGCCTTATTCTTTATTATGCCTGAAACAAGACAGTTTATTATTTTGATTATCTACACTCCTTACTTTTTAAAGGACCTTGTAGAAGTTTAGAAATAAATTTAAGGTAGAATAGCTAGCTATTAGTTCCAGTTTCTACGTAAGCTACAAGCTTTCTACCTGCTGGTCTGATTTGCATGCCTTAGCAATTAATTTCTACCTGCTGGTCTGATTATGCACCACACCCATTATTTGACCGAGCCCCCCTCCCCAGAATGACGCAACTTCCTTAACTACATGTATGTATACAATGCATACTCACACAAGTGATACAACAATATATATATATACATGTATATATACTGTATATACCGATCCATAAAAAGGAACATTCGTTTTTATAATTCCCATTTATAAATCCACTAGCAATAGAACTCATACTTTCTATACACATATGTACACACACAGTCACACACACAGTCACACACACACACACACACACACACACACACACACACACACACACACACACACACACACACACACACACACACACACACACACACACACACACACACACACACACATGTAAATGTACATTGTATATCCCAAAGTCTACCAAAATATAATTATAATTAAAAATTTGATAGTTTTAACAGGAAAGGACAAGATATACAGAAAACTAAAAAGTGTCTTCCTTGTGGAACAGAGTGAGTAAATGTGGGATTAGGTAATTGTTGGTAGGGAGGAAACTAGAGAACAGAAAGAAACTCAACTAGCAAGTGGATAATAGATGTAGCACAATAAACCAAAAACACTCAACTAGTCATAATAAAATACTGCACTCCAAAAGCAATCTATATATAGGCAAATTGTACATATCACAACTAGCCTTGTAGACAATGCTTGTACTGTTATGTCAAAACAAGACACCCATCCCACTCAACAGTCATATCCCATGTAGATTACATAATACATGTTGTAATGATATACATGTACATATACATGTCGTATATAGTACATGTACATGTACTACTATACACATGTACATACATGTATAGTAGTACATGTACTGTACATGTAAGTAGTGATGCACATGTATATACATGTACATGTACATATAGCATTACATGTACATGTAGTAGTAGCTCTCCTTGTGAAAAAATATAGAACAGAGCATTGATTTATGATTTGCATGCCTTAGCAATTAATTTTACATATACATGCATGTACACATTTCAATTACTATAATATATATATATAGTATAATAATTATTATAATTATTATTAAAATCTACACATGGCATTTGTATGCAAAATTAAATTTAAGCTATATACACAGAATGGGTTAGTATGAGTTAGTATGGGTTAGTATGGGTTAGTATGAGTTAGTATGGGTTAGTATGAGTTAGTATGGGTTAGTATGGGTTAGTATGGGTTAGTATAGGTTAGTATGAGTTAGTATGGGTTAGTATGGGTTAGTATAGGTTAGTATGAGTTAGTATGGGTTAGTATGAGTTAGTATGGGTTAGTATAGGTTAGTATGAGTTAGTATGGGTTAGTATGGGTTAGTATAGGTTAGTATGGGTTAGTATAGGTTAGTATGGGTTAGTATGGGTTAGTATTAGCTCCGCAGGAAATCCTTGTTGAAATCAATAAAACAAGGAAACATAACAAATTATTCATGCTGCTATATGTTGAGTATGATAGTAACCTTGTATATAAACAATACAAAAAACAGGTTTTTTAATGATGTCATTGTGTTGCAGAATCATGTTAATTCCCTTTTAATGAAGATTAGGGCATTGGAATGTACAACTATACAAACGATATACATCACTAGAGACAATAATATTAATGAAGATGTTTAGGGGAATTCATAAACATTCTCTATTGCTGTTTACGTAAGGGAGGGGGAAAGCTTAGATATGAGCTTAGGTATGAGCCCAGGTAATGTTAGGGCATAGGTATGAGACCAGGTAATGTTAGGCTCATATCCATGCTCTTACATGTAGGTGAGAGGAAGAACATAGGTATGAGACCAGGTAATATTAGGCTTATACGCATGCTCTTAGGGAGAGGAAGAACATAGGCATGAGGCCAGACAACGTTAGGCTCAAACCCATGCTCTTAGAGAGAAGAATAGCATAGGTATGAGGCCAAGTAATATTAGGCTCATACTTATGCTCTTAAGGAAGGGAACAGCAGTTACATTGAAAGTATTGCATATGCATTTCATATGTATTCTAATTATCCATTTGTTATCCATTCTAGATCTGACATGTAGATCTACATGTACTTCCATATTTTACTCATTCAATCAAACTACATCCATTCGATGAGTATTGCATACAATTACCATTTATATAGTAAATTTGTACTACTGGTGAGTTTTGGGTGTATAAGTTGCCAATTTATTCTAATCTATTTATATAATTATCTACATCTGTAATCATAACGAGTTACAATAGTTGTAGTAAAGTGATATAGTAAACTAAGAGACGATAACAAACATACATCTTCAAATATACATGTGTATTACATGTGCATATTCGCATGCACATACTTACATACATACATATATATATATACCTACATAGTAGATACATACCTACATACAGACATACATACATACATACATATATAGTTATATACATATATACACATACAAACATCATACATACGTACATACATACATATATACATACATACATACATACATACATACATACATACATACATACATACGTACGTACGTACATACATACATACATACATACATATGTACGTACATACGTACATACATACATGCATATACATGTACAACATACATAGATACATAGATACATACATATATACATACATACATACATGTACATGTACATACATATACATGTACATACATATATAGATACCAAGATACATATATACAGATACATATATGTACATAAACACACAATAATTAGATATAATTACACACAAAAACAAAAGCAAATGAAATGAACTTTATAAACATTGTTAAGTATATATAAGAATTGTTAACTATAACTAAACACAGTGTGATAGTAGAGCAACAAAACAAACACATTATCAATTAGGACTATTACCAAGGGTAAATTTAGTAATGCTAATTCATCACAATTTAATGGAGAAATAATCCCCTTGGACTCTGAACATTATAATATAAATGACTAGTTTAGTAATAACGTTTTCCTTTAGTAATATCTACAAAAATATTGTTCTTTTTATGACCTTGTATTAATGAACAAAAATAATATTTGTCACCATGTCACATTCATCAACCTCCCCCCCCCCCATCAATACTAAGGTTCTCTTAAGGCTTTCAACATGGACCTGTACTCTAGTCTACATGTATATAGTTATTACACATCCTGCTAACTGATAATGTTGCTCCCTTCGTTAATTTATAATGGACAACAGAAAATTAGTCAAGCAACATGATAACATATTGTTAAGTAATTTAGTGAAGCCTTCTTATACATATCACAGATGGGTGAGGCTATGTGGTAATTAATTACAGCAGGTGGCGTAGTTGATTATAGCACCCTTCTATTTCAAAATCCTGGTGAAAACATGATTACCAGTTGACTATATACAATGAGTGAGTTTGTTATATAAGTGAACATCTACATCTACAAACACAGCAAGATTAATTAACACAGAAACATAAACACATATGCTAATTTTTCTTTAACTAACTGCAGTAGTTCTTCAAGGGAAAGGTCAAGTAATATTTCACAAATAAATATCAAACATGTACACTATCCCAAAGAAGAATATGGCTTTGTATGGCTTCCCATCATTCAGCTGTAATTAAGCATGGTTCATATATCTATGTATGTATATACACACTAGCGATGTGTGACACACAGTGATACGACAAGATCATAACAGATTGATGATATAATACATGTGTGTAGAAACTCTATTGATATAATAATTACATCACACAAGAGTAGGAATGTTTAGGACAAGAGGCCCACGAGCAAAAACACAGTGAAAGCATAAAACGCTTAGAATATCCTAAAAGTCTGCATGAGGTCATTTTGTGTGACCTATGAAGTACTCAGGCACCATATGCACCTGTTTCTTCTTAGCAGGTTAATTTTCAATAATGTTAACATTATTATATATAAACAATATATTTCTAGAACAACAAGTATTTGTACATGTTATATAGTAATAGCCTCAGAAAAGTATCTCTGAGGCTATGGTAAACATGAATGCATTTTAGCATTATTAGTATAGTTATAGGCATATGATACAGCTACATGTATAAAACTACAATCATTATCAAATTATAAAATATTTTCTGAGGCTATGGTGTAACATGAATGCATTTAAGTATTAATATAGCTATATAGTTATATCAAACCATTATAGATTTTGAAAAGTATTTTTAAATCATATTTCTATCAAAACACTAACATACAAGATCATAGCATTACATAAATTCCAAGTATTTTTGTTAACAATAGGTGTAATAATAATTATTGTTGACTATAGCAGGAAATAACTACAATTATACATATATATAATAATATATATAATATATATAGCTATATTATATAATATTATATTATATATGCTTACTAAACTACTATCAAAGAAAATTGATCAAAAGGCATTGTATATACATGTATATCACAATTTACAAGACAAGTGATGAAGAATGTATGTACATGTACATATGTACTTATACACATTGTATACATGTACATGTGTATAGTATCAGAACTTACAAGATAAGTGATGAAGAATGTATGTACATGTACATTTATACCTAACTATTACACATACATGTACATATAATATGATTATTTTAGCATTTACCTGGAATGGGTTACCCTTCAACTTATCGAAAAGCCCTTGAGAAACAACTTCTACGATTCGTATCTGCTCTAGCTTGAACTGACCTTTTGGTTCATTCTGTAAAATATTTAAAAGATTTTAAGATTGAGAAAAATATACATAATTATATAAATTCCTAAGGTGTGTATATATAGAACCTTGAATACCAAATGAAAGGAGGTGGGGTGTTCTGGGGACATGTACTCCTCAAAAACTAACACACTTATATCACTTCTGATGAGTTTTCAAAAAATAAACCTCATTACTGATGTTGAAAATGCACTTTGAAGCTACTTGAATAGAATTATGTAAGACTAAATTCCAGCGGGCAAATGCCCTCCAAAACGTACACGTACCTTTGCCTCCCCCACTACAGGTCTACTCTATTTTTGAGATGTAGTGATTATGTGCAGAATAAGGTAGAATGAACCCCTGACTAACTAAAGGTCATTCACATTCACTGTGTCCTCAGAAAAAATGTTCATAACTTTAATTAGGAATGACCAACAATCTTTTTACTTGCACCTATTACATATAATTATCCTTCACATTCTTTTTTGTGTATGTCAAATTTCAATTCATTGCTTCATATACAGTATAATCGTGTATTAACCTTATGACATTAAACTATACACTATATTACATAGTCATCACATCATAATTTAGAGGACATCGTGAATGTGAACAGACTTTACATGTATGTAAGGAAGTAACAAGTTTCAAGTGCTGAGCAGTTAACAATGAATTCCACGAATAGCTAACAGATCACTATGACTGTGTAGAAAAAAAGTCCCTGATACTAAATTTTTGTTAAGTGGTTATTATTATTATACTAACACAACATTATATAATCTTTGTGCAGCAATATAATTGCGTAAAACTATCAATCACTTGTTGATTGTAATAAAAGTCATAATCATTATGTACATTACTATACTAGGACTGGAGGTAATTAATTATAGTGTTGAAGCGAATATTGAAATATTCGAATATTTGTTCGTTATTTAGGTATTCAAATGTATTATTTGGTAATCGATTATTGATTTAACATGTGCACATGCAAAGAAACAAAACACAGGCAATTATTAAGGAAATTTAATGGCGGCAGAGAAGTTTCTTGTTACATGTTACTGGTTTTCTAGGCTTGTATATCAGCGAATGAACAATAAAAACACAGTGGTTGCTGTTATAAACATCTATTTTAACTACTTACAGCCAAATGGTGAGCTGATACTTGATATTTTAGAAGAAACATTTCAAACAATTTATGATGAGTAAGCAAGTGAATATTCGAGTATTCATTCGTTAAGAAAAGCAAGTATTCGAATACCAAGAAGTAGTATTCGTTTCAGCACTAATTAATTATGAAGCAGATAAGTATAATAATTATACAAATATACTATTATAATCATGTAATAATATTATGTTAATTATGAAAATGATAAGTACATATACAAATGCATTATGAAGCTGATAGTACATATACAAATGCATTATCATGTAAAATGTTAATTATGAAGCTGATAGTACATATACAAATGCATTATCATGTAAAATGTTAATTATGAAGCTGATAGTACATATACAAATGCATTATCATGTAAAATGTTAATTATGAAGCTTATCTTGTAAAATGTTAATTATGAAGCTGATAGTACATATACAAATGTATTATCATGTAAAATGTTAATTATGAAGCTGATAGTACATATACAATCACGTAAAATGTTAATTATGAAGCATATACAAATGTATTATCACATGTAAAATGTTAATTATGAAGCTGATAGTACATATACAAATGCATTATCATGTAAAATGTTAATTATGAAGCTTATCTTGTAAAATGTTAATTATGAAGCTGATAGTACATATACAAATGCATTATCATGTCAAATGTTAATTATGAAGCTTATCTTGTAAAATGTTAATTATGAAGCTGATAGTACATATACAAATGTATTATCATGTAAAATGTTAATTATGAAGCTGATAGTACATATACAATCACGTAAAATGTTAATTATGAAGCATATACAAATGTATTATCACATGTAAAATGTTAATTATGAAGCTGATATATAGTACATATACAAATGCATTATCATGTAAAATGTTAATTATGAAGCTTATCTTGTAAAATGTTAATTATGAAGCTGATAGTACATATACAAATGTATTATCATGTAAAATGTTAATTATGAAGCTTATCTTGTAAAATGTTAATTATGAAGCTGATAGTACATATACAAATGTATTATCATGTAAAATGTTAAGTATGAAGCTGATAGTACATATACAAATGCATTATAAGTAAAATGTTAATTATGAAGCTGATAAGTATACAATGTAAATGTATTATACAACTATGCAGTGTTCTACCCACACTGGTCGGCACTGGTCGGGAATAACCACCTCTCAGATAAATCAACCACCTCTTACATAATACATGTACATATATAGGCTACTGAGACAGAATTAAGTATATGCTGGATAAACAACATTAAAAGCAATGTAGAATCCAACCACCACTCTAAATATGCTGGGCAAGATCACTGACTATGTAATTTACTAAGTCTGGAATGTAAAAGGTCAGACATTTTAATTATACAGCTGCTGAGTTTGGTAACACACTGAACACACAAATTTGAAATATGACACCAGCCAGTTCAAATTTTAATATATAAACAGTTTAATTAACATTTTAGTTGCTGTGACTTAATAAAACACACACACACACATACATACACACAAGATTATAAAAGAGCTCATTGGTCTATACTCCAAGTAAGAATGGAAAACAAGCAACCACAATTAGGTTTTAGACACGACACTCATCAACAATCATTACTTTGATTGGTCACCACAAAACAATCATAGGGATACTATTTCCGCCATATATCACGTTTTAATCAGTTTCAATAGCCGTTTTGAGCATTTTACAAATTTTCTCCTTATACTCTAGCTGTACTTATGTAGGCTTGTTATATGGCGGTTGTTATTTTAATTTTATTGCTAAAGGAACTAGCCTACTATTGTTTGTGTGCTTTTTTGGTTTTGATATCCCTACATGTTCTTTCATTTTTTGGAAATGTTTATAATTTATTGTTTAGCATGTTGTAATAATAATTATGCATGTATATCCCATAGGTTAATCTGATGTTCAGATAACATGTATAAACTGGTTATGTGCAGTGCACTACATGTACTACATGCAGTCATTAGGATGAAATACATGTATGCATGCTTCTTGGAATAATTATATATATCCAAACCAATAAAACACACAAACAAGATTGGGATGGTACCTGAGCAACAAAATGAAACACCCCTTCCACATAACAACCCTACTTAAGTTATATATAGCTAGAGTTAAGGTAAAACACAAAGAAGCAGTACTTGTGTACAACTGTTATGTGGAAGTGGTATTTAATTTTGTTGCTCAGGTACCATCCCAATCTTGTTCCTGTGCTTTTTCAGTTTTAATATGGTTATATCGATCTCACATACTCTTCATTTTTAAAAATGTATTATTCCAATGTATATATACATGTATCACTCATGTAGTCAGAGCATAAAATACATGTAACAGTTGGCCAACATTTGTCATATATCCAACAAACAAATTGCTGTATATCATTGTCCATGTGGTGAGCAGCTACATTTTAATATCCAGCCAAAATTGCATTTGACCAGACGCACACGCATCTGTTATTTTGTGCTCTGTTGTATAATACATTATACATAAATACATATTACATACATACATACATACATACATAATACATACATACATACATACATACATACATACATACATATGTACATACACATATTACAATGTACAGACATACATGAAAAGTTGTAAACACAAACACAAAACATGACTACAAGACACAAATAACAACCAAAAGTAAATATTTATAATATACACATAATTATATCTACAATCACTAGTATATACAACATCCTGTATACTGAATAGTGAATCATTGTTTATGAAACTATTTTTGTATACAGTTCCATGTGTACTATACTGGAGAGGTTGTACCTTGCTATATATACATGTATATATATATATAAGTATATTTACTTCATAGTCAAATGAAGCAAAGAACATCAAACGTTTAACACTGTTTTAGAAGAAAGAAAATACATTGGTGACAAAACCACTTCTATAGCATTCTTTCTCTTTGGTTTAAGTATAGATAGTGATTAATGACTTTAATGTTAAATTTATGCAGCAATGTTAATATATAGGGACATGACAATTAATCATCAGTACTCAATAGTACTGTGGGTTTGTGATACAGTTAAGGAAAGTCTTCAATCTTCACCAGCTGTTAGCATAAATGCTCAGACACTGGCTCACCACAAACTTTACTGATGCAAAATATTCTTATCATTGTGATCATACAACAAATTTTTGTACAGCTGTTTACAATCAACAAATAAAATACTGATAATCTGGTATATATATGGCTTCACACACTGATCAGTTTCACTCACCATCTTTTTGGGATCATAGTAGTCTAAAGAGATGCTAGTCAAACGACAATATCTCTCCTGCCATTTGATGTTTCTCTTTGTATGCAAGCCTCTAGCTCGTTTCTGTAGGATCCCTTCTTTGTAAACACGAACTCCACTGGCCATGATGCTCGATTAGCTTTGCGGCCACACACACACACTGAAATATGATTGCTCTTCTGGGAAACAAATCTCCTTATCAAATGACAACTATATTCAAGGCTCTGTTGTTTATGTTTAGTCCAGATCCTGCTGCAATATGTTATTTATGAGTATAATCCGGTAGGTTGCAAGAGAATCGATTGATGAGGTGAAGCCCCCCACCCAAGTTATTAGTTACAGCTCCACCTACTCACGAGGTACGCATACGCGGGGCACCATTGGCACGCCCAAAGTACCGCGTAGCTTAGAGCTACAGGTCGAATGGCTGGCCACACCCCATGTCGTTCTGCTGACGTACACCATACACGAGGTTACAGTTTTCAGGGAAAAGCGGGCATACAGTAGTGTATTTTCCACTAAAGTTGCAATATGGCACAGGAACACGCCATTTTAGCACAGTTTGAGTATGGAGCTGTGAGTTACTTTCAATTTGTAGCAACTATAATTATATAATATATATGCTACAAGGAAGAATTTATTTATTCTTCTAATTAATGCCCACTTGTTTTTACTGTAGACATCCAACTTAGTTTTGCAAGCCGATACATCTTTAATTGAGAGGCGGGGCAAGGATGAAGCAACAGGAGAAGTTCAGTCGCTGGTTGGTAAATTGGGAGGAAGTAAAATGGGCGATCGATTTGTACGAACACGTCCTCCCACAACTCAGGAACAAGAAGCAAAAGCCAAAAGCAAGTGAGTAATTACATTTAATGATAGATGTAATGACATATGCATACATGTATAATTGTATATATAGTTATTCAATTTTAGTACATGTACTTTCATTGTCCACAAAGCAATGCCCTCTTTTAAGTATACTCACTATTCCTCCATTTTGTGCTGTAAGCCAATGGACTTTGTTAGTCAGGAAGACCAATCAGAGGACTACCTAAATAGTGAATATTTTTGACTTCCTGTATTTTAAGATATGGTATTTATCACAAATTTAATAATAAAAGAACCAATATGACTGTTATATGTTAGCTTCTTCAAACCATTTTTATGGCCATCCCTATGATTGCTTTCCCACTGGTTATGTTTGTGGCCACTTGCGCAATTATGCGTTGTATACGTAGTTAAGGAAGTTACGTCATTCAGGAGGACCTGGTCAATTAATGGGTGTGGCATGTAAAATAATGCGCGCTCGAGCTCTACAGACCAGCAGAAAGAAAGCTGTGTAGCTTACGTAGAAACTGGAACTAATAGCTAGCTATTCTACCGGAATATATTCCTAAAGTTCTACAAGGTTCTTTAAAAGGTAAACAGACTAGATAATGAAAAAACTATAATAGGCTGTCGTGTTTCAGGCATGATAAAGTTAGCCATGATTACTGAATGCTGGACACCACAAAGCAGTCATAGGGATACCTTTTTTTCTCCATATATCTTGTTATCTCTGGAAAGAAGTGGCAGCAGAGATTACTTAGCAGTTGAACTATTTTACATGTAGTATTGTTTTAGTAAACTATATCTCTTTTAGTAAAGCATTGTGACTAACTAAACTATACCTAAAATACAATTACGTGTTTCAACAACTAAAATGAATGTATCTAAAATTCTTTCAGTAAACTTAATATTATTTTAGCAATGTGTTAGGGCTGGGAAAAGGTTCAAAGGTTCGAACCTTCGTTCGTTTGCTGCACATTCAAAGCTTCATAGTCAGACCCACTTGAATGTTTGCACGTGCGCACTTCTGCAATCTAAATGTGCAGTTAATAATGTGGGTGTGTTCCAGGAAAGTTGCGGCTATGCTGCTGACTGCTTTAGTCTTCTTTCTCAGTCCAGCGATGCCTAATCTGGATAGAAACACTGACATGAACAACACTAGTACTCATTATTAAGTAATAATCCAATGGATGCTTAATTTCTATAGCCAATCAAGATAAGAGCAACATTCGTAAAAACAAAATTTCTTTTGTTTTTTTTCTGAGGAAGCTTCGAAGGTTGTGTTCCAACTTTTGTCCTAGCCCTACTGTATGTATGATGTACATGTATAACTATAACTTAATTTTGAGAACCTGGTCATACTGTATGCAGTTTTCTGCCCACACTGGTAGGCACCTCTCAGATAATACATATATAGTCTACTGAGACAGAAGTAAGTATAAACTAGAGAAACAGCACTAAATGCAGCAATGTAGAATCCAACCACTACATGTACATACTCTAAATATATTACACTTAAATAGCACTATTATCCAATTATCTACTTAATTCTCCAGGAAGAGACCTCGACATGATAGCGAAGAACACTATTCTACTTTACCAAAGGGGTCAGGTATTCTCTCACAAGAAATGGAGGATCTAAAAGGTGTTTATTATCGTCCTCGTACCAAGGAGTCAAGAGGAACTTACGAACTCTTACTCAGTTTCATTCAACAAAGTTTAGGAGATCAGGTATTTGTTCCTTCTGTGTTCCTGTATATACAGTGTGGATAAATTAGACCCTATATGTACATGTACATGTGCAGAGGTTGAAATGAGGTTTAATATTAGGTTGCATGGTCAAATGTCCTAGCACTCTTGATTTTGATTGGTGATTTATGAGATATGACTGGCCAGTGCTCGCTATGTTGTATATTATCACAACAATGAATTTTCATGTACTAAGTACATGTATATTAGCATAGTTATAATTATTAATTATTGATACATAATAATTATAATAATAAACATCATAATAATCATAATAATAAACATCATTACATAAAGTAACAAATAACTAATTAATAACAGGTGAATAAAAACAATATAACGGCTAAGTACTTCAACGACAGTGAGGATAAATTAGGCCCCATACTATAATGATAAAATACATGTACATGTGATCATGTATTTGTTCCTCCTACATGTACGTTCCTATATACATTAATAAGGTGTGGATACATTAGGCCCCATACTAACAATCAAATACATGTACATGTATTTATCTTACATTGTACATACATGTACATTGTATCTATGTTATTGCCAGGATTTTAGCTATAGTTAGAATTGTCCATTTGGTAACAAAAAATTAAAACAGTAGTTGAGCCTCAAATAGATATCTGTGCAATTTGAATTCCACAGATGTACAATGTAGTTGTAATGGTGTGCAGAAAACCCTAGTGAGAACTCTGGTACTCGTACATGTAGGTACATTTACATGCACATGTATATTTTTTAACCTACATGCACTATACATGTATATTAATGTATATTTTATTCTGAATTCTGTCTAGCCTAGAGATATTCTCTGTGGTGCTGCAGATGAAGTATTAGCAACCTTAAAAGAAGAACATTTGAAGGTACATGTACAAATTATACTAAATTTCATGTATACATGTACATGTATGCACATGTATACTGCAATTCATGCAAATGTACTATATGTGCACTTGTCACCATGCTTGCGATAATTGTCCATTAAGTCCTACATGTAGATCATTTTGCCGTGTGTACTTCACTGTAGGGGTGGGACGAAGGTTGCAAAACAACGTTTAAAGCAAAAACAGATGAATATTTGAAGCTTCGCATGTGTTTTTATTGATATTATTCTTACCTTGATTGACTATAGAATGCCTTCAAAACTGGATTATTGCTTTATAACGAGCACTACTCCTGACTGTTTCTACTTGGATTTAGCATCGCTGGAACTGAGAAATGAGACAGAAGCAGCTAACAACGCAGCCTCAACTTTTCTGGAACACGCCCACAATATTAACTACATGTTGAGATTGCACAAGTGTGCATGTACAAAAATTAAAGTAGGGGTGGCAGTGAAGCTTTGAAGAGAGAGATTTAGCTTCAAATGCACAGCAAACAAACAAACAATGCTTCAAACAGTCAAACCTTTTTCCAGCCCTACATGTACTTCACTACTCTTATCAATTTGCTCCACTATTATAACTCGCACAGTGTTTCCCTCATAGTCAAATTCAAACAGGTGTTTTATAACTACTACTGTACTATTTCATGTTGTTAATGAACAAAGTATATATACTTGTACTTGTGACCACAACAGTGTTTTGGTTAGCAAAATATACATGTACATGTACATATTGGTGACCAAAACAATGTTTAGTGAGCAATACAATATTTTTATAACAGTCACTGCTATACAATTTTAATGATTGGTCTAATTACATGATTATTTGGGGGCACACTGTCACCTGTTTAGAGATGTAAAACCTGTTTACTATTTAGCTCCCTTGTACTGTAAAAAGAATAAAATAAAAGTTTGGATTTTTTTTTTCTCAGGAAAAAGAGAAGTATCGTGAAATTGTATCTCTGCTAGGTGCAATGGATGAAGATCAGTTTGCAAAACTTGCTGGATTAGGAAGGAGGATCACTGACTATGGAACTGATAAGCAAGCCTCAGCTGGAGGTGTGTGAGAGAAGAGAGAGGGAGAGGGATGGACTGCATGGAAGAGAGAGGGAGAGAGGTGAACTGGAGGGAAGAGAGAGGGAGAGTGAGGGAAGAGAGTGGGAGAGAGGTGGACTGGAGGGGAGAGAGGTAGACTGGGAGGGAAGAGAGAGAGCAAGAGGAAGGAAAGAGGAAGACTAGAAGTAAGGAGGGACGAGAGAGAAGAAGGGGACTGATGTGGAGAAACAAAAGAAATTGAAATTTAGATATAGATATTGATGTAGAGTGCGTACATGTACATGTAGAATGTATACATGTACATATATTTACATTAGTGTTGTTTTAGTTAACTACAGCTATAACTAAAACCTTTTAGTAAGACACTTTGACTATTAGTTAACTAAACTATAACTAAATTACAGCTCTACTGTGAAAATAGGCCAATAAGTTAAATAAACCTAAAACCCTTTTAGTAAGCCTACTATTATTTAATTATAAATATAACTAAAAGTGATCATTATAAAACAAAACTAATGTACATGTATGATTGAATTGTTGTAATGTGCATGCACATGTATATATTTGTGTAGATGAGGGTATTGATGAAACATACGGTGTGTCTGTTGTGTTTCATGAAGATCAAGATGAGGTAATATGTGTTTGCATTTTATTAGTTAGTAATGCATGATGTTTGTGTACATATTCATGGAGGAGGGGTGAGGGCCCTGAGGGGTGGATATCTCACCTAACTTAGTTCCCCCTAAATTTCAGAACAAATTTACTTCAACATGCAACAAAATTTTCGCTACATGTACAAGCCTCAATTCTGGAGTTTTGGAAGACGCCAGAAGTAATCTCAGAGGGCGTATACATGTGCATGTACATATATGTAGATTTTTAAACATTACCTGTGGGACCATACCCCAGACCCTCCATGGAGCATTGTGTTTCTCATAATCAATTCTTTCTAACCCTAACTATGAAACCGTGATAGTATTTAATATCTAATTCATGTTCATGTACATGTGTACTTGTATGTATACACAATGTATATGTACATGTATTTCTACATTCTGTATACAATTATTGTACATGTACATGTACATCTACATGTACATGTATGTGTATATGCATGTGTACTTGCATCAGTGTTTTTCATAAGCTCATATGACGCACCATTGGCCCAAAAAGCTTCTTATTTGGCACTGCACAGTTCTCTCTTTGGGGCAGTGGTGCAGTTAATTATGATTATATTGTCACTAACAGCATTAACTCTTTGTTAATTGGCTCAAGATGTATTCTCAATGGTGCACATACTAACAATTTTTGAGCCAATTTGGCCCAAACTTCAAAACTTATCAAAAACTCTGACTTGCATGTATACAATGTATTTCTACGTTCTATATACAATTATTATACATCTACATGTATGTGTGTATACAATGTATTTCTATTTCTACATTCTACATGTACATGTAATTATATATTATTGTATACTTTTATCACACTGTAGGAACATCACATGGATACTGGTGTGACAAGGGAGGAAAGGGGAGATGATGATGAAGAAGATGAAGGTGTTGAGGCAGAGTATGATGCTGTATTGCATGCTGATGTAAGTGTGATGGTCACATGATTGTCACATGCTATTGAATTTTGAAATCATTATTTGAGTAATACACATTTTGTACTTTATGAATAGCACATTACCTCTGGTATAGTGTAAATCCTTCTGAATCATTTTTATGAATGTGTATGTGTTAAGTGACAGGAACACATATTACAAATAAAAATCAACATACATGTATATGTACTTACAGCACAAGTACATGTACCTTGAAGTTTCAAGCAAGTGTCCTTATACAACTCATTTTCTTATTTGTAGTTGACTACTGACACAACAGGTGGCTCACGTCAGAAGGATAAGTTAGAAGCACGTAGTATTGATGCTTACTGGTTACAAAGAGAAATTAAGAAGTTCATGAATGATCCATTGGTATGTGTGTGAGTGCGTGTGTGTGATCATTTCAGCTTAATGATATTAATTATTACATGTACTTCATATTACACTCATTGAGATATGATACATAGCATATATATATAATGGTACCAATACATGTACATTATACATGCATACAACTGTATATACTAATTAATGTACAGTACATTATACATGCATACAACTGTATATACTAATTAATGTACAGTACAGTATACATGCATACAACTGTATATACTAATTAATGTACAGTACAGTATACATGCATACAACTGTATATACTAATTAATGTACAGTACAGTATACATGCATACAACTGTATATACTAATTAATGTACAGTACAGTATACATGCATACAACTGTATATACTAATTAATGTACAGTACAGTATATGTCTTACTTGTTATACACAGGCATCACAAAAAAAAGCTGATGAGATTCTAGAGATATTGAAGGTTTGTAAATGATCATTATATACATGTATATGCATGTATGATATTTATATATATTATTATACATACAGTATATGTATAGTTTATACACACGTACATGTATATAATGTTTTCAAGACATGGTTTTTAAGTTGCCATGGCTACACTATACTGTTTATTTCAGAGTGCTAGTGATGACAGAGATTGTGAGAACAAACTTGTGTTACAACTAGGAATGGATCAGTTTTCTTTCATCAAACTTCTCTTTAAAAACAGATGGACAGGTTAGTGTTTGCTTCTATCATCTTCTATCCATCCATCCATCCATCCACCCATCTATCCATCCACTAATCCATCCATCTATCCATCCATCCATCCATCCATCCATCCACTAATCCATCATTAATCCATTCATCCACCCACCCACCCACCCATCCTTAATGAAATCTAATTGGCCTGGGTTGAAGGTAACCTTTGAACTTGTTTGAAGCTCCTCACCTAAACCAACAAAGGAGTGTTGTTTTCAATGTACAATTAGCAATGCTTGTGAATTCTGAGTGTGTTAGTGAAGTTTCAAAGAGACAATCTTACCTTTGAAGGTTTTTTTGATGTAACAAAGAAACCTGTTTAGCAATTATTCTACTATACATGTTGTTCTAGTATATATTCATTTATTACTGTATATCTTCACTTGTCTCCTCTAGTTCTTTATTGTACTTTACTGGCAAAGGCAGAAACACAGGAAGACCGAGCAGTCCTCGAGGAAGAAATGAAATCTGATCCTTCTAAAGCGATAATACTCAAGGTGACACACAGATATAGCACCTACTGTCATCACAATTATGGTACACTATTAACCTGAAACCACCACCCCTTACCTCCAATTCACAAAAGTTCAATTTAAATTCTAAACAGATCACATCCACAATTTCTCTCATTAGCATTACATTGTTTGTGTCTGACAATGTTGAAGGAAGTGTATTGTGTTTGCAATACACTGTATTGAGTATTGACACAACCCAAAGTAATGCAAGGCTTTGCGTCATTATGTGAATCAGTCTTAAACGTAATGGACTAGACAGTTATTTTGTGAGACAAGGTTACTGTCTGAAGATCAGGTCAAATGATGTTCATGTACAGATTTATGTACATGTACATGTACACAAGTAACATGTTAACTACATCACTAACGTAATTAGGATAATTTCTGGTTCTCTCATTAGCACCACACATACATGTACATGTATTTGTACATGTACATGTATATGTACATTGTAAATCTGAAATTTGTTTGCTATACAAAATTAATTACTACGTGAGCATTTAAATCTCAGTATTTGTTGCAAATCAATAAGACTGGTTTTCCCATAGCCACCAATATATAGCATAACTACATTTATGTGAATGTGTGATTTATATGTACATGTACATGTATGTTGTACATTGTGTGATTACATGTACATGTTGTAAATTGTAGGTGTAGATGTACATTTATGTGGATGTGTGATTGTGCATGTACATGTTATTTTTTGCTAGCATGCTTAGGCACATGAGTTTTCATGTATGTTGTACATGTATGTTGTACATGTACATGTATATTGTACATGTACATGTATATATACTTATAGGCATTATCAGAAGTGGAGGATGAAGATTTAGTACAAGAAGAAAGAGCAAGAAAGGCAGCTGTGAGGAAAACAAAAATGGAGACTGACCTGACAACCGAGGATGCTGAACAGCTGGAGAAGAAAGCTGTTAGTATAGAAATGTGAAATATCATTCATAATTGTTTTCATACATACATACATACATACATACATACAGATGGGTATTCGTAAGGTATTGGATTTAGAGGATCTTGCATTTGCTCTTGGGAGTCACTTCATGGCTAACAAGCGATGCCAATTGCCAGGAGGATCATATCGTCAAACCAAAAAAGGTATGTGTCTATTGATGCTATTTGTGGTCTATGTAATATTTAAAATATTCTTTACTGTGTGTTACCTAATTCTGTTGTACTGAAGGTCATTCACATTCACCATGAATCTTTATTTGCACCATTTTCATATAATTATCCTTCCTGTTCTTTTTTGTGTATGTTAAACCATTGCTTCATTACTGAGTTACAGTATAATCATGTATTAACATTACTGAGTTACAGTATAATCATGTATTAACATTACTGAGTTACAGTATAATCATGTATTAACCTTAATCATGTATTAACCTTATTACATCATGTATTAACCTTATTACATTAAACTATACATATAATTTTCATATAATTATCCTTCCTGTTCTTTTTTGTGTATGTTAAACCATTGCTTCATTACTGAGTTACAGTATAATCATGTATTAACCTTATTACATTAAACTATACACTATACACTATACTACATATAAGTTATTGAATTACAGTATAATCATGTATTAACCTTATGACATTAAACTATACTACATATAATGTCTTTATAATCTGATTTTGAGGTCATTGTGAATATGAACAGACTTGTGCCAAAGTGCTATTAATTATAGCTTTACTAAATAATAGTTAATATTTATTGGTGATCATGTGGCCTGTGGCCAATCATAATGCAGATAATGCATCACATGATTGAACATTAAATCACTTATTGCACAGTTTTGTGTGCAATAAGTTAGTTTTTGCACACTTTGCTCACCTCTACTAATGAAGCTGCTCCAACAACAGTGGTAGTTTACCAGATGGTCAATAAATCACTTAGAACACACTTGACAGTTCATTGGGTGTTTCAATGTAGCACTTGGGCAGTGAATAAAGGTCTCGTTTACATAACGCACTTGCCTTCGGCTCATGCATTATGTAAACTCAACCTTTATTGACCCGCCCTCGTGCTAATTAAAACACGTAATCACTGTAAAGTGTATTCTAACTATTACTTAGTGGTATGAGTTTATGTGTTTGAAAATTTGAATCCTAAAAGCGCTTGTTACTACATGTATATATACTTATGAATTTATTAGGTTTTGAAGAAGTTCATGTTCCTGCTCTAAAACCCAAACCATTTGATGTTAAAGAGGTGAGAACATCGATATCTTTGCTTCAACATTCTTCGTATAATCATAGATAGTATACTTGACTATACGATATAGTGCAGAATAACTTACAAAATGGTCTGAGCCATTCTGTTACATGATTATTAATTAATTGTGTAATTAACACTTCAGCATGCCTGTTCATTAGTTGGTGGTTACATGATTATTAATTAATACTTCATCATTTGTGTAATTAACACTTCATTAGCCAGTGGTTACATGATTATTAATTAATACTTCATCATTTGTGTAATTAACACTTCATTAGTTGGTGGTTACATGATTATTAATTAATACTTCATCATTTGTGTAATTAACACTTCATTAGTTGGTGGTTACATGATTATTAATTAATACTTCATCATTTGTGTAATTAACACTTCAGTAGGCTGTGTTATGAATCATCAGATTTCAAAGCGATGGAAATGTACTAATTACTTAATGAGTAAACAATTAATTAACACTTTTAGTGCCATCAATTATGTACATGTATTTGCATGTACAGTACATGTGTGTATATACATGTACATGTACACTAGCAGTTGATGGTTTGACAATACATGCATACGATCCCCTCTCGTTCCCCTTTTAACTTCTCAATCTCCATCCTTCTTAATCACTTCACCTCCTCCTTGATCCCCTCTCCTTCTCCTTATCTCCAGACCTTGAAACCAATCTCTTCCTTACCTTCATGGACTCATAATGCATTTGCTAACTACAAATCTCTTAATCGTATTCAGAGTAGACTCTCTGAAATAGCTCTACACTCAGACGAAAACTTAATCCTCTGTGCTCCAACTGTAAGTACATAAAACATGTATAATGATTGTTCTACATGTACATGTACATGTACATGTATGCATTTATTTATGTACTTGTACATTGAGTACATACATGTACATTAGTGTGTACTTGTACATGTGCACACACAATTTTAAGTGTACATGTAGCATACATGTACCTTCTAGGCTTCTACTATCAATAAAGGTCAGTACAGTTTTGTGTACTTTTACATGTACATGTACATGTATGTACATCTACCTATATGTATACTTGTATATTAGATATATATATATACTACATGTATATATATTATATATAATATATGTATATATATTATAATTATACATGTACACTTATACCCTTTTACATAGGGAGCTGGAAAAACTAATGTTGCTTTATTGTGTATATTACGAGAGATTAGTAAACATTTAAATTCTGACGGATCAGTTAATATTGATGGGTTCAAAGTGATATACATAGCACCAATGAGATCACTGGTACAAGAAATGGTAGCGAACTTCTCCAAGGTACATACACATATGTACATGTACATGTTGTATATATGTACATATACATTTTATATATGTACATATACATGTACATGTTTTAAACGTACATTTTATATGTACATGTATATACATTGTACATGTACATGTATAAAATCATGTATAGTTACATATATACAACATGTACATTGTGTTTGTTTGTGGTTTATATGTACATTTGAAAGTTACAATACCCTATTCCAAATTCTGAAGAGAATACTGCTTTTGATGCCTTCCATCTTTCTATTTTGATCTCCACTCTACAGTGTACATGTACTTGTATTCTTATTAATTCATCTATCCATCCATTTCTCCACATATTTATTCATCCATTCACCCATCTCCTGCCCCTTCTATTTCATAGCGTCTTAGTCCATATAATATTACGGTGAGTGAGTTAACAGGAGATCATCAGTTGAATAAAGAACAAATAGCAGGAACACAGGTCTGTATACACTATACATATACATTGCTTGTACATGTATTTGTAGATGTAGATGTACACGTACTTGTACATACACATGTACTTGTAGATGTACACGTACTGTACATACACACGTACTGTACATACACACGTACTGCACATACACACATACTTGTAGATGTACACATACTTGTACATACACACGTACTTGTAGATGTACACGTACTTGTACATACACACGTACTTGTAGATGTACACGTACTTGTACATACACACGTACTTGTAGATGTACACATACTTGTACATACACACGTACTTGTAGATGTACACGTACTTGTACATACACACATACTTGTAGATGTACACGTACTTGTACACATGCGTAATTGTGTGTCTGTGTTTATTTCTATGGGATAGTATGACAATACTGTAAACAATGCATTGTACATATACACTTACTTGTACATACACACACGCTTGTAGATGTACAGTCATACATGTATGTGTACATGTATGTACATGTACATGTATATTGTGTATGTGTGTGTGTGTTTGTACATGTATATACATGTAGTTGATATATATTTGTGTTTCTGTGTCTGTGATAGTATGAATACATATACATTTACATTGTTGATCCTGTTAATGTCAGATAATTGTTTGTACTCCTGAGAAATGGGATATAATTACTAGGAAAGGAGGAGATAGGACCTACACACAACTTGTGGGTCTGATAATCATTGTGAGTGGGGGGATAAATGGACGAGTGGATGGGTGGGTGGATGGATGGATTGATGGATAGATGGATGGATGGATGGATGGATGGATGGCTGGATGGATGGCTAGATGGGATGGATGGATTGATGGGATGGAAGGATGGACAGACAGATGGACAGACAGAAGGGATGGATGAGTTACATGTACATTCTGCAGACCTGTAGAATTATCACTCATTCATATTCTTTCTCCCTCTAGGATGAGATTCATCTTCTTCATGATAACAGAGGTCCTGTTTTGGAAGCCATTGTTGCTCGTACTATCAGACAAATTGAATCAACTCAAGAGCCCATTCGTCTAGTTGGTTTGTCTGCTACTCTACCAAACTATGAAGATGTGGCTACATTCCTTAGAGTCAATCCTGCAAAAGGTTTGTTTTATTTCGATAATAGTTTCAGACCTGTACCATTGGAACAAAGTTATATTGGAATATCAGAGAAAAAGGCTTTAAAGAGATTTCAGGTACACGCATGTCTTTCTACCTCTCCCTCCCTCCTTCCCTCCCTCCCTCCCTCCCTCACCCCACACCTTATTCGATTCTTTTACCTCATCTAGCTAATGAATGATATTGTTTATGATAAAGTATTGGAGAATGCTGGTAGACAGCAAGTCCTCATTTTTGTGCATTCCAGAAAAGAAACATCTAAAACAGCGAAGGCTATTCGGGATATGTGTCTTGAGAAAGACACACTAGGGCTTTTTCTAAAAGAAGGTAGTGCAAGTACTGAAGTATTGAGAACAGAAGCTGAACAAACCAAGGTACCAAGACTCACTGTACATGTACTGTACATTGTATACGTAAACTACATGTACATGTATATGTGTATGTACATGTATTACTACATGTACATGTACATGTGTATGTACAAGTAACATGTATATATATTCATGTATTGCTACATGTATGTAAATGTACATGTACTTATACATTATGAATTAGACTCACTGTACTGTATTACTACATGTACATGTACTATATAGTACTTGACTCACTGGACTGTATTGCTACATGTATGTGTGTAATTGTGTATGTACATGTACTTGTACATTATGAATTAGACTCACTGTACTGTATGTACATGTACATGTACATGTGTAATTGTGTATGCTTGTACATTATGAATTAGACTCACTGTACTGTATTGCTACATGTACATGTACTTGTACATTATGAATTAGACTCACTGTACTGTATGTACATGTACATGTACATGTGTAATTGTGTATGCTTGTACATTATGAATTAGACTCACTGTACTGTATTACTACATGTACATGTACATGTGTAATTGTGTATGTACATGTACTTGTACATTATGAATTAGACTCATTGTACTGCAGTACAACAATGTATATACATGTACATGTACCTGTACAGAGCAAGAAATAAGGCATCTACATTTGCTCAGTTTTTTTGTCACCTAATTGTAAAAAATAGAACTCATATATAGCCATTTTAAAAATACCACAACTAATTACATGTAAATTAATTGCTAAACTAATTAATTAACCTACGTACATGTATGTGTATGTTGATCTTTACAGGTGTTGTAGTTTTTACATGTGTGTACATGTACATGTACATGTACTTGTGTTTATGTACGTGCATGTATATCCTGTTTACATATACATGATTAGTAAAAATAACATTAAAGAATACATGTACATGTATGTGAAACGGATAAAATGTACAAGTACATGTACATGAACATGTATACAGGACCATTTCAAGTTTATAACTTTATATATTGTATTACATAACTGATCAAAATTCAGAACTCCAATACTCTAGAAAACCAAAGATGGGATTGTTTAGTGTTAAAATAACCACTCTCGTTTCTGCCCAACGGGTTCTCTTGGGGTTTGTTCACCAAGGCAAAAGCTGCAGTATCCAGCTCTCAATTAAGATCCAAGTTGACTAATTTGAGGTGCTCAACTCTAGTCCGCTTAGAAATACATGTACATGTATTAACACAAGCTCTACATGTAACTATAAATTACTGTTTAGTAACTTGTTACATTATGTAATATAAATGTACATACACCTGATGTACACTAACATCCATACTCCTCCTCCTCCTCCTCCTTTTTCTATAGAACCAAGAGCTGAAGGACTTGCTTCCCTATGGCTTTGGAATCCATCATGCTGGGATGAGCAGAGTGGATCGTACTTTGGTTGAGGAATTATTTGCTGATGGTCATGTTCAAGTTCTTGTATCTACAGCTACTCTAGCTTGGGGAGTGAATCTTCCAGCACACACAGTGCTTATTAAAGGAACACAGGTATATTCTGTGTACATAACACAAGCATATACATGTACATGTGTGTGTGTAGGACATGTACATGTATATGAATTTGTGTTTCATATGGTATGGTGGGACACCTCCCTCCCAGGTACTAGCAACATTTTGTGTGAACCCTGAAATTGTACATACATTGTACATGTACATATGCATGTATAATATACAAGACACAGGCAGATTGTACATGTACTGTACTATATGTACATGTACTTCTCATGGGCAGAGACAGCATATTCAAAGTGAGGCGGCTGACAAACATTAGGCATTGCAGCTGCCAATGGGAGGGTGCAGATATTTGAAAAGTCTAGAATAACTAGCATAATTATGTACATAAATTTGTACTTATAATAGCAAATAGTATCTGGTGTACAGATACATGTATTTGAGAAGTTAGCACATACAATGTACAATGTATACGTAATTACTATGGGATTTACATTTTCATGTTTGAAGTACATTGTATTGTTTTGTTATTATTGCATGTACTTTATATACTAGTCAATATAGATCAAGAGCAAAAGAAATAAATTCCTACTTGTAAACATTACCTAACATTGAAGGCAGGGCATAAACGAAGGTGATTTTTACACCTTCGAAGGTTTGTTTTAACTAGAACAAGAAGGTTCACGAAGGTGTAACACTATGAATGTGTTAACTTTGTACCTATACAAGTGTTTATCTAATGGGAGACCTCTTAATTCAGAAGATGGCAGATGAGATTCAGTACATTCTGGTTTTGAAAGTCCACACTCTCGTCCATGGTCTCTTCACTCTCAGCCATTATCAATCTCCACGTGACAAATGTAATAATTAATTAAGAGTTATAAATAAATATTGCAGCAAATAATTAACCACGTGTTAACTGCGAACCTTTGTGGAATGGATTCTACCTTCGAAGGTAAGGAATTATAACGAACCTTCGAATGTTACCACCTTTGTTTATGCCCTGATTGAAGGGGGCTCAAACCACCACTGACCCAAACCCCCACCCCCCAGTACATGTATCTCTGCCACTGCTTCTTTGTGGACTATTGAATATCATCCCATCACTGATAGGTATATAATCCTGAAAAAGGTCGTTGGATGGAACTTGGGATGTTGGATGTACTCCAGATGTTGGGTAGGGCAGGACGTCCTCAGTATGATAAAACTGGAGAAGGCATACTGATCACACAGCACTCTGAACTACAGTATTATCTATCTCTTATGAATCAACAGCTGCCAATTGAGAGCCAATTCATATGTTAGTTATAAATGTGTACATGTACATGTATGTGTATATCATAGTTTGCCATCACAATGCACACCAGCTGTAGAGTGGTGATAGAATTGTTTACCAGATGCTTATTTCCCATCCGGATACACATGTATCCATGTACATGTACGATTGAACATGTACTTACATGTACTTACATGCGTGTGCCTAAATTTTTCTCTATTCATTCAACATGCCGTTGATCAATAAATCCATCCATCCATCTACCCACCCATGTGTACATGTAGATGTAATAATACTTCATCTACCCATCTATTCATCACCTCGTTATTTCTGTTAATTTATCTATCTTTTATCCACATGTATTCTTGCAGTACATTTATATTGTATGTAATCATGCATCTATCCATCCATTCATCAATCCATACATCAATTCATTCATCTATTCATTCATCTATCCGTCTATTTATTCATCTACCATCCACGTATTCATCTACCATCCACGTATTCATCTACCATCCACATATTCATCTATTCATTCATCTACCATCCACATATTCATCTATTCATTCATCTATTCATTCATCTATCCATCTATTTATTCATCTACCATCCACGTATTCATCTACCATCCACGTATTCATCTACCATCCACATATTCATCTATTCATCTATTCATTCATCTATCCATCTATTTATTCATCTACCATCCACGTATTCATCTACCATCCACGTATTCATCTACCATCCACGTATTCATCTACCATCCACATATTCATCTATTCATTCATCTATCCATCTATTTATTCATCTACCATCCACGTATTCATCTACCATCCACATATTCATCTATTCATTCATCTACCATCCACATATTCATCTATTCATTCATCTATCCATCTATTTATTCATCTACCATCCACGTATTCATCTACCATCCACGTATTCATCTACCATCCACATATTCATCTATTCATTCATCTATCCATCTATTTATTCATCTACCATCCACGTATTCATCTACCATCCACGTATTCATCTACCATCCACGTATTCATCTACCATCCACATATTCATCTATTCATTCATCTATCCATCTATTTATTCATCTACCATCCACATATTCATCTATTCATTCATCTACCATCCACATATTCATCTATTCATTCATCTATCCATCTATTTATTCATCTACCATCCACGTATTCATCTACCATCCACGTATTCATCTACCATCCACATATTCATCTATTCATTCATCTACCATCCACGTATTCATCTACCATCCACGTATTCATCTATCAATGCAATCCCTTCTCTCATAGTTCTATCCCAACATTCTTTTATGTACATTAATTTTGTCTATTATAGCTAAACTTGCTGATAATCTTAATGCAGAGATAGTTCTTGGTAATATACAGAATGCAAAAGATGCTGTCAACTGGTTGGGATACACATATCTGTATATCAGAATGTTGAGAGCTCCTCAGTTATATGGAGTATCAGTTGTAAGTTGAATGTTAAATATACCGTTGTACCATGTGTGTGATAATGTATATACATGTACATGTACATGCATACATTTAAATGTGTACATACATGTATATAATTATGTAATGTTGAGAGCTCCTCAGTTATATGAAGTATGTTGTAAGATAATTGTACCATGTGTGTGTGTAATTATACAATGTTTCCTGTATAAATGTAAATGTTACTCCGAATGCATATACATGTAGTAGTTTATACACTGATTTTGTGGGATTACACTATTTGGGTCCAGAGGGCAAAGCCCAAGGAGTGTAATCCTGTTAAATCAGTGTATACATGTACATGTATATAACTTGTTCATAAGGGAATACTGAGTCATTGTGTGTGAAATTAAGTCCTGCACTAACGAGCGCCGTCAGGACGGGACTCTCGCCTACATGGCAAAGTAATACAAAGCACTACAACTTTCAAAATATAATAATGTTTGTGTATGAAACAGACAATACTTGTGTTTCACTAGAATACACATATAAATTTGAAAAACATTTATGGGCATTAAAACTGTTATAACTTTATATCCTAAAAGACAAAATAAGAATATCAATGAAAGAGATGTATATACATGTATATCTTACATGTACATCTTAAATATTCTCTGTTTTCCTTCAAAAAACAATGAAGAAGTTCTCAAGTTTACCTCTAAACTCTCCAACGTGTGAAAACGTATTGAATCACCTCTATCATGTGTTTAGTACACAACGCTTTGCAAGCATGCACGTGCACATACCTGTAGGTGGAGCTAGGTAGCTCCTTTATCTTACATCAAGGGTGGTGTAGTAGCAACCATTACCTCGATTGTTTTTGGTTTGAAGTGTTTCTTAGCTAGCAACAGCCATGAAACAGGATCACTTGTGTTTTGTGTGTCCATATTTACACTCGTTATTGCCCTCGTTTCATCTTAAAGTCGTGAAACGGTAACTGTAAGTTATAAAAATTGTCATAACTTTAGAACCAAAAGGTTTTAAAGGAATCCTACGTTCATTTTTTTTCCTTGTATAATTTGAAGTCTACCAGTACCCCGTTTGAAATGTCAATGTTTTTATTTTTCTAGAAAAATTGCTGACACACAGATACACAGATACACAGACAAAATGATTACCGTACCCTTCCACCTATGCTATGCGGCGAGGGTAATAAGGGAAGGAATCTACTCAGCCATATAAACCATGTCATGGTTTAACCCTTTAAACACCATAAGTGCATTATTGTGAAATTAATTAGTGTCCATAAGCGCATATTTGTGTAATTATACCGCACCTTGCATTTGCATATCTTTTGATATTTTTCTATCAAACGTTTACACAAGATAGTCTACTAAATTTGCTATAAGACTGCAATTATCGAAGCTACAAGTTGAGGCATTCCAAAGTTATAAGCGGAGGAATTGATGAAGACGCTCTAAGTGTGGGTGTTGCCACTGACAACAGCTATCTCAAACGCTCGCCATGATACTTTTTTGTTGCTATCAAAGCATGATTTTGGTATCTATGGCTTTCTTAGAAGGTCTTCTGACAAACTAAGTAAGTTAAAACTCAGTCTTGTTTAAAATTTGGAAGTTATACAGGCGAGTATAGAAGTGGGCGTTACCCATAGACTGCTAAACTTTGAAACACTCGCCTTACTGTCTTAATTCCTGGTGATGATGAAGAATAAATTTTACATCTATGGATTTCTTATTACCTCTTCTCTGTAGCAAAGCAAGTTAGAATTCTGAGTCTTATAACTGTGAATTATTAGACGCTCCACCCACACATTTTTAAATAATTAAATTTGGTGATATAAACAAAAAAGGTTAAATGCTATACTCACAATAGGCTGTACTGTCAGTAATTTTATATCTGCTGTATATACTATCAATTACACTGAGGGGGGGGGGGGGGGGGGGGTTTTCCCTGGGAATAGGCTGTACTGTCAGTAATTTTATATCTGCTGTATATACTATCAATTACACTGAGGGGGGGGGGGGTTTTCCCTGGGAATTTACCGTCTGCAGTCAACATTCAAGTTCAAAATTGCATACTCTTCAATATACTCTCTTTCTACAAAGAATGGAACAAACTACCAACGATACTTCTGATAGCAGTCAAATTCCCAATAATACTTCTACACCACCTGTTGGAAATGAATCTTCAAATGATATTGGTTTGGAAAAACTTGCAAGTTTAATTTCACAAATTACAAATGTCCATGTGGAAAAAGTACAAGTGATGTTGCTTTTAATTTCAAAGACATTGAGTGCAGCAGAGTCAATGTTATCTGATACTGTTGATAAAAGTGAGAAGTGTGAAGAAATCAAAATGAACAATGAAGAATCAGCTCAATTAGTCTGTCAATTACTTGATAAATTAGATGATGTGATCTTTATCATGAGTAACTCACAATTTAAAGCTCAGATAGCAAGATTGAGGTCCAAAAGAACAGAACCCAATTTTCAGTCAGTGAAAACTACTTCATTAAGGACTAAACAATCACTGGCAAAAGCAAACCAATGTTACGAGGAGCTGAAAGAAATGATTTCTAAAGTTCGAAGATACTGTGCAAGAGAACAAAGAGATTGTGAAATGAAGATAAATCGAAGAGAAGGAGGATATCCAAAGATATCAAGATGTGTTGGATATTGTGGATTTGTTATAATATGTGGTATCGGGGCTTTATTAATTTATACTGTTAGCCCTACATGCGATACTAGTACTATTGTTGCAACAACTGTTTCAGTACCTATCGCAGGGATTGCATCAGCAGCTGTTGGTCAGCTTGGTGCAATTGAATTAGAAAGCACATTAAAAGCAGACATAGAATTAAAAAAAAAATTTGAACATGCACAAAACTCTTCAACTGAACTCTTCAAATGTATTTTAAACATTCAGAACGGTTTAGTTCATATGCAGACATTAGTAGAAGACCTGGAAACCTATGCCGACAATCACGATATCGCAATGATTTGTGATATATTTGAGCGTTTACAAAAAGTAGCTGCTGAAACCCGTACAACAAACAAATCTATCCGCACTGCACTCAACAATATACATGTATAGTGAGGTTAAGAATTTTTGATACTGTATTAATTATATTTGTGTTTGTTTTACAAATAAATTTAAAAGTGACTATTTTCACACCCTCGCCTTTGTTCATTTTATGATGAATAGTCTCCTGGGGTCTCGTGTGGTTACTTTGTTGTTGTGTAAGAATAAATTTAGAAGTGTGTTACTCTTGTCAGCACATACCTGTATTATGAATTCTGTTCTTACTGATTATGAATAGACTATTTTCACACAATGCCCTTGTTTATTTTATAATGAATAGTCTCCTGTGGTCTCAGGTAGTTTCTTTGTTGTTGTGTATGAATAATTTTAGAAGTGTATTAATTTCTCTTGTCAGCACATACCTGTATTATCTGCATAGTACACAGATGTTATTTGTAGAAGCTATTACATATAGTTGCAGTTTGTACAAGCTACATGTACTTTCTTCCGGTTGCTGTCCAGCACCATGCATGCTCTTGTCCTTCTTTGCACTACACCTATTATTTGACCACGCCCCCTGTAATGACAGAGCATCCTAAACTACGTATATAATACAGATGTGCTGAAACCATACGTGTATATACATTAACCCCTTCTATAGGGATGGAGTTGTGGGCCATTAGTATTATGCATTATCGCTATAAAGATGTAGAGATGTACTGATACATCATAAAATTCAATTGTGCATTCGCATTATAAAAATCATGTGTTGTACATGTGTTGATTATCGAGTAAAAACGAGCCAAGCAGATGGTTTTTGATATTGCAGAAGATACCAGACTTGCTTCATGTAATACTGAAAGCAATACATAATTATACGTTCTTCATGTTTGATATAATTAAGTGGTCATTTTTATCATAATTTTTATACAAAACAACATTTCCATATGTACATGACTACCTGTACAATGTACATGTATTCATTTGTGAATATACATTATTATTATATTATGTGGTATATGTCATATACACATACAGTACATGTATATATATGTACTGTTATTTATAGGATGATTTGGAGACTGATCCACTGTTAGAAAAAAGGCGGGCTGATCTCATACACACAGCTGCATCAGTTCTTGACAAAGGCAATCTTATTAAATATGACAAGAAGACTGGAGCATTTCAAGTTAGTTATTAATAGCTGGGATTATTCTTACATCTTACAACCTGTCACTCCGGTACGCGTAGCTCAGATAATAGAGCATCTGACTAGTATTCAGAAAGTCCCAGTCTTAAATACCAGCTGGTTCAGATAGAAAGGCAACTGAAATCATGAAATAGAGACAGCTAGAAGCTGTTTACAGTTCAGATTGTTGCTTGTATAGTAGTTGTGCACATTAAATAATTGATTTCACAATTCCATTTCTGTTTTTGGATTTCACAAATCCAGTTCTGGTAAAATTGGAAATGGAACTTTGTTTTAAGCTAGAAGAAACATGTAATCTTTTAAAGAGTACTGTATATGTTACACATGTACATGTTTACACATGTACAGTATATGTAACGCACATTTTGGCCACACCTGCTGATGTTACACCCCTTTAGGTCACTGATATTGGTCGTATTGCCAGTCATTATTACATCACCCAAGAATCCATGGCAACTTATAATCAACTAATGAAACCCACATTATCACAAATAGAACTTTTTCGAGTGTATTCTCTCTCCTCCGAATTCAAATATATCACTGTTAGAGAGGTTAGTCATGTGACATGTATGATAAAATTAATTATCTTGTTTTCATAATAACAGGAAGAAAAGCTGGAGTTAGCAAAGCTTATTGATACTGTGCCTATTCCTATCAAGGAGAGTATCGAGGAACCGAGTGCAAAGGTATGGGAATGAGTCTGAATTGAAAACATAAGATGTACATGTAACAACGAACATAATTATACATGCAATTTGTGAATTGTATTAATTGAAATTGACATGAGAACGTGTTCTATATTTTGAAGTACTCATGACTTAGGAATGTGTCCATTGTACAGGTTAATGTGCTGTTACAAGCATATATCTCTCAGTTGAAGTTGGAAGGTTTTGCTCTGGTTTCTGATATGGTCTATGTTAGCCAGGTATTGTAGTTTGTACATGTATATACATGTATGTGCGTACATGTACATATACATGTTAATACATGTATATGTATATGCACAATTCCAACTCAAGCATCACACACAATACACATGAGTGTAGAGTTGCATACTCACATCCATACTAGCTAGTATGAGGCTATGAACAGTCCAAAACTTGCCTTTGCACATTGCAATTCTGATATCTATGGGAGGAGGTACATGTACAAAAATACTTCTTCATTTGAAGTTTGAAGACAGTAAGACAAGTGTTTGAAAGTTCATTAGTGTAGTGTGCAAGGAAATCCCCAGAGATTTAAGCAACTTCTTTGTTAGCTCTGTAACTGTCAATATTAGTTAATGATTATAACCAACTCAGCAGGAGACATTTAGGATTGTCTCTCCATCGAATTAATTTAAGTTGTTCAAAATTTGAAACTTATACAGTGTATGTAGAGGTAAACCAAAATGACCTCACATGTGTGTTTGGAAGTAATGCAAGGGACTTGTGTGTGAACCAATCAGTACTGTGCATGTATATATATACTTGTAACTGTAATGTATTTACATGTACAATCAGTACTGTGCATGTATATATGTACATGTAACTGTAATGTATGTACATGTAACTGTAATGTATTTACATGTACATGTACATGTATATCTCTTGTTAGAGTGCTGGTCGTTTATTGAGGGCACTATTTGAAATTTGTCTTCATCGTGGTTGGGCCCAGCTGACAGACAAAGCTCTTAACTTGTGTAAAATGATTGATAAGAGAATGTAAGTTGAAACCACACCCCTAATTATCAATACATACTGATATGTACATGTACGTATGTGTAGTTTGGTATGGTTAGTTTTTAACATAATGTTGTCTTTCATTTGTTATTTAGCTATTTTGTTTAGAAACTATCTAAATTTGAAAACCCGAAAAAGAGCACTCATTACTTTTAAATGTTGAAATGTGTTTGAGCATTTTAACATCCTATTTCCTGTCTAATAATGATCTTTGACCTCTACAGGTGGTTATCAATGACTCCATTACGTCAGTTTAAGAAGCTTCCAGAAGATGTTCTAAAGAGGATAGAAAAGAAAGACTTCCCCTGGGAAATGTTTTATGATCTAGGACATAATGAGATTGGAGAGTTAGTGAGAATGCCAAAAATGGGGAAAAGTATATATAAGTTTGTTCATCAGCTGCCGAAACTAGAACTTGCTGTTCATATACACCCTGTAACTAGGTAGGTGGGTGTGGCTACATTACTGAATTAACTTTTGGATGTAGGGGTGGATGGATGAATGGATGGATGGATGGATGGATGGATGGATGAATGGACAGATGGACGGATGGATAATGAATGGATGGGTGGACGGATGGATGGATGATATGAATTATTTCATGTGATAATCATGTGATCTATTTCATTACTGTATATCCAGGTCTACTCTTCAGGTGGAACTAACCATTACTCCTGATTTTCAATGGGATGACAAAGTTCATGGAAATTCAGAGGTTAATAAAATAGATGATTTAATCAGAGTCTTAATGTAATACATGTAATGTATCTCAATATTCAACTTTTTAACAGAAGTCAACTATATTTCGTATCCAGGAAGTGCAACTGTTGTTCCACTTAAATACATAGTTTAGTTAGCTTCTTTTCAAGATGGATGAACATTTAAATTAAAGAATCAAAATTATTACTTACTACATGTACATGTACATGTATATGTACATATAGTACACATAATACATATGCTGCAATGTGAGTGTAAGCTCAAGTGTTGCATAGTACAGTACAGTACAGTACAACATTGTAATGTACTGTACTAATTTGATACATGAACTGTATTGTGATCTTTTCTACATGTGCATGTAGTCCACTATTGTACACATATGATACACATACTGTACACTCCTCTGTATAGCTCGCAGACAGAGTTCACACACATTGTATGTATGTGTGTTTGTCTGTTCTGTGTAATTAACAGAGGTAAATTAAATAACAGATAAGGAAATTCACCATTGTTCCTCATTAAAAAAAATTGAGCAATGATAGAATTTTCTTTTCACATTTTCAACAGTACAGTGATAAATAGAAATATTAGTGACACTGTATCTGCAAAGAGCCTGTTTTAGATCTGTCATGTATGAAGGACTGAGAAGCATAGTGATATATCCACCAGGTTACTATGAAAACACTCTCAAAACGTGTTTTAGGAGTTGATAAAATTAAACAAATAATTTTTGTTGTGGTAGTGGGATACACACATGTATATCCCATTTTTAATGCGTATTTATGCAATATGCCATTATTGGATTTTGGTTCTATGATTCTGAGCCCTTCATATTACACTGATAGTTACATGTACATGTACATGTATATAATTTATTTATTTGACAGGCCTTCTGGATATTTGTGGAGGATGTTGATAGTGAGGTCATATTACATCATGAGTATTTCCTGTTAAAAAGCAAATATGCATCTGATGAGCATTTGATCAATTTCTTTGTTCCTGTCTTTGAGCCACTCCCTCCTCAATACTTCATAAGAATTGTTTCAGATAGATGGATAGCCTCAGAAACTCTTCTCCCGATTTCATTCCGTCATCTCATTCTCCCAGAGAAATTCCCTCCCCCCACAGAACTCTTGGATCTTCAACCTCTCCCTGTCTCTGCCCTTCGTAACGACACTTACGAGAGCCTCTATAGAGATAGGTTTCCTTATTTTAACCCTATCCAGACTCAAGGTACTTTACATACATACTAAGTTCATGTTTCATGTATACTAACATGAAATAATTAGAGTATATATGGTACTACACTAGGGTTCATGTAAGCCAACATGAAATAATTAGAGTATATATGGTACTACACTAGAGTTCATGTAAGCCAACATGAAATAATTAGAGTATATATGGTACTACACTAGGGTTCATGTAAGCCAATATGAAATAATTAGAGTATATATGGTACTACACTAGCTAGTACATATATAGGGTTTCTATCATAGTATTGTAGTATGGTACCATATATACTCTAATTATTGCTTATTTAATGGTACATATAATTTTAGACCATTCCTACACGAGAGTACAACTGTACTCCCTGGAATGTCCTGTTAATTGTATGTAATGTACATGTACACATGTACAGTACCCGACTAATTAAGTTTACATACTATGATGGAGCTACACTTTAATAAATCTACTGTACATGTACTTCTAAGTAGTAATTAGTACTACTTTGTACTGTAATCATAGTAAAGTGTGAATTCCCTTTGTATGTGATACCATAGTACTAAGGTGTAATACTGTGTAGTACATTCGAAGTACAGTGTACTTCACTCACAATGTACACTGTAGTCAATGGAAGTACAGTGATAGTATGTAAACTTAATAATGTCAGATACTGTACAATACTACATGTACATTGTATAATGTTCTCTCTTTTTCTTTAGTATTTAATGCCCTTTATAACACTGATGAAGATGTGTTTGTTGGTGCCTCCACAGGAAGTGGAAAGACTATATGTGCCGAGTTTGCTATTCTCAGATCTTTCTTAGCTAGTTCTGATTCAAGATGTGTTTATGTGACACCTAAACAAGCTCTTGCTGAACAAGTAATAAGTCATATATTATCGATCTTTCATATATTTATTATCTACATCTATCTATATGTTATGTCATCCGCTATATACATCCATTCATTCATTTTGTTCATTGTTCATTCATTTTTTTTCTTGTCTACCAATTGGTTTTTCCTATCTATTTCCCATCAAGACACCCATCTGTCCATCTTTGAGCTTCTATTTCATCAGTCCATCCATCCATCCTTCCATTCATCCATCCTTTTATCCATCCGTCCATCTACATGTATCCATCCATCCTCCATCTATCCATCCATCCTCCATCTTTTCATTCTTTCATCCATCCATCCATCCATCCATCCGTCCATCCATCCATCTATCCATCCATCCACCTATCTATTCATCCTCCATCCTTCCATCTATCCAACCTCCATCCATCACAAATCTATTTACTTGTGTCTATCTACAGCGAGGTTCAGCCACAACTTCACAATACACGACTGCTGCTCGCGTTCTACACGAGGAGCGCACGCGAGTACAGCTCGCGTTGCGCGCGAGTAGACACAGCATGTTGAATTTGTAGTAACTGGTCCACTGACTAAGTAAACACTCGCCTTGATACCTTCCTGTGAGTAACGAAGGATAAATTTGGTATCCATGACTTTCTTGGAAGATCTTCTACCCGATTAAACAAGTTAAAAGTCTAAGCTGTTTAAAAAGTGGAAGTTACACAGTAAGTAAATTTTATTGAAAGATGTGGGCGTCGCCCTGTAAAGAACTAAACACTCGCCTTGCCGTCTTCTTGTAACTACCAAATGATATATTTGATATCCATGAATTCCATAGGAGATTGTTTACTCTACTAAACAACTTAGAAGCATAAGCTGTTTAAAAAATGAAAGTTACACAGTAAGTATAGTACCAAAAGATGTGGGCGTTGCCCAAAACTTTTAAAACACTCGTCTTGCCTTCTGTCTTTTCTGCATGCCTAGTCTTCATTTCTCTCACAGGCTACCCAGAAGTTTTTAAAACAACTACCATTTTTGATTCCATGGAGTCTCTTGGCATTAACAGTATCCCAAGACCCTTTTTTTAATTTGCTGTAGCGCTCGCGCACGTGCGGTACGCTTGCATGCGAGCGCGAGTTCGCGTCGAGTTGGAAGCGAGCACTCGTAGCGCGCTTGCGGCTGACTCGACACGCACTCGCATTCCTCTGTGAAGTTGTGGCTGAACCTCGCTGTACCTATCTACATGTATCTATCCATCCATCCATTCATTCTCAGACATATGCTGAATGGAAACAGAAACTTGCTCCTCAGCTCAACAAAAATGTTGTAATTCTAACAGGAGAGACTAGCACTGACTTGAGACTACTCAGAGAGGTGAGGTTGATATTAGTGTTGTTTGAATATGACAATAAATAATGATCACTTTTAGTTATGGGTATACTGTTATAGTATGTCTAGTTTGTCACAATGTTAGTTTTAGTTTTAGTTTTAGTTATAGTTATAGTTATAGTTATAGTTAAATAATATTAGGCTTACTAAAAGGGTTTTAGTTTTAGTTAACTAACTAAAAGTGCCCATTATTGGCCAATTTTCATTTAGTTATTGCAATAGACTTGTAATTTAGTTATAGTTTAGTTAAATAAATCAAAATGCCTTACTAAAAGGGGTTAATTTTAGTTATAGTTAACAACAGCAATGAAAACTAGAAATGCCCTTATATGTATATGCATGTACGTACATGCACATGTACTTGTATCACATCTATAGGGTAACATAGTGGTGAGTACTCCTGAACACTGGGATGTTCTCAGTCGTCGTTGGAAACAAAGAAAGAATGTACAGAATGTCAGCTTGTTCATCATTGATGAGCTGCACCTTATTGGAGGTGAAAATGGGGTATGTCCATGTTGCTATGGTAACAATATTCATTAGTGTTATTTATCGGGTCCTCTTGTTGATAAAGAATTCTCTCTCTGTCTCTCCTCCAGCCTATTCTAGAAGTTATTTGCTCAAGAATGCGATACATTTCTTCTCAGATAGATAAGAAGATTCGTATTGTTGCTCTAAGCTCTTCTGTAGCTAATGCTAAAGTGAGTATTGATGTGTGTGTCTGTGTCTGTGTATATTTGTGTGTGTGTGTGTGTGTGTATTTGCCTAAATGTACACAATGTACATGTACAGTATTTCACATTATATATATTTTTCATCACATTAGGATCTGGGTCATTGGTTAGGTGCTGGTACACACAATCTATTCAGTTTTCACCCAAACACAAGACCTGTACCTCTTGAACTACATATACAGGTTAGTGATAGAAAAATTAGATACATGTATGTAAAGAGAGAGACACACTGGGTGGAGACAAGCAGATAAAGATAGAGAGGGAGGCATTGGATGAATGATAGGTGATGGATGCATCAATGGATGGATTTACTGGTGGATTACTGCATGTACATGTACATGAGGAATTTTTAGAGAGAATAGATTGGAATAATTAATGGTACATGTAGATGGATCAATGCATTGTGCTTGCATGAACACATGTATTGTACATAACACCTTATACTTGATGAACACACTTATCATGAACTCATTTCCTTATTAGGGATTCAACATTACTCACACGCCATCACGTCTGCTAGCAATGATGAAACCCATTTATAATGCTATCACACGACACTCCTCCAAACAACCTGTGATTGTTTTTGTGCCATCTCGTAAACAGACCCGTCTAACAGCAGTTGACCTTTTGACCTTTTGTGCTGCTGATCTTCAACCTCATCGATTCCTACATCGTGCAGTGGAGTCATTAGAACCTCATCTGAAACATTTGAAAGACAAAGTAAATAAGTACTTTTCTTTTCTCTGTTTGGTAATTCATTCGTTCTTTCTCCTCCTTCCTCCTCCTCCTCCTCCTCCTCCTCCTCCTCCTCCTCCTCTTCCACCTCCCCATCCTCATCCTTCTCCTCCTCTATAGACCCTAATAGAAACCATTAGTAACGGAGTAGCTTATCTTCATGAAGGTCTCTCAGATATTGAACGTCATGTGGTACAACAACTATTTGCTACTGGTGCTGTTCAAATATTGGTAGCTTCTCGTAACCTATGCTGGGGAATGACTGTCAGTGCTCATCTTGTGGTTGTCATGGATACTCAATATTATGATGGTAGAGGTCATAGGTGAGTGAAGGGAAAGGGTGTAACCAGCCTTTTGAGTATCAGCAATTGAAATCTCTGATAATTTTTGTAATAATTATTTCATCATGTAAACTAAATGTACATGTGCATAACCACATGTGCAGTTATACAGTGACATGTACATGTACATGAGGCTATTTATTTATTATGTACATATTATATGTACAAGTACACTAGGTTATTTACATGTACAAGTAAAGTACATTAGGTTGCAACATGTATACAAACATGTTCTGTATATGTACATGTACAAGTACATTAGGTTCTGTGTATGTGTACATGTATGTGTACATACACACATATAGGTATGTGGACTATCAGGTGACTGATATTCTTCAAATGATTGGAAGAGCTAACAGACCTTTGATTGATGACAGCAGTAAGTACAATCCCTTTCTTTATCCCTTCTCTCCATCTATCTATCTATCTATCCATGTATCCCATCTATCTATATACATGTATCTATCTATCTATCCATGTATCTATCTATCTATCTATCCATGCATCTCTCTATCTATCTATGTATCTATTTCTGTATCTATTAAAGGTATTGCTGTTCTCATGTGTCAAACATCAAAGAAAGAATTTTACAAGAAATTTCTTTATGAACCACTTCCAGTTGAGGTATGTAGTTGTGGGGGATAATGGATAATGATTAAGGTTTGAGATAATGGTAATTGATAATGGTTAATGATAGTGGTTGATAATGGTCAGTCATAATGGTAATTGGTAATGATTAGTACAGGTTAGTGTTAATGATAATGGTTAGTGGTAATGGATAAATGATACAGTGATAATTAATAATGAGCATAAATTATACTACTTTAAAAATAGATAAATGGTTATTATATAGTCACATGTTAATCACATGACCATTCTTTAGTCTCATTTGGATCATTTCTTACATGATCATTTCAATGCTGAGATTGTTACCAGGACAATAGAAAATAAACAAGATGCTGTAGATTATCTTACTTGGACTTTTATTTATCGTAGAATGACTCTAAACCCTAACTATTATAATCTGCAAGGTACTGTGTCTATCTGTCTGTCTATTGGTCTGTCCTTCTGTCTGTCTGTCTGTCTGTCTGTCTGTCTATTTGTCTGTCTGTCTTTTTATCTATTTGTTTGTCTGTCTGTCTCTCTGTGTGTCTATCTATCTATTGATTGAACTCTATCTGTAACCAATGGCATGAGTCTTATCAAAAATCATGCCAGACTGACCTTGCATGAATTTCCCAAGTCTCTGGCACGAGTCTTATCAAGAATCATGCCTGACTGACCTTACATGAAGTTTTCAAGTGTCTGGCATGAGTCTTATCAAGAACATGCCAGACTGACCTTGCATGAATTTCCCAAGTCTCTGGCATGAGTCTTATCAAAAATCATGCCAGACTGACCTTGCATGAATTTCCCAAGTCTCTGGCATGAGTCTTATCAAGAATCATGCCTGACTGACCTTACATGAAGTTTTCAACTGTCTGGCATGAGTCTTATCAAGGATCATGTCAGACTTAATCTTTACAAGGTATCTTGCCATACCGTGCAAGACACTTCCAAGACCTTGCAAGATATTTTTGATAGGGCTTGATGTAATGCAGTGACCCAAACTAAAAAACGAGATTTATGAGCCTATCATGTTAAAGTTGGACACAAATGTGTCTGTGTATGAATGAGTATATTATGTGCTAATATACATATAGGTGTGACGCATCGTCATCTTTCTGATCATCTTTCTGAACTAGTGGAACACACTCTTAATGATCTAGAACAGTCCAAGGTAAACCGACAATTGATGGGTAATGGATGGTAATTTGGACAATGGATGGTTAATGGTGGACATTGGATGGATGGGTGGGTTACGGTGGACAATGGCCGAATTAATGGATGGATGGATGGATTGATTGATGGATGGGTGGGTCGGTGGATATACATCATATATATAAGTTGGATAAACAGAGATTTGATATTATTGTGCTACTTTTCAGTGTATTTCTGTTGAAGACGATATGGACTTGTCTGCATTGAATTTGGGTATGATAGCTTCATACTATTACATCAACTATACAACTATAGGTTAGTATCATATACATACATGTATACATGTACATGTACATATAATAATGCACATCTACATGTACATATTACACGTGTGAAAATTATTCCTCTTTGTAAACATGCAGTCATAAACATGTCATTCATTTCGATATCATTTATGATTCCTGTTTTAGCAAGGGAACTCACATCTACATCTACATCTACATCTACATGTACATGTACATACTGTACATGTACATACTGTACATGCATGTACACATACATGTATACACATACATGTATACACATATGTACATACACTACTGTTGTTTTAGTATGACAATAATGACCTCTTTTAGTTGTAATTATAGTATGACTAGTTTCTCACAATTTAGTTATAGTTATAGTTAGTACAGTAAATGTTTAGTTAACTGAAAGTCAAAAGGGTTTACTAAAAAGGGGTTTTGTATATGTAGTTATGCATATAGGTAACTAAAACAACACTACTGGTACATCATACATGTTATTTATTCTGATTAATTTGTTTGTAGAGCTGTTTAGTATGTCTCTGAATGAGAAGACCAAACTGAGAGGTCTCATAGAAATCTTGTGTTCTTCTTCGGAATATGAAGGACTGCCCATACGATACAAAGAGGACTCTCTGCTCAGACAACTGTCTACCAGAATACCTCTCAAACTGTCAAATATTAAGTATGATATTATTAACACTAGTAATAAATGTCATTCATGTTCACCATGATCTCAAAAAAATTTCTTCATTTGGGAATGACCAACAATCTTTTGACCTGTGCCATTTTCATATAATTATCATTCCCGTTCTTTGTTGTATGTGTCAAATTTCAATTCATTGTTTCATTATTTAGTTGCGGTATAATCATGTACATGTATTAACCTTGTGACTATATTAGATATAATCTATTTATCCTTCTTCTATTTATCCTTTAGATACAATGATCCTCACGTAAAGGCAAATCTACTCCTCCAAGCACATCTCTCTCGTCTCCAAGTATCAGCTGAACTTCAAAGTGACACAGAAGAAATATTAAAGAAGGTAGAGTTTCTACTAATACACACAATACACACATATGCACACACACACACACATGCACACACACGCACAAATCCTGCATCAATCTCAGATTAGTAAAAAGACTGACTATACATTAAAAGACTTTGTAGTATATTGCTAATTTGCTATTATCCATAATTCAGGCTATTCGTCTTATTCAAGCTTGTGTTGATGTTCTCAGTAGTAATGGATGGCTAACTCCTGCACTCACTGCTATGGAATTAGCTCAGATGGTTAGTAATGAAGTATCAAAATACAGTACTATCATGTACATGTACATTGTACATGTATTAATTTACATGTAATGAGTGGCTGCTTTAATATTTTCTAAGCCCTTTGTGGCTGTGTTTTATGAATTTCATTAGCCATTGTGGCTGCTTGTTTGTTGTGTTTGTTTGTTAATCATTTCTACGCCTATTGCTAGCATGCTAGGAACATGAATTTTCATGTAC
This sequence comes from Petrosia ficiformis, assembly GCA_947044365.1. Lineage (NCBI taxonomy): Eukaryota > Metazoa > Porifera > Demospongiae > Haplosclerida > Petrosiidae > Petrosia > Petrosia ficiformis. Next base: position 2,427,285 of record OX345640.1, read on the forward strand.
ATGTACATGTATATAATGTACTGTAGAACCTTTTTATTGTACATGTACTATCAGTCATATACATGTACATGTACATGCACAAAGACAATTGTAACTGGTCATTCTTCCTGGAGAATTCAAAGAATGCCTTCAGGCCGAAGTGTTCTTTTCTAAAGAATATTTTATTGTGTTATTGAAGATCAACAATAATGTCCCATTCAAACTAACATCTGTAACCATCACCACGGCTACATGTAAACACAGCATGGTATGGTTCTATGAAGTGCATGTGAACTGAATGGAACAATGCTAAGATTGTAGGTAGGATATACCATTAGTTCAGTTCAGTTCAGTTCAGTTCAATATGGTTGTTCCTGCAGATGTGAGTGTGTGAATGGTGTATATAAAAGCTCTACCTTGATTTCTCTTATATTACTTAATCCACTGGTTTGTTGATAATTATAATGATATTTATTTATCAACAGGTAACTCAAGCCATGTGGAGTAAAGATTCTTACCTCAAACAGCTTCCTCATTTTACTTCAGATATTATCAAGCAATGTGGATCAAAGGTAAGAGTTATTATAATGGTTATCTGCGTTCACCTTGAGCTTGGAAAATCGCTTATAACTTTAGTTTGGAATCATCAACAATCATTTTACCTGCAACATTTTCGTATAATTATCCCTCCCGTTCTTTTTTGTGTATGTCACATTTCACTCCATTGCTTCATTATTGAGTTACAGTATAATCATGTATTAACCTTATGACATTAAACTATACACTATATTACATATAAAGTCATCATATCATTATTATATACTTGCTCATAGTGTTATTGTCTTGACATAGTTTCCTGTGAGCCCTCTAACTTCATCTATAATTCATAGCTCTTACACCTCTCTCTCTCTCTCTCTCTCTCTCTCTCTCTCTCTCTCTCTCTCTCTCTCTCTCTCTCTCTCTCTCACTCACTCACTCACTCACTCACTCTCTCTCTCACTCTCTCTCTCTCTCTCTCTCTCTCTCTCTCTCTCTCTCTCTCTCTCTCTCTCTCTCTCTCTTCTCTCTCTTTCTCTCTCTCTCATCTTCTCCTATCATATTTAGAATATTGAGTCTGTATTTGATGTGATGGATATGGAGGATACTGATAGAAACTCACTACTCAGTTTTTCAGATGCTCAAATGGCAGATGTTGCTAGATTTTGTAATCGTTATCCTAATATTGATTTGTCTTATGAAATTCAAGACGAGAGTCATATAATTAGGTGTGCATTCTGTATGTATGTATGTATGTATGTATGTATGTATGTATGTATGTATGTATGTATGTATGTATGTATGTATGTATGTATGTACATGTATGTATGTATGTATGTTGTATGTATGTATGTATGTATGTATGTATGTATGTATGTATGTACATGTATGTTGTATGTATGTATGTATGTATGTATGTACATGTATGTATGTATGTATGTATGTACATGTATGTATGTATGTATGTATTAGGGCTGGGACGAAGGTAGAAAAACAACCTTCGAAGCTTCGTCGGCAAAAATGAACGAACCTTCGAAGGTTCGCACGTGTTATTATCAATGTTGCTCTTACCTTGTTTGGCAATATAATGCCTCCAAAACTGGATTATTGCTTTATAATAAGTACTAGTCTTGTTCCTGTCACTATTTCTACTTGGATTTAGCATCGCTTGAATGAAATTTAGGCAGAAACAGCCAACAACTCAGCCTCAACTTTTCTTGGATACACCCACAATTTTAACCACACGTTTAGATTGCAAAAGTGCGCATGTGCAAACATTGAAGTGGGCGTGGCAGCGAAGCTTTGAATGCGCAGTAAACGAACGAAGGTTCGAATATTCGAACCTTTTTCCCGGCCCTAGTTCATATATGTATGTAATATGTATACATTATGTGTGTATGTATTTACAGTGGACACTCTGTTGTGGTGAATGTAAAACTTGAGAGAGAAGATGAAGAGGAGGTCTCTCCTTATGTCATTGCTCCATTTTTTCCTCAGGTACATACTGTATGTCTTCCATCATATTGATATTCTAGTCTCTTTCTCTTTTAGCGTCGAGAAGAAGGTTGGTGGGTGGTAATTGGAGATCCTAAAGCAAACAGGTATAGGAATTGTTAATTCAGTATAATTATGTACTTTATGATTGGGTGAATTTAGAACTGCCTACTCTCTCTCTCTTATCTCTCCCACCTTCTGTCTCTTCTGTCTCTCTCTCTCTGTCTCTCTCTCTATCTCTCTCTGTCTCTGTCTCTGCCTCTCTCAGCCTTGTTGCAATCAAACGTCTAACACTTCAAACCAAAGCAAGAGTGAAACTAGAATTCACAGCTCCTACGCACTCTGGCTCTCATAAATACATTCTTTACTTCATGTGTGATGCATATATGGGATGTGATCAGGAATACCCCTTCACTATAAAGACAACACACGGGAGAAGAGATGAACAAGAAGATATGGAAACAAACTAGAACTAATTAGTATAAAACTATTCTTCATCTTTCTGTGAAAACCTTTCTTTAAACATTACTATTAACTTAATTTGTAATTCATTTTGTTGATAATTTTCTGTGAAAATTATTTCTCAATTAGTTAGTTTGACATCATAATGAAGATATAAAGTCCAACATACATACCTTTACATTATTGGAGGTGTGAATCTGGTTTGTGTGTACATATATTCCCATTGATCCTACTCTTGTTTAAAGTCTGTTCACATTCACAATGACCTCAAAATTTTGCTGTGATAGTATTCACAAATATATCCTAAATTCTAAATAACAAGGCCTATGGAAAATGCTAGTCACTATCACTTTCCTCTTTCAGCCTTTATTCATTAAAATTTATTTTCTATGAGGCAAGATTAGCAAAGCTGTATTAACATTACTATACACTATATTACTCAATAATGACTTAACACTACTTTGATGTAAAACTGTTTATTATGTCATGTAATTGTGTAAACCACATTACACATGACATGCAGCTGACAGCTGTATAGTGTATACTCTCATTGCTCTGGCTGTTGTTACTGTGCTATGTATGGCTTCTAGGACTCTGTAATTTTAACAATCTGACAGTATCGTTTTTCTACCTCATAAAGAAGCAAGTGTCAATATATATACATATATATAATATATAATTCACACTTGTACTGTAATGATCAATACATAACTAACATACACATAATAAAAAAAATTAAAAATAATATTTAAAAATTAATCATTGAAGTAAAATTGTACTAATACATACATACATACATAGTGTACGTGTTAAATTATTTTAAAAAAACTAGTTTAAAAATATTATTTTCCTAACTCGTGTCTTGAGAGGGTAACGGCAGCTGATGCAAATCTGGGAGATGGCAGTTTTGTTGATAATACCCATTTCAGTTTAGAAGGATCGTAATATTCCACAGAGTCAAGATACGCCAATCCATTTGATCCTCCAATAGCATATACCATGTTACCAAGGGAAACCATTGCTGCAATGAAATCATCAATAATTATTAATAGGAAATGTTGTTTGGGGCTTTAATACTACATAGGGCTTTAAATACACATAATAATTATTATACACACATACTTATATTTAATATATTCACATACACATATGTACATACTTACATAACAGTGCTATGTAAGTATGTGTGTGTGTGTGTGTATATGTGGTATATAACACATATACACATACATACTTAACACACAGATATATAAATATACACACACACATATGTACACACACACACACACTTACATACACATCATAACACACACATAGTGCTGTTCTATAACTAGAAAAGAGGTTCTAGTTACTAGAACCCCCTTTAGTAAGGCATTGCCACATTATGAAACTATAACTAAATTACTGGTCTACTGCCATAACTATATCAAACTAAAATTAGATTTGGCCAATAGTGGGCACTTTTATGTAGTTGACAAAAATTAAATCCCTTTTAATAAACTGAGAAATCGGGCAAAACATTAGAAGTGGCCATGGTCACTATTATCAAACTATAACAGATAGTACTAGTAATACATACACACACACAAACACCATAATGAGCCATTAGTCACCTAATCCAACTCTAGTCTCATTCATATGAGCAACAACAGGCTCCCAAAGGTCTGTCTCTGTGTCATAAGCTTCTGCCATATTGATAATCTGCTTGTCTCCCATTCCTCCACTGACAAAGATCTCCTCACCCAGAAGAGCTACAGCTATAAGTTTTAAAAAGTGGTTCAAACAGGATATAACAAATTTATTAAATTTCAAAATTTCAAAATTTGAAAGGGTATTTTTTTGTTAAGAGATATCTATGGAGTAACTAGTCTATGTACTACCATACACAGGTAATATATGACAAGTACACATGCTCAGTACATTACTGTACATGTACATATGCTTAGTACATTACTGTACTTGAGTAACTAGTCTATGTACTACCGTACACAGGTAATATATGACAAGTACACATGCTCAGTACATTACAGTACATGTACATATGCTTAGTACATTACTGTACTTGAGTAACTAGTCTATGTACTACCATACACAGGTAATATATGACAAGTACACATGCTCAGTACATTACTGTACATGTACATATGCTTAGTACATTACTGTACTTGAGTAACTAGTCTATGTACTACCATACACAGGTAATATATGACAAGTACACATGCTCAGTACATTATTGTAATGTACATGCTTAGTACATTACTGTACTTGAGTAACTAGTCTATGTACTACCATACACAGGTAATATATGACAAGTACACATGCTCAGTACATTACTGTACATGTACATATGCTTAGTACATTACTGTACTTGAGTAACTAGTCTATGTACTACCATACACAGGTAATATATGACAAGTACACATGCTCAGTACATTACTGTACATGTACATATGCTTAGTACATTACTGTTCTTGAGTAAACTATTATTATTGTTATGTGTTACTTACCTCCACCAGTTCGTGGGGCATTCATTGCTGCAATCATCTCCCATTTTCGATTTATTGGGTCAAAACGTTCCACAGACCTCAAATCTCCTTTGGAATTACAACCACCAATAGCATATACGCACTGGTTAAGGAATGTTGCCGCTAACTCACTCCGTGGTTGCAACATCGGAGGACCAGCGGACCATTCATCTGCTTTCGGATTATAAATCTCTACCGTCTGTAAGTAAACAGAACCAGTGTACCCGCCCATTGCAAATAGGCAATTGCCAACTGGTACAACGGCCAGACTGCGTCTACAAGTTGAAAGACTGGCTATCTCTTTCCAGCATTTTTCTCGAGGAGAGTATTTTTCACAATGTGCTAATGAGTATCCAAGATCATAACCTCCAATAGCATACAGCTCCCCCTGAAAGAAGGTGACAGCAAGACGAGATCGCCTGTATTTCATCTTCGGCCCTTCCTTCCACTCCTTGTCATGAGGGTTATACAGTATGGCGTTATTCAGAGTATCACCAGAATCATTGACTCCACCCACTACACATATAACACCTTGTACTGACCTTCGAGGCTGGGTTTTTTTAGGATTGGCAAAGATTATGACCGCTGGGTTCTTATGATATTCAAAAGCGTCCTTTAAATACACACGACCTTTTGAACTTTGGAGTAAAGGATTCTTTGAAGCAACGTTGTCTAAGAATGTTTGAGATGTAATCGGGAAACGAACGAAATCATATAATAAGTCAGCGTGTACTAATCGTTCATCGAAGTCATGTTGTATCCAATTATTAACAGCATGATACACTTCTTCCTCAGAGTTAACACAAATATCGTCATTCTTTACCAGTTGTACTACTTTCTCCACTGATAACTCCAGAAACTCATCTCCACTTGTAACTGAAGAGAAATTTTGTATAGTATAATCAGCAGCTTGTGTATGAAGCTCTGATAAATTATTTAGCAGAGCGAAATCTCTAATTCCTAAGCAATTACTGGTTTCTATCTGACGACCAATAAAACCCGCGCAAAATTTAACGATATCTGGTAAGCTGAGCTTGTCTGCTGTTATCAATAGGTCCTGTGCAGTTGCCTTGGTCACTTTAACTATTCCTGTATATGCATATTCCACAAGTATCTTGACGGCTGTGCTATCATACCCATGGAGGCTAATTTCCTTTTCGGTCGTTTCTTTCATTTGACTCTCGAACATGGCAGTGAAGAAAGGGATCATGGCAGCAATAACAATCCGATGAGCTGGTATTGCTACGGTTGGTGTTCCCTGAAAGTCAATAGTGACTAGATTCACATCGCAGAACTGAGATCTCTTCCATATGTTAACCATGTGTTCGCAGCATTTAGTGCAGTGTTCTGCATTCTTAAATACACTGTCATCTTGATTATCTTCCTCCATGAGTCTGTAAAATATACAAATTATTATGAAATATATACACAAATATTAAAATTGTTATTAACATGACTTGTGGTTTACTATAAACTCAAACATTCCCACTGTTTGTGGAGGAGGTGCTATTATACCCCATCAGGAATCCATTGGAAAAAGGAACTGTCTGTACCATCCACCCCTCCCTAAATGTAAACAGATTATCACTAATACCTTGGCTACTAAAATTATTGATAAGCTATGCCATTAGTATGTATACTACAGTTAGATGCTTCATTCAATTTCATTTTTTCTAATTATGGAAATCTCCTATTAGGCAAACCTAACAGTCACTCGTTCAGGAATCGTCCTCCATCCACTTATGGCCTTATGTAATGTACTATTACAAATAATTATTATTATTTCACTTATATTGAAAGATAATAACTGCCTGCCAAATTACAAACAGAGGAAGTGACACATATTACCCAGTGACTTCCTACATAGTACACTAGCATTGCACCAGTGTCATAAATCTTTGCTTCCCTGATTAATACAACTGCCACACTGAAACCTCAGGAATAATATATAACTATGGGATTCTGCTATCCTGCAATGCTCCCTTTGAAGAATTAGGCATCTCCTCAATACACCAGAACAACATATACCTAATTCTAATGTCTAGCAACTAGGCACACCTGTTCAGTAAGGAGCAACAATGGAAGCAAACCACTTTATGCATTTAGAATTGAGACAAGCAAACAATGAGATACTTTTGGATGCAAAATCCCCAGAGGGTGTTGAAATCTGAAGAGATACCAACAACCCATTGAATTTAACTTAAATTCTCTGGGATGCCACAGACCCTGTGATACAGGGAAAATAATAGTTTCTGAGACTTCCAATGTATTTATTATTATAATAATTAATTATAGAATACAAATTAATTATACTGTAACAGTCAAAATATTCGTTTTTGTACATGTACAATTTAGCTCTATTATACATAATAACTCACATATATAGAAGAAGATAAATCCCCCTCTGTGGATGCTGGTTAGCTCGAAGGTTAGCTACACCTCCCACATCATGCTCCTCCTAGTATGCTAGTGGAATCACAAGAATGCACATCTGATGTCATTTAAAGATGGTGAAGTTACTGGAAGAAATTTGTCTATCTTATATTGGTCGTCATATTAAAAGTTATCCTCGTTTAGGAGTTCACATGAGCAGTAAACACAAAGCTATGCTTCTTGAGAGAATGTGCTGGCATGGTAATGTTTTATTCATAAACACAAAAATTTAATAGTGCATAATATTATTATAAAAATAATGTTGCTGCATAAAGCCCATATGCTTGGAGAGATTCATGTGAGTTCTACTGAATTCCCCTTTGATAATGATCCAAAACCACTATATATATATAATTATGATAATTTACATTATATATGTATGAACCTTTTTGATGCACCAAATTCAATTTTAGAGGACCAAAAATTTGGTATTTTTCTGGGTATACTTCCAGACCCCTTATATGCCACACTTTGCACTTAATTATTAATCTCCAAGCTCTCCTTATGAGCATCACGTTTTGCAATCAGTAAGGACAATTCCATTTACAAAATTAATGCAAGGTATTTCCAGCCATACAAAGAATAAACTACTTAGTGATTTTACTACCTGCTATAGTGAAGACTAGCACCCACCATTAGTCATCATCGCAATAAATAGTTTCTGAGTCCATCATAAACTGTAACAGTGCCAGAGAATTAAATCTGGAATTTCCAGAATTACCTTCCTGAAAGAAGTTTCCGCCCTTACCTTACATTGAAAGAAAAGGATGTAATATCATTCAAATTGCTATATAAGTATGAGTAGAACTATCAAGTCTACTGATTATATATATACTTTCTCATTCCTTCCCCGTAGACCTCTTCACAGTTGATCTACTTCCATCAATTTCTTATCACCTCTTTGCAGACACTCTACAACATGTTAATTTTAGCTATTCAGAGCAAGTTAATGATAACACTATGGAGCTGTTGGCTACATGTCATTGCCAACCTATTTCACTGACCATACATGACTGTTCCAATGTAACAGGTTAAACTTTTATCACTGAGTAAAATTTCTTTTTGTAAACCTCAGTGTGTTACTTATATAACTACACACTTTTGAAATGAACGTTAATAATTATGAATTATACAACATGTATCTCATACACCATAACAAAGTAAGACAGATTTGGAGGAATTCCATCTAAATCTATCTTACTCATGACCCAGGTTTGCTAGGCTATTGCTATACCAACTAAACCTACCAGGACTTGGCTGGTACAGACTAAGCCACGTTAGTACCTTAAGCAGTATTTGGAAATAATTATAATTTCAATTTTATACGTTGCTATGATTATCTAAATAAGCGAATATTTTAAATTAAATATAGAGGGCTTACAATTTGAATTTGTTTCCACAGATAAAGGCATTGAAGCTCTCTCCAGGCTCACGTTACTCATAAAAGTTCAGACTCTCAGAATATCTCATATAAAGAACCTTACAGGAGAAGGTTTCAAATCCCTGGGTGCCCGTTCGATAACGGAACTCATTCTAAAGGAGTGTAGTAATCTACAGGACAAGGGGTTTGTTGAAATGATCCGGAGATGTCCAAATGTAAAGAGTTTAGATGTTTCTTGGTCATTCAAATTAACTGACTTGGCAATTATAACTGCTTCAGAAACACTAGGAGAAACACTAGTAAGCTATTGATAATTATACTACCCTAGGTATGGTATAAGATTTCACCATTTGTCTTTGCTTGGGAATAATAAACCACTCACTCGATAATGCATATTTAGCTAAATGTTAGTCCAAGTACCATTCAAATGTTTCGGCTACAGGTTAAGGTGATGAATGAATGGACTGGTAGACAAATGGAAGAATGGATGGATGAATAGGTGGCTTAATGGACTGATAGGCAGATGGATGGATGGATAGATGGATGGATAAATTTATGAATGGGTGAATGGGAGAACTAAATCATATTATATATTATATTACAGGAGGAGATTCATTGTACAGAATTGACTCTTTTAACTTGTGCATCAACTCTCTCTCTGGCTCAATGGTGTCCAAATATTAGAAGGTAAGTCTGCTTTCCTAACTATAACAAGTCTTCATTTGAATATGGTAGTACAACTCTTTGATAATCATTTTCAGAGCCTCATTTGACAGTTGTGTTAAACTTGATGGGTCTGGGTTAATAAAGGTGAGAAGACATGTTAATACTTTCATACGATAAAGAGTTTTTAATTCCATTTCAATACCTTTATGCTGAGAATGTTTAAGCACCATTTTTGTTATTACTGTAGTTGTTATTCATGTTGCTGTTGATGTTATTATTATTATTATTATTATTATTATTATTGTTATTATTACAGCTTTTATTGTTATTAATATAACTGTTGCTGTTACTGGTATTATTTTTGTTATTATTATTGTTTTGTTGTTATTGTTGTTGTTATTGTTGTTAGTATTGTTGTTTTTGCTATAGTTGGCTGAAACATGTTGTATAGAGCATCTCAAAGTATCTTTCTGTTACAAGGTTCCTGCACCATCTCTTGATATACTGATAACAACACTCAAGGCAAAAGGTTGCTTGAAATCTTTAGAACTCATGGGAGATACTCTCGGAGACTTTGGACCAGAGTTCTTAGCTTCATGCAGATCACTAACACATTTGTTCCTTTCAGGAGTTAAAGAGATTACAGATGAGAAATTTAAAACGGTATAATAATTAGGAGCTTATGAGCAGCAAAGCCACAGGAGTATCCAAATGTGGAAGCATCTAGCTGTTTACCTATGTATAGGCATTTATTATAGATGCCATGTAAACTTTCTAACATGGCAAATTGAAGAGTTTAGGTGTATTTAGCCTTTGTTTGTGGCTTTGCTGGTCATAAGCTCTTGTTTAGTGATCACTGATATGAAGTTTTGTCAATAGATAGATGATGGTTAATACCAATCTGATTATTACATATGGCATCTAATTCCTTCATGAAATTAATGTGTATTTTGAATTTCTATATCAAAAACCTGTTACCACTGATACTCTGATTATGCTGTTTTGATTGTATCACTCACACAACCAAAACTAATACTGAAAATAAAATGATTGCTTATTCAATACATATATATTATCGCACAGATACCGGGAAATATTACGAGTTGGATACAGCGTTGCCACGAGTCCGAAGGACGAGTGGCACGCTGTATCCAACGAGTAATATTTCCCGGGTATCTGTACAATAATATATTTATCAAATAATGCTTGTTTTTGCCTATTACTACTTAGCAATACTTTATTATTCAAACTATCATGATAAAGATGGTAATCTTGAAGCATTTCACAAGTTAAATCCCAAAACAGTAGCTATCTCGGGCAACCTCCAACCCGAAAAAAGACTTTCAGCACTGCACATATATAAACTTCTCTACTTTCACATTTTATCATAAACATAACTTACCTCGTTCATAATTTTATCACAACTCATGTTTACTAACTTCACCATCGCCAAAACTAAAGAAATTAGAGAGTAATCTCTTTCTACACAATTTTTACTTAGCAGCATGTGACACGCAATACAATAAAACTTCCAGTCAGGTGATTTTCCGTGCAATAAAACTTTCGGTCATATGACTCTATAAAAATACTGGAAAATATTGTCATAGTGCGTGATTTGAATGTCTAATTGAAAATGTATGGATTCGTTGTTTCTATGGTAAACATTGTTTGATAAAGTGCATTAGCAATAATAATTAATACTACCCCGGTATGAATATTGAATTATTTTACTTCTCAATACTACTATTTTAGTTGTGTTCAGAGTTAGGAGATGTGCTTATTGAACTCGACATTTCTACCTGTGCATCTTTAAGTAATGATTCATGTAGCATCATTTCTAAACACACAAGGTAATGCGATCTGGCATGATACTGTATGGTGTTTTGTAATTCATAATGCTGCAGTGTAATGTATGATGCAGTATGATTTTGCATGATGCTGTTGCAATAGTGAAAATGTGTAGTATGATTTTGTATTTATATTGCTGCAGGCAGTGTAATGTATGATACAGTATGATTTTGCATGATGCTGTTGCAATAGTGAAAATGTGCAGTATGATTCTGTATTTATATTGCTGCAGTGTAATGTATGATACAGTATGATTTTGCATGATGCTGTTGCAATAGTGAAAATGTGTAGTATGATTCTGTATTTATATTGCTGCAGGCAGTGTAATGTATGATGCAGTATGATTTTGCATGATGCTGTTGCAATAGTGAAAATGTGCAGTATGATTCTGTATTTATATTGCTGCAGTGTAATGTATGATACAGTATGATTATAGCATGATGCATTAGGACATATCCATATGCAAACTAGTATTCTGATTATTAATTTTGTCTTAAGTATGACATACACACAAGATCTATGCACACTTTATCAGATGTCTTGAAGTGCTTGGAATGAGGAATATGAGTAGTGACTTCACTGGTATGGGATTGTGTCCATTGTTTCAAGATCCTCGTAGAGCTGTCAATATTAGATATGTTAGTTTTTCTGGAACTAAAACAGTGAGTCATGTGTATTATTATTATATGTACATGTAACTGACTTCAGTATTCAGTTTGTTACAGGCAATGTCCTATCTTGAAACACTTGCTATTCTGGTGTTTTGTAACAAAATGTGTTTTGCAAGAAGCATAATAAATGCTCTTCTTGCAAAACTAATGTTTTACTGTACACAACAACAGAACAACATGCATTTAAAAAGAGGCTGTTGCCTCATGTATTCTATAATGGAAGTACCGGTTTTCCCAGAGCTGGTCAAACCATAACTGCTTCATCTTTTCATATATATTGTCATGTACCTTAGCACAATTATACAATAAAAAGTATAATTGTGTATTATGCATATATAATTATGTCTTCATTTTACAGATATCACCAATAGTTGTCCATCTAATAACAACAAACTGTTTGAACATAGAAACACTATTATTAGCAGGAGTTAAAGACATCACTGATGATATTGTGTTCTCGTTAGCACATAACTGTCAAAAACTAAGAAAGTGTAGCCTCAGAAATTGTGACCTCAGTGATTCTAGTATATGTGAATTGAGTATGTACTGTAATCAACTAGTAATGCTAGCTTTAGCAGGAATACATGACCTGACTGACAAGTGTATAATCTCATTAGCTGAAAATTGTCCTTATATTAAAGAACTCTATCTTTCAGGCTGTGCAAAGATTACGAAAGCTGCTCTGAGGTATCTTAAGGTATGTTTAAACAAGTAATAACATACAACTAAAATCTAGAGTTGGGTAATTGTATATTGCTATATCACCATCTTTCATGATGTAATTATAATACCTTATTTAGAATATCACAATATCACCCGAAAAAAATTATTCCATTTATATAGCACATAAATTAGCTTTGAGGAGAAGCATGTTTTTGATTTCAGTTATGAAGTACTATTTATTACCTCACATTAAGGATACATAATCATATGACATAATGGCAAACATTACATGAAGTAGTAATCGTCAAATCACACAACACTATCAAGATCTTTTATCTTTTCTATACAGGATTGTGCTGTCAAATCAGTTTGGATCAAACATGCTGTTCCGAATGCTCCTATTGGACTTTTGATGGCTAAGGATTTAGACACAGGAGAGTATAAAAGAATGGATTCCATAGATGCATTGTAAATGTTTTGATATTTCTCTGTATAAATTATATTGCTTTTTTTATTGTTTTCAATTATAATTATTATCTAGTAACTTGTTATAACTACAAATGCAATAGAATGGGTCTTTTTTCAAGGATAGATAATTGTTATGTGTGTGTTACCTCCACTAACAAACCCCTAATTGTATTGAACATAATGGTAGAGTTTGACAATGTATCGGATTGTTACTGATTTGCATAATGGGCAAGGCAAAACATTCCAGAGGAGGTGGTTTCAATGGCTACATTTGTATCTGAAGAAGCTTCTGCTATTAACTGTCCTGCATGTCTGTCTCCCTATCAAGTCCCTAAACTGTTACCCTGTTTACATACCTTTTGTCAGAAATGTCTGCAAAGATGCTCAGAAGAGCTCGAGGATAAAGAGGGAAAGAAAATAAAATGTCCACTATGTAGAAGTGAGTGTGATGTTCCAACAGGTGGAGTTGATGGCTTTCTCCACGATTTATCTATTCCAGTTGTTAGTCAAAAGGAATCTGATGAAGTTTTACAATGTAGCTTGTGTGTTGAGAAGAACACTGCTGTTTCACAATGTGTCGAATGTCAAGCTCTTATTTGTTCAAAATGTGTTGATATTCACAGAACTTTACTTTTGTTTCGTTCACATCAAATGATTCCACTAAATACTTCTATTTTAGGGGACTCTAAACTTCTCACATTCAAGGATGTCCCTATTTTTTGCAAGGAACATCCCTCTTATTGTCGTAGTTTCTTTTGTCTCACTTGTAACGAGCTACTTTGTGCTTATTGTGTTGTTGGTGGTCACCGTGATCACAACATAGCTGACTCTTTAGAAGAAGCTTCTTTAAAAATCCGTGAAATATTTGCCAGTCTCTCAGCAGACATGGATGAAAACATTGCAGATTTAGAAACATATATATCAGAAAGTAAATCTCTGGAAGAAAGATCAGGTGAAAATTTTGACAAAGTCAGGGAACGAATCGAGTCTATAGCCAGTGATATTATCACTGAAGTGAATCACCAGAAGGAAGTTCTTATTGACCAACTTACTGCTAAACATCAAACTGGAATGAAACAAGTGTGGAGTGAAAGAAACGAGAAAGAAATACAACTTATGGGAATGAAAAACTCTCTTAACTATCATAAACGCTTGTCTACCTGTTCCCAAACTGTTTTCCTCTCACTATCCTCTGAATTGCTCAAACCAATGCAAGAAATGATGAAAGTCAAGAGTGATTATAGAACATTGAAAACACACATAGGGGAATGCCCGATATTACTCACAACTGATAGGAAAGAAACCAAACCAACTATACAAAAGTTGTTGCCTTCTATCGTAGATACGGATCATATTTCCATCTGTACAAGCATACCTTGCATTCAAGTCTATCAGCAAGTGAATATATTTGTCAATATTGATATACCTCGAGTTAAACAGGAAAATGTAGAAGTGAATGCAAATGTTTTCATTACATATGGTGATGGTATAATTTTGCCACGTGCCAGTAAAGAACAGGTTTCATTACTTTCATGGGAAGTGAAGTTCTCTCCGGTTTGCGGTGGTTTGCATAAAGTAACTGCATCCTTTAATAATTTGTTATCTTTATCAAAATCATTTCAAGTAATGGAATTTTCAGATTATGCTGAACCACATTATGGAACAAGAGTGGTGAAAGGCCCTGACTGGAAGTACAGAGAGCGTCAAATTCCACCTGGAACATATGGAATAGTAACACGGCAAGTGAATAATGGCATGATACAAGTGAGATGGAGCAATGGAATATCTGAGAGATATCGCTGGGGTATGGATGGATGTTATGATGTGGTTCCAGCATTTCCACCACCTGAGAAAAAACCAGAAAGCACATGAAGTTTTTTTTTAATGTCAATTAAATTGATATAGTTTATAATTAATTCTGCATGGCTCGGGGTGTGGCAACCTGGAACTTGATTACAAGGGTGTCGAAGATAGGTAAAGAGTATACTTTTTGGTCAGTTGAGTCATGGTTTCGACATGGAGAACCCTCCGACGTTCCAAGAAGCCTTTCAACCCCCTCCACTCAACATGGAGATACAACAAGTAAGATTAATCAATGAATAAAATCTTGTTACATGCATCCCTGTCGATTTCTAGATGCCAAATTTGGATCCTTTTGAAGGTCCCGAGTTTCAACAACAGCAACAAGTACTACCACCACCAATGATACAAACACAGACAAGCTATGGATCCAATAATACACCAGGAGCTAAAGAAATGGATGCTGCATACAAAGTTAGCAAGGAACTAGAAGGTCTAGTAAGGGAAAGGATGGAGAGAGAAAATCCTGAGGATGTTGAAATCCTTGACTCCATCACAGAGAGCGATAAGGTGTGTGTTAGGAGAACTTATATTAAAGAGCTCCATCTTTGAGGCTGTGCGAAGTTCAAGTTAAGAAAGCTGCTCTGAGGTATCTTAAGGTATGTTTAAACTGTGTGTAATAATGTACGACTAAGATCTAGAGTTGGGCACTTGTATATTGCTATATTGCCATTTTCATGATGCAATTATAATCATACATGTATCACCACCTTATTTAGAATATCACAATATCACAAAACTTAGTATAATTGCCATTTACAAGCATATAACACATATGCTAGTTTTGACACACATTTGTTGAGCATGGAGGAGAAGCATGTTTTTGATTTCAATTATGAAGTACTATTACCTCATATTAAGGATACATAATCATATGACATAATGGCAAACATGACATGAAGTAGTACTTGTCTAGCTAAAATAACACAAGATCTTTTATCTTTTCCATACAGGATTGTGCTGTCAAATCAGTTTGGATCAAACATGCTGTTCCGAATGCTCCTATTGGACTTTTGATGGCTAAGGATTTAGACACAGGAGAGTATAAAAGAATGGATTCCACAGATGCATTGTAAATGTTTTGACATTTCTTTGTTCATAAATTATTTCATTGTTTTTAAGTTACAATTATTACGTAACTCTTTTAGAATGTGTTACCTCCACACATCTAAGTTTCTAGCAAACCCCTTGTTAAGAGATTTTCTGATTTTGCAGAATGGGCAATGAAATCCAATCTAATTAAACACACAATTTGTGTCTAGGCGTGGCTGTCTGGAATTCAATTCAAGGGTCGAAGAAGATATGGCTGGATGGGTAAAGAATATACTTTTTGGTCGTCAGTTGAGTCATGGTTCCGACACAGAGAACCCTCAGACGTTCGAAGAAGCCTTTCAACCCCCTCCACTCAACATGGAGATACAACAAGTAAGATTAATCAATGAATAAAATCTTGTTACATGCATCCCTGTCGATTTCTAGATGCCTAATTTGGATCCTTTTGAAGGTCCAGAGTTTCAACAACAGCAACAAGTACTACCACCAATGATACAAACACAGACAGGCTATGGATCCAATAATACACCAGGAGCTAAAGAAATGGATGCTGCATACAAAGTTAGCAAGCAACTAGTTAGGGAAAGGATGGAGAGAGAAAATCCTGAGGATGTTGAAATCCTTGACTCCATCACAGAGAGCGATATTGTGTGTGTTAGGGGAACGTATGATCATATCCATTTGGTATTGAATGCCATTGGTGTACCCTTTGCACACATTACCCCGGAGCAACTCTTGCGAATGGATCTCAAGCCAGAACAGACAGTGTATGTTAATTGTCCCTCAAGCTTTCCTGCCGAAGCAGCACGTAAATTATCTGGTTTTGTTGAAGCAGGAGGTATGCTGATTACAACTGACTGGGCTTTGAAGCATGTTATAGAGGTTGCTTTCCCTAACACAGTCAGGTACAATGGCCGTGCATCGGGAGATGAAGTTGTGTCTGTCGAAATAGTTGACAAGAATGATGATATTTTGAAGGGCTTTATAGACCAGGAGAAAGATGCAGCTCCAGTTTGGTGGCTAGAAGGTGCTTCTTATCCCATTAAGATCCTCAACAAAGCAAAAGTTAAAGTTCTTGTGCGCTCTGATGAGCTGAAACGAAAATACGGGGCTGATCCCGTCATTATTTCCTTTGAGTGGGGTAAGGGGATTGTGTATCATATGATCAGCCATTTTTATCTCCAGCGAAGTGAGACACGTACCCAAAAACAGGCCACAGGTGCATCTGCATATGCAAAGTCACAGAATGTTTCCATAACCACGATGAATATGTTTGAAGAGATGGAGCAAATGAATCCACAACTGAATTATGGTGTCATTCAAAGTGCTGCTACTTCATCTGAGTTTGTGTCACGTGCTCTTGTCAAACAAAAAAAGAGGAATAAGAATTAGAACTATTTACGTAAACATTTGGCTAAAAACCAGGTAGAATTTTTTATGAAACAAAATAATTATATAAATCGGCTTAGAAATTATAATAATTATACCCTATAGCATTGAAATTTATCCTTTATTTCAAATATTATAATTATGTATGTGTCATCATTAAATTTTATAATTTTAATTTGTCAATTTATAGTCAATTTTAAATACAAAAACAAGTAACTTGGGCTTGTTGAACTGACTTCCATCTGAAACACAAGAAGTCACTGTGACAATAGTGTATATTGTATGATAATGAAGACAAATTAAATATGAAATATTACATTATCACATTAAAAAATAGTGGTGTATATTAAAAATTGAAATTTGAAAGAAAAAATGTACAAAAAAATGTACAAATTACAAATAAAACAAGAAATAAAACAAGAAATTAAAAGTCTTCTGGACGGAGGTAGACTGGAACTGCAGCACTGGATGAGGTAGACTGGAACTGGAGGACCGGATGAGGTAGACTGGAACTGCCCCACACGGGGCTGACTTGAAGAGACCTCCGGCGTCCCCAACCTGGGCATCAGTATACTCATTGTCCTGCATTCCTACAACCAGGGCTGGACTAGCCACCACAAAAAAAAATTAAAAAAAAAATTAAAAATTAAAAAAAAAAAAATTTGGGTGGCTAGCCAACCCTGGTTGTAGGAATGGAGGACAAATGAGTACACAAATTCCAAGTGAGGAGCACAAAAGCTGCAGCAAGTCACAGAAACAGACCTGTGTGGGAGGAAAAGTAGTAAATCAACTGTTCAAAAAAATAAGAAAACTCACCTTTTAAGAGAGAAGAGAGTGGATAGATGGATAGGTAGAGTACCTGTATAGAGAGAGAAAAACAGTATGCAAATTAAACAGTATGTTTTTTACATAAATTATAGTGACAAACAGATTGACCTGTGGTGGTAGTATTATGATCCATAGTGACTTGAAGAGACCTTCAGCGTCCCCAACCTGGGCATCGGTATAATGATTGCTTCTTGGGTCTTGTCCATCTATCCTCACTTCTTCTTGGTCTTGCAGTCTTGACTCCACTTCTTCTTGGTCTTGCACTCTTGATCCATCTATCCACTTCTTCTTGGTCTTGCGCAGTCTTGGCCCACTCTTCTTGGTCTTGTCCTCTTCGGCCTTTCGGCCACAAATGTCGCATGCTCGAGATGCACTGCTTTTTTATACTAGCAAGATACTTTCAATGACCTCGAAGCTGTTTTGCTAAGAGATAGGCTATCGTTTTGAAGACTACACACAACTGACTGCGACCATTATTTAAACTAAGAGCTATATATATAGTAGTTATGGCCATTCAGTACTCAGTATAGACACACAGAGAGATGTACTTTGCATGGCTCAAGTCAATGTTAGAAAGACATTTTAATGGTTGGACGACGAACAGCAACAGAAGACTGAAGCTACTTGAAGATGGTGACTGAACTGTGTCTGCTTCAGTATGGGAAGGCTTCACAATCCAGGTCTACATACAACACACTCATGATGAAGACAAGACTGATAGAAAGACTATCATTGTACTTATCAGTAGAGATATATTTTGCATAGTTCAGGTCAATGTGTTACAGTATATCTTTAGTTAGAAAGACAGTGGAATTGATAAAGGTGAGCTTAACTTACTGTATATATATATATATGTGTGTGTATAATTATTATTACATATATAATTTATATAATTATATATATAATTATATAATTATATAATTATATACAGTATATATATTATAGGCATGGAAGAATAACAACAGAAACTAAAACTATTAAGCATCTGTGATTGCTAGTGGAGATATAGTTTGTCAAAACTAAGTCAACAACAGTTAAAGAACTTTAATATGAGAAAGCTTCATAATCCAGCTATATATCTATGCCATGTACAAGTTAGTTAGTTATAGAGATCATAGGACAGTGGACAAACGTTTACTGAATTCTTTATATATATTTATGTTGGAGAGAGTACTGTATTGCTATGACTAAGAGAGAAATGTTAAAATACGCTTATGATAAGTATTATGGAGTCAATGATAACTGTATATGTCATGACTAATATAATTTCAGATAGGTGTGATCATTTTTATATATAGTGTTATTAGCTACAATAATGATGTGACTGTTGTAACAAATATTATTCATCAATGATATTTTTTATCAGATGCCAGATCTGTCATGTGAAAAAGTGTTGCTACGTATGAAACTAATAGTGACTCCAGCTTTGAAACACATAAACAGATTTGTTGTAAGACAGTAAATTTGATAATGTGAGTTCTATTTGCAGCTTTTGATATTAATTAATATTACATTTTTACTGAAGCAGTGAAATCTGTAATTAGCTGAAAATATTAATTAGAAATTAGAACATTCCTGCACGCACCCTTAATCGTGCACGTGTCAAGACTCAAGAGCACGTGTCGATGACTAAGATGGATAGAAGAGTAACCCTGTGCAGGTAATTCTTTCCAGATGATTCTTATATTTTCTACTTTTTGTTCTTGTTAACTTTAATTGTTTGCTTTTGTACATATTTTTTTGTTTCACTTCACTATATTTTTAAATAATATTCATACACATTTTTCCTATATACAAAACGTTCACATAAGTGAAAATAGTAGAGAATTATTGTGACTATTACAAAAACAGAAATGAGACAAATTATTTAGAAGTTTCTTTTGTTTTTTTGTTTCTCGGAATTTATTGGTTTTCTATTCTTATTACATTTAAATTTATTGTTTTATTAATTTTAATTCATTATTTTTGATTATTTTTAAATTTGTATCATTATAATCATTCTTTTTGTGTTCTTGTTATTTTTTTGGTGAGTAAAAATGTCTTTCTGGTTTTTTATTAATTACTTTTTACAATATTTTCTTACTCTTAAATCTCTTAGTATAATTACTATCTAACTATTGCATTTCAGCAGTTTGTTTCGTATGTTGTTCTTGTATATTTTCAATAAAAGGTATTATTCATTTCTGGCACTGATTAGAAAAATATGCCAGTTCTAACAACAGTTTTGTTTCATACGCCATTATAGTTACAAAGTCGATTTTGCCAGTTGAAAACCACAATGTTTTAGAAACATAGCCTACCAGAAACAGATAGTTTGTTTCTTAGATTTCTGAAATTTGTATGAAAACTGTGTCAGTGCCGCAATAGCTACTGACTGATTATGAAACTTGAGAGGACTGACATTCATGAATGCCAAGTAAAGCCTTTTATAATATGTTTACATGCCCAAAGTTTTTACATTACTAAATATAAAATATTGATTTCTTGTGTGTCTTTATCTCATACATACTATTACTAGAGAATGATAATCATTGTGGGGCAAGCCTGAGAGAACACATAAAAAGGTGTGGTTGTAAGACGAGGGTGTGTGCAACTGCGCATACATTATGAACACATGCAAGTCTGTGAGGATGGCAAACACTACAGTTCACGGAATAGTGATGGAAGTTTCACCGATAAAGGTAAGTAGGAAAAACCCTGATGTTAAATACTTTAGCAGGAAGATCACTTTGCTCAGCCATCTATAGCTGTTCTCTCTATCTGTCTCTCCCACATAATCTTCAATCTCTCTTTTCTTTGCTCAGCAGTCTAATTATCTCTTATCTCCCTCTGCCTGTCTCACCAACCTTACTTCTCTTTCATAATCTGTCTCCATAGCTCTTGTCAAATCTTCAATCTCTCTTCTCAGGCTTTGCTCAGCTTATCTTCCTCTGTCTCCATTACAACAAGCTCCATCAGTCTCTCTTCTCTTACGTAATCTCACCTCTCTCTCTGCTTTAGTTTCTCCAGGTCGTTTGGCTCTGTCCCAGTGCCAGCTTTCTCAAATTTTAAAAATTAAAAGATATTTGCGGAATACGAGAATTAAAAGTATTTACGGAATACGTACGAATACAAACAAACGCACAAATATAATTATATACAATGCAAACTTTTCAGCTACCTCACTAGTGTGGGGCTCGCCCCAATTACACGTACTCACTGTGTGGTGCAACAATATTCATGTGCTGTTTGTTGATGTTTGTTCCTAGAATGATACTGATAAGGCTAATATGGAAAGTGTATTCATACACATGTGATAATTGGATGTAACTCATACTCTCTCTATACACTACAAGCTCGAGGAGAAGTTTTTAAAAACATTTTAAAAGAGTATGTAGGATCAATATAAATACAGTATATATAATATTGTCATTAATAATTTTTAATGACTTATAGCTGTGTCCAAGCAATATATATATATATATATATAAATCAAAAAAGCTATAAATTATGCCTGGAAAGTAATGAATGACGTAGCCATGTTACATTGCATTATATTAAGTTAATAAATATAAAAATACTAAAAAAATAATAGTTATAAACTATTGTAATAATGATGCTTTTAATCCAACAATAGATTATGATAGGTATAAATAGTAATGCACCTAAAATGGAATATAATTATACGACACTATAATTATATATATATATATACTCATGCATGTATGCAATCATGAAGACTTTAAGTACAGTTATTCTTCTACTAGACAATATTCAGCAGTCTAACATCCATATATACAGCACAGGATCAACCAGACAAATACCCACGGCCAACAGAAAAAGGTGATGATACAGTGGAGAATATGGGTTGGTTTGTCTGATTTCTGCACTTGCACCACAGTAGGCTAAAGAAAAGAAATAAATTATTTCTCACTAGGAATAAATGCATGAATATGAAGTACCTGGGGTTGATTCATCTGCACAACTACCGACTGATTCATTGCTTGAGTAGCCTGAGGTGGTGGCTGTTGGTTACCATAAGGTGCTTGTGGCTGGTAGTAGCCTTGAGGCGGTGGTGGTTGGTAGTACGGTGGTGGTTGTGCTTGTGCTTGTGGTTGTACTTGTGGTTGGTACTCTGGTTGCTGCATTGTTTGCGGTAACGTTGTTTATCGAGTCAGTCCCACTTTGCATTTGAGCGAAGGGGCGTTCCCACCAGATATACTCAAAGGGGGAGGGGCTAGAGCCCATGGATTCTCTTACTATATACCAGCAGCCATCACCTCCCCCCCACAGCATTAGTCAACAGCATGCAGAACCAGAGTACTAATGTGCTTATAAGAGTGGGAAGTAAACCAAAGGCAACACTTGCAGCTGAATCATCATTGCAACGGTGCTGTACATAACTTATTCTATTACTTATTGTTTATAGATTTTAATGGTTGTTCGTGGTGCATGGTCAATGCTGGTAGTAAGTTTCAGGTGCATGGTAATGGTTTTTCTGGTAGACGTAGTAAGGTGTGTAGGTATATTTAGATGTGCAGTTCACGTATCTCTAAATTAGTTTTCTGGTGTTGCTGTTGATTAGGAAGTTGCTGGTAGGGCTGCTGGTACTGTGGAGGAGATGGTTGCTGGTACACATATGTAGTCTGGCATAGCCACCCCCTCCCATTAAAGCGATTTATTTGTAAATCAGATACGAAGAATAATTTGTCACCAGCCTTTTACATTATGTTTATAATGACAATAATTTGAAAACTAAACTAAAAATTACAACAAATAACAATTTGTTCATAAAAGGGGAAGTCATGTTGTTATAATAAATAGCATCTAGCAGTTTCTCTCATAAGGTTCAAAATATTTTAGATTTAAAATATCAAATACATCTTTCTCTGTTTTAGCCGGTAAAAATTTTCTCTGAAAAAAAAGGATTTATTTTACTTGTATAGAGAAGAATGAAAGAAGCAAAAACCTTTATAATAATTATAATTTCTGTTACCATGGCAACCTAATAGTTACCCCTCATTAAATATTAAATCATAGTATATATAAATACTGGAGAATAATAATTATTGTGAGCCTGAGGTGAGCCTAAGGATGTGCAGTTGAAGATAACAGGTGTTTTTTCTGCACAGCCTTTCTTCTCACTGCTTATCACTCTCTGTCTCTGGCTCTTCACTCCCAGCCTCCCACTGGTGCTCAGTCATCATAGGTTTCCTCTCTTTCTTATGGTGTTCAGATGATCAGATCTCGAGGTTTATGTGGATGTACCCCTCAGCTCTATGGACCTTTAGGTATATCCACCTCCACAGCAGGTTGTATTAATTGTCACATATGGTTTATATATTACATATACATGTACTCAATAATTATCACATACATGTACATGTACAGTACTTTCCCATTTGTGAGGGCTGGTATAATGTGAAAATCTCACCTCTAACATGTCAAATATCCCATGAGCTGTGACTGTCTTTTGACACTCCCTCAGAGAATATCTTCTTAATGAACGATTGAATTGCTAGACACATAAAAATAAACTATCTTCATTTTTCTTATAGTATTACTAATGTACATATATATATCAGACGTAGGGTCAAAATAATATTAACACTATGCCCTGCAAGGCCGTCCTTATGATTGCTTTCCCACAGGTTTAGTGTACGTTCATATATTATAATTATATATAGCAAGTCTAGTTGAGAACCAAAATCAGTTCTGTAGACTCAACCTATAAAATATAACTACAAATACATTACATGTACTCTTCACCATATTCTACTAATAATATCACCCTTTGTCTTACACATACTCTTTCCATGTACCTTTGAACCAGTCCAGCTGACAACAGCAAATGGATATTGTTCGGGTGGTGTGACAATCAAATCCACTCG
Organism: Petrosia ficiformis; assembly: GCA_947044365.1. Classification (NCBI taxonomy): domain Eukaryota; kingdom Metazoa; phylum Porifera; class Demospongiae; order Haplosclerida; family Petrosiidae; genus Petrosia; species Petrosia ficiformis. The sequence goes on from OX345640.1 coordinate 2,451,412, forward strand.
ACGGATCATATCAACTATTTCTTTCCTTTGATAATCTGTTTTTTGTTTCAGTTTTAAAATACAAAATGCTTTGTCAAGATGATCAAACTTCACCCTTCTGTAATATAAAGAAAGATAACTTGTCGGTAAAGATTTGTGTTTGATATTAGTTTTGTTTTAGTTAACTATAACCATAACTAAAACCCTTTTTAGTAAGGCATTGTGACTTTTGGTTAACTGAACTATAACAAACTAAAACAACACTATTTGATATCCACCTTTGCTTTCCTTGAGGAGTATAGGTGGAGTGAGCTGACATATCATGTGTACCATGTACCTGAGTAGGTGTATTATGACCAATGCTCACATCAGCATGTATGATTAGTCCCTATATGATGTATACAAGTAGATATATGCATTAGTTATATCCTGAGTGCAAGGGATATATCCAGTTTAAAGCATGAGGCCCAAGGGCACGTAGCATCCGAGGGCCAAATGCTTTAAACTGGATATTATCCCAAGCATGAGGGATATAAATAATTTGTGTCATTGGATCACTGTTTGGGGTCATAACCATAACAACTGTATGAGGTCAAGGCTACTAATTAGTCACACTATCTAAACTTAAAATTCATTAAAGAAACTACAGGGATATAACTAAACCCAACATGTTATAACTAAAACCTTCATGCTTTATCTGATTTGTAGCACTAGGGGTTTCTTTGATGTGCGTCATCATAATGACACAATTAAGTCTTGTTGTCTTAAGGCAGATTCACACTAGGTCAGTTTACTCTTTCCAGGGTTTCATCAACATGAAATAACATCTCAATTATAAGCTTTCAAGGAACCCAAAAGCATCCTCAGAGGGCCTAAATATTAAACATTTCCTGAGGGGGACCATACAAGGAGCAGTGCATGTACATGATCAATTCTTTCCCCTACCTAACAAAACATCCTGCCTGCTTACATTGTGCTTACATCAAGCACATACATTCTGTGTACAGTTCAAAGTATTATATAATCTACTCTTACGTCAATATAAACTTCATTACTTTGGTTTTCATATTGAGCTGTGGGCGTTGCCCTCGAGAGCAAAACACTTGCGCTATCGATCACCTTGCTATCTTTCTGGAGCTAAAGAAGAGTACCACATGGCTTTCTTGTTATGTCTTCTATCCAACAAAGTAATAACTATAATCTAAATTGCTTAGATACTGCATTCTTGGTTTCCATGCGCTACATTGGAAACATTAATTACTTCTGGCTCCGCCCTCAGTAAGATGACCTTCAATTTTCATTATAGACTGTTCATCCTTGAATCATGCTATATTCATTGTTTATTCTTTTAATAATCATGGGTTAATAAGTGAACCAGGGGAGTTAATAAGTAAGCCCGGGGTGTTAATAAGTAAATATTTAGCAACCTGTAATCATGCAATCTGATTAGTCAATTCAAATAGTGTATAATCATAGTTTTAAACCATGTATATGCACCACTACAGTTTCAATCACTATGGTAATCACACTGTATATATGTACATACACTAAATCTTAATAAATTAGTTTAACTTGAGTAACTGCATTAAGCATGTGCACAAGAAGCTGATCTGCATGTTTCCATGGAAATGTTCATGAATTTATGACTCAGTTTCAACTCAATGTGATTCTACTACTTTAGTTCATTTCATCATATAAAATGTAGGAGAAATAGAGTGAATGGATGTATAGTTTATAATTGATTTAATTCACCTCATTTCTTATATACTCTGTGATATATTCTACTTCACTCCTTGGAATAAGTTGAGAGATTTCTTCGTGATAATTTATACCTAAAAAAACATTACAAATAAAAGAAAGTATTTTCTACATGCATAATGAAATATAGAAGATTTGCACATTGAAATTTTATCACCATAAATGAATGTAATGTAAAATACAGAAACATATTTTGAGCATCAAATAAAATCAAGACATAATCTTATGTGTAATTCATTCATGCTCAAAACAGATGACATATCAGTGAAATTTAGAAAAGAACAATAGTAACTCTATACAATGTTTCAGCGTATTTTACAGCATTCTTCTACACCCAAAGAAGACTGTAAATGGCTGAAATGTTGTGTGGATCTACTGTTGTTCTCTTTTACATAAAACATATGGTCAACTCATCAATAAATATATAAGTATACCTTAAGGTTGTAGTCTTTTCCGTGAGCGGATGCTACTCCAATCAGTTTCTAGTCTTGCCAGCTTCTTGCTGCATACAATCTGGTTCAATTCTGTATCTTTTGGAAGCCACACCCACCCGGGGGTATAATTATTGGGCCTAAATGTTTATTTTCAGAACTTCGGGTGGTGGAGGGGGCGGTAGGCGGGAAACCCTGGCAGGGTAAGCTCTCTGAGAAAGATCGGAATTTGATAGTGTCTAGAAAGGTAGATTTTATGGTTTCAGTGAAAAGCTACAGAATTCAGCATTCTTCAGCCTCTTGTAACTATAAAAGTAAAATGAATTTGCAGAAAACGGCTCTATTTGTTTTCTCAAAATGCATTGTACTTGATGCACGCCATGATTGGTGGGCGTGGCTTTCTTGGTTTTGTACTTATTACAATGGCAAAAATAGACATTTTTCCAACACTCCCACTATTGTAGAGAAGTATAAAGATCATGAGAAGATATGAAGGTTGCTATTACACCAGGTTAGAGTCATATTATATAATATTCTATTTTGAAACTGATTGGAGTCGCATCCGCCCACTCCCTAGTACCACCTTAAGCCTACTCATCCACTAAATTTAGCGATTTTTAAAAGCTCACGTAATTAAAAGTAGACCTATAAGGTCAGTAGTATGTCTAGATCTCAAATTTAACCTAGTTTTTGTATTTCTGTGAGATCCAGTTCCTTGGATTGCCGAATATCTTCAATAGTTCTCAGACCCTTTTTGTACCATTTATCAGCTGTAGCAGACCCACAACCATATATTATTGAATATTGATGTAAACAGCTGGATTAAATTAAAAAGAACACAATTCAGGAATGAAAGAACAAAATACATGAAGGAAAATGTATCCTTATGATTACTTACAAATTCATTATATTGTTACTTTTTTATGTGTCTTAAATCCAATTTTCCACTTCTTGTCTTTTAATAACCACTGCTAATCAAACAAGCATTATTTTATTCATCATGCCCCCTAATTAACTAAGATGATCAGATTAAAAAGTAATCATAGGGAGGTAGTTGCTAAAATGAAAACTGGACTGGGACTGGGACTGGAGTAGGAGTATAATACTTATACAGACCACAGAATACAATAATTTCATAAAAACAAAAACATCCTACCCACTGAACAATGTAAATCCTCCTACACCAATGTTAGGAGTACTGACATTGTTTGGGTTATATCAGGATGTTTTTGTTCTTCTTACTCAAGCATGAAATTATTGTGGGTTTGTATAAGTATTATCTTTAGCAACTACCTCAAAGGGATGGCCACATTCAATAAAAAAAAAACAAAATAAGTGGATGACAAATTTTAAACAATAGAGAACTGTTCTTGTAGTTGACTAGTTGTGATTGCACATTTTGCCTATATGTACTACATCTGTTCTGGCCATGGCTGAAGGGAAGAAGCAGACAGGCCTATGGAAGTACTCTCTGTCCAGTGGAATGTAATAGTAAAGGAGATACCTAAAGTTACTCGTACATGTGTAAGTTATGTGGCAATCAACTCGCATATCATCGTGCAATTTTAGGGAAAACCTCTAGGTTCTAACATTATTCATTATTATTGAACAGTACTACAGTAAGCAAGACAAATTAGGTGTCAACTGAACATGAACTATGCAATACAGTGTTTTGATAAGCTCATATAGTACACCATTGGCCCAAAGAGCTTCTTATTTGACACCATACAGCTCTTTCTTTGGGGCAGATGGCACTGTTAAAAATTATTATTATGATTATATTGTCACTAACAGCATTAATTCTTTGTTAATTGGGTTGAGAAATTGGCTCAGCAATGGTTAGTGTGTGGGCCATTGGGAATACATCTCAACTTGAGATGTATTCCCAATGACTCGCACACTAACTATTGCTGAGCCAATTTAGCCCGTACTTCAAAACATATCTAAAACACTGATGCAATATATATATATATATATATATATATATATATGCATGAGCTGATGTCCATTAATCTACTTTTATGTATTGTCAGGAGCTTATGAGCTTCGTGGCGCTCATAAGCTCCCAGTATTGTGAAGAGATTTTTATTTTAAACTGTATTTTGTACCTTGATGACTCTCATTGAGTGTTTCGCTATTCGATGTAGATCAGTCACCTCTTCAGGTTTCATTACTTTTCTATTTGAAGAGACACGTAGATAGACAAATAGGTTTTATCATAATAATACATACCTTGGCAATGCCTTGATGGTACACGAAGCTTGCCTAAAAGCTAGTGCTCGAGTATCTCCTTGTTTGTGATCTAAATGTTGATAATATCTCTCTAACAGCTCCAAAGCTTCCTGAAAAAGAATAAGCATGCATGCACGTAAATCTTTAATTTTGATGAGTATGAATTAAGCGAAACTAAGATCATGAGATTTGCAACTTTACTACAAATAATAATCACTTACAGTGATGTTACCATTTGGATGTTCTAATAATGTAGGTCTTTGACACTCATATTCAGTGACCTACAGAAAATAATTTTGTATACTATTTCCATGACATACACTGAGATCTATTCATCTATCTATCAATCTGATTATATATTCATCCATCTGTCAATCCATTTGTCTGTCTGTTTGTCCGTCCGTCCATCCATCCAGTGTGTCCTGACAATCATGTATTTATAGTTGATGAACAATATTAACGCAAACTACTCACTGAGGCTGATAGCAATTCCTGTTGAGATGTTCTTGCTGGTGTCTGTGAATCATCTGGTTCTGTCTGTCTAAGCAGTGTTACAAAGAAATGGACAAATAACAAATGAATGGATGGATGGATGGATAGATGAATGAATGAATGGATGGATGGATGGATGAATGAATAGATGAATGGATGGATGGATGAATGGATTGATTAATAGATGGATGGAGAGATGGATTGATGAATAGATACAGAATGGGAACTTAGTTGCTGATTTACCTTAACACGTTCTTGAGTCGATATCTATCAGTAACTTGTATTAGTTTTCCTTCAATGAAACTTGTAGTGAGCCCTTTGAAGATAAGAATACAAGTTCTTTATGTGTGAGATACCCAACATAAATATACACTAATTATATACAATCTCTAAATAATCTCTCTTGTTATTTTTTGGTGAGTAAAAATGTCTTTCTGGTTTTTTATTAACTACTTTTTACAATATTTTCTTACTCTTAAACCTCTTAGTACAATTACTATCTTCAAAATGGTATTTTAACAGTAACTATTGCATTTCAGCAGTTTGTTTTGTATGTTATTCTTGTATATTTTCAATAAAAGGTATTATTCATTTCTGGCACTGATTAGAAAAATATACCAGTTCAACAACAGTTTTGTTTCATACGCCATTATAGCTACAAAGTCAGTTTTGCCAGTTGAAAACCACAATGTTTTAGAAACATAGCCTACCAGAAACAGATAGTTTGTTTCTTAGATTTCTGAAATTTGTATGAAAACTATGTCAGTGCCGCAATAGCTACTGACTGATTACTGATTATGAAACTTGACAGGACTGAGTGCCAAGTAAAGCCTTTATAATATGTTTACATGCCCAAAGTTTGTACATTACTAAATATTTAATATTGATTTCTTGTGTGTTTATCTATTATTACCTACTCATTGTGTGGCCCACCTAAGGAAAACAATATTCATGTGCTGTTTGTTGATATTTGTTCCTAGAGTGATACTGATAAGGCTAATATGGAAAGTGTATTCATACACATGTGACAATTGGATGTAACTCATACTCTCTCTATACACTACAAGCTTGAGGAGAAGTTTTTAAAAACATTTTAAAAGAGTATGTAGGATCAATATAAATACAGTATATATAATATTGTCATTAATAATTTTTAATGACTTATAGCTGTGTCCAAGCAATATATATATATATATAAATCAAAAAAGCTATAAATTATGCCTGGAAAGTAATGAATGATGTAGCCATGTTACATTGCATTATATTAAGTTAATAAATATAAAAATACTAAAAAAATAATAGTTATAAACTATTGTAATAATGATGCTTTTAATCCAACAATAGATTATGATAGGTATAAATAGTAATGCAGCTAAAATGGAATATAATTATACGACACTATAATTATATATATATATATACTCATGCATGTATGCAATCATGAAGACTTTAAGTACAGTTATTCTTCTACTAGACAATATTCAGCAGTCTAACATCCATATATACAGCACAGGATCAACCAGACAAATACCCACGGCCAACAGAAAAAGGTGATGATACAGTGGAGAATATGGGTTGGTTTGTTAGATTTCTCCACTTGCACCACAGTAGGCTGAAGAAAAGAAATAAATTATTTCTCACTATATAGGAATAAATGCATGAATATGAAGTACCTGGGGTTGATTCATCTGCACAACTACCGACTGATTCATTGCTTGAGTAGCCTGAGGTGGTGGCTGTTGGTTACCATAAGGTGCTTGTGGCTGGTAGTAGCCTTGAGGCGGTGGTGGTTGTGGTTGGTACTGTGCTGGGTACTCTGGTTGGTACTCTGGTTGCTGCATTTTTTGCGGTAACGTTGTTTATCGAGGTAGTCCCACTTTGCATTTAAGCGAAGGGGCGTTCCCACCAGATATACTCAAAGGGGGAGGGGCTAGAGCCCATGGATTCTCTTACTATATACCAGCAGCCACTACCTCCCCCCCACAGCATTAGTCAACAGCATGCAGAACCAGAGTACTAATGTGCTTATAAGAGTGGGAAGTAAACCAAAGGCAACACTTGCAGCTGAATCATCATTGCAACGGTGCTGTACATAACTGATTCTATTACTTATTATTGTTTATAGATTTTAATGGTTGTTCGTGGTGCATGGTCAATGCTGGTAGTAAGTTTCAGGTGCATGGTAATGGTTTTTCTGGTAGACGTAGTAAGGTGTGTAGGTATATTTAGATGTGCAGTTCACATATCTCTAAATTAGTTTTCTGGTGTTGCTGTTGATTAGGAAGTTGCTGGTAGGGCTGCTGGTACTGTGGAGGAGATGGTTGCTGGTACACATATGTAGTCTGGCATAGCCACCCCCTCCCATTAAAGCGATTTATTTGTAAGTCAGATACGAAGAATAATTTGTCACCAGCCTTTTACATTATGTTTATAATGACAATAATTTGAAAACTAAACTAAAAATTACAACAAATAAAATTAATACAATTTGTTCATAAAAGGGGAAGTCATGTTGTTATAATAAATAGCATCTAGCAGTTTCTCTCATAAGGTTCAAAATATTTTAGATTTAAAATATCAAATACATCTTTCTCTGTTTTAGCCGGTAAAAATTTTCTCTGAAAAAAAAGGATTTATTTTACTTGTATAGAGAAGAATGAAAGAAGCAAAAACCTTTATAATAATTATAATTTCTGTTACCATGGCAACCTAATAGTTACCCCTCATTAAATATTAAATCATAGTATATATAAATACTGGAGAATAATAATTATTGTGAGCCTGAGGTGAGCCTAAGGATGTGCGGTTGAAGATAACAGGTGTTTTTTCTGCACAGCCTTTCTTCTCACTGCTTATCACTCTCTGTCTCTGGCTCTTCACTCCCAGCCTCCCACTGGTGCTCAGTCATCATAGGTTTCCTCTCTTTCTTATGGTGTTCAGATGATCAGATTTCGAGGTTTATGTGGATGTACCCCTCAGCTCTATGGACCTTTAGGTATATCCACCTCCACAGCAGGTGGTATTAAATGTCACATATGTTTATATATTACATATACATGTACTCAATAATTATCACATACATGTACATGTACAGTACTTTCCCATTTGTGAGGGCCGGTATAATGTGAAAATCTCACCTCTAACATGTCAAATATCCCATGAGCTGTGACTGTCTTTTGACACTCCCTCAGAGAATATCTTCTTAATGAACGATTGAATTGCTAGACACATAAAAATAAACTATCTTCATTTTTCTTATAGTATTACTAATGTACATATATATATCAGACGTAGGGTCAAAATAATATTAACACTATGCCCTGCAAGGCCGTCCTTATGATTGCTTTCCCACAGGTTTAGTGTACGTTCATATATTATAATTATATATAGCAAGTCTAGTTGAGAACCAAAATCAGTTCTGTAGACTCAACCTATAAAATATAACTACAAATACATTACATGTACTCTTCACCATATTCTACTAATAATATCACCCTTTGTCTTACACATACTCTTTCCATGTACCTTTGAACCAGTCCAGCTGACAACAGCAAATGGATATTGTTCGGGTGGTGTGACAATCAAATCCACTCGACGGATCATATCAACTATTTCTTTCCTTTGATAATCTGTTTTTTGTTTCAGTTTTAAAATACAAAATGCTTTGTCAAGATGATCAAACTTCACCCTTCTGTAATATAAAGAAAGATAACTTGTCGGTAAAGATTTGTGTTTGATATTAGTTTTGTTTTAGTTAACTATAACCATAACTAAAACCCTTTTTAGTAAGGCATTGTGACTTTTGGTTAACTGAACTATAACAAACTAAAACAACACTATTTGATATCCACCTTTGCTTTCCTTGAGGAGTATAGGTGGAGTGAGCTGACATATCATGTGTACCATGTACCTGAGTAGGTGTATTATGACCAATGCTCACATCAGCATGTATGATTAGTCCCTATATGATGTATACAAGTAGATATATGTATTAGTTATATCCTGAGTGCAAGGGATATATCCAGTTTAAAGCATGAGGCCCAAGGGCACGTAGCATCCGAGGGCCAAATGCTTTAAACTGGATATTATCCCAAGCATGAGGGATATAAATAATTTGTGTCATTGGATCACTGTTTGGGGTCATAACCATAACAACTGTATGAGGTCAAGGCTACTAATTAGTCACACTATCTAAACTTAAAATTCATTAAAGAAACTACAGGGATATAACTAAACCCAACATGTTATAACTAAAACCTTCATGCTTTATCTGATTTGTAGCACTAGGGGTTTCTTTGATGTGCGTCATCATAATGACACAATAAGTCTTGTTGTACTTGTGGTTAAAGCAGATTCACACTAGGGCATTTTACTCTTACCAAGGTTTCGTAGTAGTGATGGGGGTGGGAATTTCCCTCTAGATTTCTTACCATAATTATAAGCCTTCAGGGATCCCAAAAGCAACCTCAGGGCTTAAATTTTAAACATTTCCTGAGGGATCATACAAGGAGAAGTGTGTGTACTTTGCATGATCAATTCTTTCCCCTACCTAACAAAACATCCTGCCTGCTTACATTGTGCTTACATCAAGCACATACATTCTGTGTACAGTTCAAAGTATTATATAATCTACTGTTACGTCAATACAAATTGCATTACTTTGGTTCTCATATGATGTATGACTGTCTCTAACAAGCTCCGAACAATGACATCATCTTCATGAGACAGGAGAAGATCAACATCATGGCTATGTGATTTACCACTATGAAAAATAAGAAACACTATATTAATTACATGTATATATGATATCTTCCAGGTTCGCCTACTCCGTGTTCACCTCCTAATCATTGCATACTATATTTTTGACTCATTAAGTGATTACATTAAGTATATATGAATTCCTGTGAGGTACAGTTGTATTCAAATACATGTATTAATTAAGATCTGAGAGAATCATATATAACATTTTAACACAAGTGTAGTACATTGAAACTTCTCTGATAAGACTGACCACCCTTGTGACAAAATGTTTGTTCTTAAATCCGTTAATAGAGAGTATGTTCCAATATAAAATTGTTTATAAACTTCAAGAATAATTAGCCTTAATAAAGAGCTGGTTTTACTATACAAATGGTCTTTAGGAGAGGCTCCACTGTAGTATCCATTAAGTGAACTTGTTTGTGAAAAGAGACCATTAATTTTGTCACAAATAATTTTGATCAAATGATGATTGTCAGTTATTTTATATAGAAAGCCATTAATATGTAAGAAGCAGATACCAAGCTTCATGTAAAAGAGATAGGCATTTGGTCAAGAAATATTAGATATACTGAATATTTAATTTGGAAATTGAAACAACACACAGCACAATACATGTACAGCTACACAAAATAACAAAAAAAAAACAAACCACAATGACATAGAAAATTGCCACAATGGCTTAGAAACCATAATTCATGACAAATATTGTTTTTACAAGTTATTTCACAAATTCGTTTACAGTTGATTCTTACCGTCTATAACCACCAACAGCTTCAACAGTAGCACCTGGACAACAAATCTTTACCTAAAGTATTATTATTATAATAATATGGAGCTCATTATAAATTCATAGTTTTAAACCATTTATATGCACCACTACAGTTTCAATCACTATGGTAATCACACTGTATATACAATGTATGTACATACACTAAATCTTAATAAATGAGTTTAACTCGAGTAACTGCATTAAGCATGTGCACAAGAAGCTGATCTGCATGTTTCCATGGCAATGTTCATGAATTTATAATGAGCTCAGTTTCAACTCAATGTGATTCTACTATAGTTCATTTCATCATATAAAATTTGGGTGCAATAGAGTGAATGGATGTATAGTTTATAATTGATTTAAGTCACCTCATTTCGTATATACTCTGTGATATATTCTACTTCACTCCTTGGAATAAGTTGAGAGATTTCTTCGTGATATTTTATGCCTAAAATTAAAAAAAAAACATTAAAATAAAAGAAAGTATTTTCTACATGTATAATGAAATATAGAAGATTTGCACAGTGAAATTTTATCTCTGAATTTTGGAAATGTTATGTATACTACAGAAACATATTTTGAGCATCAGATAAAATCAAGAAATAATCTTATGTGTAATTCATTCATGCTCAAAACAGATGACATATCAGACAATAAACACACATATTATATTAGTATAATTTTGTTTTGTCTTAAAGATGGCAGTCCTTTGCGATCCTTAGTCTTTCTGAGTTATAAATTCATTGACGAATTGACCAGACCATTTCCAGAAGTGTTATTTAGAAAAGAACAATAGTAACTCCACACAATATTTCGGCATATTTTACAGCATTCTTCTACATCCAAAGAAGGCTGTAAAACGGCCGAAATGTTGTGTGGATCTACTGTCGTTCTTTTCTAAACAAATGTAAGGGTCATTTGATCAATGAATTTATAACTCAGAGAACTAAATAAAACTTACGGTCACCTCATTGAGGTATACCTTAAGCCTACTATTAATTGCATCCACTAATTTTAGCGATTTTTAAAAGCTAGGATTTAGCATGCATTAAGTTTAGCAAATTTCTGTGCCACGCCTAATATGCCTAATAAAGAAATATAAATAAGTACATGTAATTAAAAGTAGACCTATAAGGTAGTATGTCTAGATCTCAAATTTAACCTAGTTTTTGTATTTCTGTGAGATCCAGTTCCTTGGATTGCCGAATATCTTCAATAGTTCTCAGACCCGTTTTGTACCATTTATCAGCTGTAGCAGAACCACAACCATATATTGATGTAAACAGCTGGATTAAATTAAAAAGAACACAATTCAGGAATGAAAGAACAAGATACATATAAGGAAAATGTATCCCTATGATTACTTACAAGTTCATTATATTGTTACTTTTTTATGTGTCTTAAATCCAATTTTCCACTTCTTGTTTTTTAATAACCACTGCTAATCAAACAAGCATTATTTTATTCATCATGCTCACTAATTAACTAAGATGATCAGATTAAAAAGTAATCATAGGGAGGTAGTTGCTAAAACAAGGACTGGACTGGGACTAGGACTGGATTGGGACTAGGACTGGATTGGGACTGGACTAGGAGTATAATACTTATACAAACCACAGAATACAATAATTTCATGAAAACAAAACATCCCACCCAAACAATGTACGTCCTCCTATAGCATTGTTAGGAGTACTGACATTGTTTGGATTATATCAGGATGTTTTTGTTCTTCTTACTCAAGCATGAAATTATTGTGGGTTTGTATAAGTATTATCTTTAGCAACTACCTCAAAGGGATGGCCAAATAGTCCATCAAAAAAAAACAAAATAAGTGGATGACAAATTTTAAACAATAGAGAAAGGATTCCTAGCAGCTACTAAATTCATTAAATATAATATAATTATACCTCCATGCATTTGAACCAGTCACTGTTACGTATCTCCTCCACTTCCTGTGAGCTTCCATCCTCTATAATCTCCTAAAAATAACAAGGCTGTGTATTATAGTTACTAAAAGAGTAGGCACTCTATAGATCCTGAACAACTAGTCTATTGAGTCAGTCAATTGGTTAATTAACCAGCAGCTGTCAACAACAACTGTTTTAGTAGTTGACTAATTGTGATTACACATTTTGCCTACATATACTACATATGTTCTGGCCATGGCTGAAGGGAAGAAGCAGACAGGCCTATGGAAGTACTCTCTGTCTAGTGGAATGTAATAGTAAAGGAGATACCTAAAGTTTCTCGTACATGTGTAAGTTATGTGGCAATCAACTCGCATATCATCGTGGAAAACCTCTAGTTGTTCAAGCTGTAACATTATTCATTATTATTGAACAGTGCTAAGCAAGACAGATTAGGTGTCAACTGAACATGAAATATGCAATACAGAGTTTTTGATAAGCTCATATGGTGCACCATTGGCCCAAAGAGCTTCTTATTGGGCACCATACAGCTCTCTGTATGGGCCCAATGGCACTGTTAATTATGATTATATCATCACTATATAACAGCATTAATTCTTTGTTAAAAAATTGGCTCAGCAATGGTTAGTGTGTGGGCCATTGGGAATACATCTCAACTTGAGATGTATTCCCAATGGCCCACACACTAACCATTGCTGAGCCAATTTAGCCCGTACTTCAAAACATATGTGAAACACTGATGCAAAAAATAAAATTAAACATATATATATATATATATATATATATATATATATATGCATAAGCTGATGTCCATTAATCTACTTTTATGTATGTCAGGAGCTTATGAGCTTCACGGCACTCATAAGCTCCTGGTATTGTGAAGAGATTTTTATTTTAAACTGTATTTTGTACCTTGATGACTCTCATTGAGTGTTTCCCTATTCGATGTAGATCAGTCACCTCTTCAGGTTTCATTACTTTTCTATTTGAAGAGACACATAGATAGATAGACAAATAGGTTTTATCATAATAATATATACCTTGGCAATGCCTTGATGGTACACGAAGCTTGCCTAAAAGCTAGTGCTCGAGTATCTCCTTGTTTGTGATCTAAATGTTGATAATATCTCTCTAACAGCTCCAAAGCTTCCTGAAAAAGAATAAGCATGCATGCATGCATGCATGTAAATGCTATATATTAAAACTCTTTAATTTTGACGAGTACGAATTAAAAGAAACTTTTATTAAGATCATGAGATTTGCAACTTTACTACAAATATTACATTAATAATCACTTACAGTGATGTTAACATTTGGATGTTCTAATAATGTAGGTCTTTGACACTCATATTCAGTGACCTACAGAAAATAATTTTGTATACTGTTCCCATGACATACACTAAGATCTATTCATCTATCTATCAATCTGATTATATATTCATCCATCTGTCCATCCATTTGTCTGTCTGTTTGTCCGTCCGTCCATCCATCCAGTGTGTCCTGACAATCATGTATTTATAGTTGATGAATAATATTAACGCAAACTACTCACTGAGGCTGATAGCAATTCCTGTTGAGATGTTCTTGCTGGTGTCTGTGAATCATCTGGTTCTGTCTGTCTAAGCAGTTTTACAAAGAAATGGACAAATAACAAATGAATGAATAGATAGATGGATGGATGAATGGCTGGATGGATGGATAGTTGAATGAATGGATGGATGACTAGATGGATGGATGGATGGATGAATGAATAGATGGATGGATAGATGAATGAATGGATGGATGGATGAATGGATTGACTAATAGATGGATTGATGAATAGATGAGCTGATACAGGAATGGGAACTTAGTTGCTGATTTACCTTAACACTTTCTTGAGTCGATATCTATCAGTAACTTGTATTAGTTTTCCTTCAATGAAACTTGTAGTGAGCCCTTTAAAGATAAGAATACAAGTTCAGAAGTTCTTTATGTGTGAGATACCCAACATAAATATACACTAATTATACATGTATACGATCTCTAAATAATCTCTCTTAATTACATGCAGTTTGTTGTAGCATAAAATTAGGTTATTTAATCGGGTCAATTTAATCCTATAGAGTTACTTTCTTAGTGCTACTTCTTCAAGTACTGTTGATATTATATAATGTAATATTATAGTCTGTTCACATTTATGATGTCCTCAAAATTATGATGTGATGACTTTATAATTATGTAATATAATGTATAGTTTAATGTCATAAGGTTAATACATGATTATACTGTAACTCAATAAGGATTGAAATTTGACATACACAAAAAAGAACAGGAAGGACTATTATATTAAAATGGTGCAGGTAAAAAGATTGTTAGTCATTCCAAACTAAAGTTATGAACATTTTTCCGAGGTCATGGTGAACGTGAATGACCTTTACTTACACTCAGTTGATACAACTTCAACATCATTAGGAATACTCCTGAAATAAAATTCTGCCGTAATTATTCTGTACACATTATAATACATATTGAATCGCCATGGTTACCTTTGTGTTATTGATTCAACTCGATCATGTGAAAGCACAGCAGTCACTATATGTGTAACGTCATCACTATTAATAAAGGAAATAAATAAATAATTTTATTTAACTACTTCGTACCTAAAAGTATTAGATACACTGAATCCATTCCTTACTGCCAATTGTTTCAAGTGATTAAAATGTCCTGATGATAACTTGTTTTTCATAATATAAATTAATACATTGTTCTCTTTCTCATCTGGTTTTTTTTTTGTGGCTGGACCAACATCTTCCTCTGGTTCCTCCTCTCTTACCCTTTTACCTCCTGAAGCCATAAAAGGTTGGTTTGAGTATACTAGATTGTACAATATTATACGGAGATATAAAGATGGCTGAAAGGAATCCTGGAGGAGGTTTTAGAAGCTCAAGAACTACTCCATTTTTTAGAGTCTTTAATTTTGAACTATTCGTCAAACCAGTTAGCAATTATCATTACATTATACAATGCAAACTACTAGTCACTGCATCACAAATTATTTAGCAAACTGAGGCTGAAACTTGGCACTGAGTAGCATAGGCCATTTTTGTTGTGATCAGGAGAATAAGTTTTCATAATCTTTTATAAATTAATAGGAAGTACAGTGGTACTGTTCCATGCAAACAGACCTAGAGAGATCTTGTGATACTGACACAAGTTATGACGTCGATCTACGTGCAGCTGAGTAGCTTGCTGAGGGGCCAAATTTAAATTTTGAGCAAAATAAATTTTAAAAAACAATGAAAGAGAGCTTCACAGTTATCTGTTTAATGTAGCCGTTCGGTATCTCATTGCGTCATTTAATTATATACACAATAATTGAGTGACATAGTGGCATCCATTACTTGCTATGTTCCAGGAGCAGAGATGGCATGTTCTAAGTGAAGGCCTGACAAAGATTAGTGACATGATGATGGTGGCTGCATCATAGCTCCCAGGAGGAGGGTTGCGGGAGGGGGATGTGCCCCCTTTTCCACAAAGCATTGAAGCTAAAATGTAATGCTCCCAAATGTTACTCAGTGAGGCTCTATTAATATAATTCACCAGAAGAAAAATGTGTTAAGTTCACTCTAAACTCAATGTTTCCTCAATGCTAATTTGTTTTCCTCCTAGTTAGCTAATATTTACAAGTACTAGTTTCTTTGATTAGAATATGAAGTACATGTATAGCACAGTAGCAAAAATATTAATATAATGTGTAATAGTATAGTATTATATAGGTATAACCTGTGGTGTATTATTATCATTCCCATGTTATTATTCCCATGTTAGCATTGATTAATATGTACACAAATTTGTACTTTTAATAGCAAATAACTGTACAGATATACGGATGTTATTTGCTATTGTAAGTACAACATAATGAATAACTATGTTGTACTTACAATAGCAAATAACATCCGGTGTACAGATATTTGAGAATTTAGCACATACATAATTACTATGGGATTTACATTTACATGTTTGAAGTGCATCGTATTGTTTTGTTACCATTCTTTATTACTGCATGTACTTTATATACTAGTCAATATATATGTGTAGATCAAGAGCAAAATATAAATTACTACTTAAACATTAAAGGAATCATTATTGATTTATAATTATAGTATGAAAGCATAATTATTGTATTGTCAAAATAATGGTTAGATGTGACAATGCATACAAGAGGGGAGTTGGGGGCTCAGCTCCCTGCTTTATAAAATGGGAGGGCCCCCTGCCCCCCATCAGTATCTTTGCCACTGTGTTCTCCCATTCCAAGAGGAAACCATATGGCCTTTTAGTTCCCAAGGTGGAGTCAAACATCATTCTAGATTCACATGACTGCAACTGCTACAGTTCTAGTCTACAGAATGCAATAGAAACAGTCGTTCTTTTGCCACTCATGACACAGAAAACATCTATGAAGTTTAATATTATTATGAATAACCTTCTTATTATACTCTGGTTTTAAGGCTCTCATATTTTTTTACTTCCCACAGAGCAAGAATGTCATGGTATTTGGCACAGCATGTATTACTGGATGTATTGTATTTTTGTTGTTTCTAAACTTCACACATGATCGGACAAGACCACATGCACAACTGGATAATGCTGACTCAATAAAACGTACAAGATGGGAAAAGTAGAATAAAGATTCAAATTAGAGCATATTGCAATCCAATTCAAATGTAATGCAATTTGAATTTCTACAGACACTAATTGTTCTTGAGTGAGGACATGAAGCTTTAGGTATTATTATAATAAATTATAATATTTACTCAACTATTATAGAAAGTGTTTGATTTATATTATGTATATAAAAATATTTATTTATGATGCACTACTCACTCATAACCACAAAGAAACCATCAATGATTGATGATGTGTAGTAAACTAGTAACCTTATACAGAATATAATATGTAGGAGTTATCAATAGGAATTAGAAATATAAACAGATCAAAGGATAGTTTGTATTGGTTTGGCCAGGAAGTGGATCATGTACTTTGGTTGTACATATGTCTAGTGAATTATTTCATTAGTTTCAGTATCAATATTCCTTAATAAGCAACTGGACAGACTAAAGGTTACAATATAACAACTACACGTACAGACAGTCATATATATATACATATAGACATATAATTATAAATATTATAGTTGTGAAAATGAATGGCAATTTATCATAATAACTATTTGACCAGCTGGGAAGTTCATGTATGATCATGAAGAAAGTATGATTCCTTCTTTCTCTAGACTATATATATATATATAATTATATATATTATATCTATTATAATAATTATATAATTATAATTATATATACACTATTAGCTAGGAAATCAGACAACGAAGCCACACCCTTGACTCGATTTCAGATCAGGCAGTTTTTCCGAAAATGTCTCAACAACAACCGTTGTCTCAAAATGTTGCCTTCCCTATGGCCTATCCACCACCTCAACAACAGCCTGTATTGATGGCTCCTGGGGCTGTACAGTATGTTAGTGGACAACAACCTACAGTACAGTTCATACCAGCAGCTCCACAAGCACCTCAAACTGTAAGTTGGAATTTATGTATAATCTATTTATAGGTTATAGTGTTATAAAAAATATAATTATATATATAGATTCAAAATGTTGATCGTCGTTTTCTTCCTGCACACAACATCATTTTGGTTGCTGTTGTTACAATTGGTTGTGCTCTACTTAATGTAACATCTCTAGTGATTGGTGTTCCAGCTATGATGTGTGCTGTCATGGTAAAATATTGATATATACATGCTATTATACTGAGTTATTCCTTTCTTCTCTAGGCCTACAATGCCATGAATAAAGAAGAATATTCAACCACAAAGACTCTTGGATATATCGCAGTCGTTCTAAGTGTTGTTAATATCTTATACACTGGAATTATCAGTATCATTCTTGTTGGCATGACAATTGGATTGTACTGCAGTGAGTCTCAGTTCTTTCTTTATTCTAATAAAAGGAAAAGCATGTTTCATCATTTTTTTTCATTCCTGTAGGAGACAACACGACCTATGATGGTTATGATTATGATTATTATTACTATTACAGGCGTTGTGAATAGAATCAAGAATTCAACATTCCTGCTGACGTAATATAATCAATGTTATACATAATAAATACACATTTTGGACTAATTAATTAGTTTCTCTGTACACCCTCTCTATAACAATTGGTTTTATAATAAATGAATGTTGACTGTTTGTATTTGTTCATTCTGTCATTATTTCTACTATTATTGTAACAATATTACTTCACAATTGATTACATTGGCAACCTGATGTTATATCCCACTCACTGGCAAGGACATTTCATCCAATGATAGATACTACATCTCCATTATCTTGGTATTTATATAGTTACAACCTTTTATGATGATCAATATCGATTCTACTACAGGAGTTGTGAATAAGATCAAAAGTGTTTTGCTACACATATTATATATATATATGCGTAATCTAATTAAAAATTATGTAATATTTATTCAATCTATTCCATACATTACTAATCCATTATAAGTAGTATTCCGATACATTACTAATCCATTATTAGCGGTGTTTTTGATAAGCTTGTATGGTGCGCCGGCCATTGGCACAAAGAGCTTCTCATTTAGCATTGTACAATTCTCTCTTTGGGCCACAGGCACAGTTAATTATGTCACCAACTCTGTTAATTGGCTCAAGATGTATTCCCAATGGCACACACATGCATGCACCAACCATTGTTGAGCCAATTATGCCCACACATTTTAAACCATATCAAAAACTCTGTTAATAACTATCGTGCTTCAAACATGATTTATTTTTTAAGAATAGGGTCTTTGTCACAAATTATGTTTGATGGCATACGAAAACTAATTATACATAAAAACATACAAATCAATTAATGTTGGATTGTAAATGAAAAAAAATTGTATCAAGACAATTAACAAATGGATTTGTAAGAACACATTGTATACAAGTTATATATATATAGCAGTTGAAGATATTAATCACAAAAGGATTAATGAACTAATCAATAATAATAAACACAAATCCCAGCTCCGTATGCACAAGCAGCAGAAACAGCAGTGATAATAATACCCCATGCCAGAGTCCACATCAGACAAATCATATCAAGGATGATGGCAGCGACTCCCAAATATTTGGCATCTGCATAATAGCCAGAAGACCTTCTCTCAAAAGCCTGTGTAGCAAGATTTGGGTTGAATGGTATATGGAATAGATAAAATGACAAAGGGTATTTTACCGAACAGTTCACAAAAAAGTATCTAATAGTTTCATCTAGACATGATATCTAATAGCTTCATCTAGATCTAGATCTTATATTCAGACTACTTTAAATTAATTATAATGACCACTTTTATTATCTTAGTACATAGTATACATATGTAATATATCTACAAAGGTAGTACATTACACTTACTTACCAGTGCGGAGCAAATGATGGCAGGTATTGAGAACAAGAGAGATGTGAGGTTGAACACAGCACAAGCTATTGTAATGACCAGTGTCACAACCAGATAGTCATTGGGTTGGAACTCACGAGGAAGCAAGGGAGGACGGGGGACCACAGAAACCATAGCACCAGGTTGATACGGCTGTACCTAAAGAAATGATATAAGACGAGAGGACTGAAGTAATATTAATCAATTGAAAAAGCAAGTAAATTACTGAATTAATGGTTTTAATGGTTTTAATGGTTTTAATGGTAATCAAGCTTTAAAGTATAAACATGAAAGGCTAGTTAAGAAATGGTATCACAATGAGCATTTTGTAAATTTTATCCTTTCTAGATATCCAGACAAAAAATTCTTGAATACAAAATACTGCAGTTAGTAAAACACTTTACTTGTTATTCTGCTGAGAATTCACCTAAGTGCTTGACTGCTTGTGAGTAACAATCATTCTTGTTATTTATTAAACTAAACTTACAACAACTTGTTGAACAGGTTGCATCATTGGTTGTGGTTGTCCTTGTTGAATGAATTGTGGTGGTATTCCCTGTTGAAAGTATGGTTGAGTTGGAGGTTGTTGAAACTGACTCTGAGGAGGATTTTTATCTTCATTCCGTAATGGAGTATAACTCGGTGGTGGAGTAGACATGATCAGCAAGAACAACAAAATTCTTTCCCAAGTGAGCAATATAAGTATGTCATCGGTCGTGTGATCTTTTACCACACCTTCAAGACAACGAACTTGAACGAAGCAGATTTTTAAGAAAAAGGAAGATGTCTGTTCATCCCCAGCAACAGTTTCAACAACAGTTCCCTCCTCAAGCTGTTCCTATGACCTATCCACCACCTCAACAGCAGCAGCTACAGCCTGTAATGATGGCTCCCGGGGCTGTTAGTGGACAACAACAACCTACAGTGCAGTTCATACCAGCAGCTCCTCAAATGGTGGTGGCACATCAAACTGTTAGTTAGATTATAGTTTGACCTGATAAAATTTCAATTTTATATCGTGTTTTCAATAGTAAACTAATTACAAGTGACAATAAAGGTTTAAATATTCGTAAAGATTATTGAAGTTGTGTTTATATGACTGGTACCATTTCACCCACTTTATGCTGGTTTACAATGAATATATAAGGTTAAAATGAAGCCACAAGAAGGCTTCAACAGTCGATAGATTTATCAGTGAACCCATTCTACTATAGGATGATAATTCCTAGACCCCATGCAGGATCATGAACAATTTATGGCACTTTTTATTTATGAGGAATCGGTGCATAGTCTACCATAAATAAAACATGATACATCTTTGTAGTTTCATTGTCTGTACTTCACTTTAATTTACACAGGTCCAAAATGTTGATCGTCGCTTTCTTCCTGCAGACAACCTAATTTTAGCTACTGTTGTTACGATTGGTTGTGCTCTACTTAATGTTACATCTCTAGTGATTGGTGTTCCAGCTATGATGTGTGCTGTCATGGTAAAATATTGATATATACACACTATTGTACTGAGTTATTCCTTTCTTCTCTAGGCCTACAATGCCAAGAATAAAGAAGAATATTCCACCACAAAGACTCTTGGATATATCGCAGTTGTTCTAAGTGTTGTTAATATCTTGTATACTGGAATTATTAGTATCATTCTTGTTGGCATGACAATTGGATTGTACTGCAGTGAGTCTCAGTTCTTTCTTTATTCTGAGAAAATGATGAAAAACACATTCTCATGAATTTTTTTCATTTCCATAGGAGACAACACGACCTATGATGATGATTATTATTACTATTACAGGCGTTGTGAATAGCATCAAGAATTTAACATTCCTGCTGACGTAATATAATCAATACATAATATTTTTGGACTAATTAAGTAGTTTCTGTGTACACTCAATGCTTTTGTAATAAATGTTTATTTTGTATTTGTTTCAATACTATTATTTTAATGATAATAACAATACTTTACAAACATGCATGGTTACATTGGCAAACTAATGTTTATGTATAATTATGGGATATCCCTTTTCAGAGAACAATACATTCAAGGAAAAATTCTATATCTTGGTACTTATATTGTTAGTTCTAGTGATGTGCTGATAATAAGATCGGTATCATTATCGACCATTTCTTGTCACTATAACATCATTAATTGCTTTTTTGATTGTCATAATTATTGAGAAAATGGTCATTTTCTTTGAAAGAATCAGATACCAGAAGGTAGATATAATATTGGATTGGTATTGGTTATCGGTATATATATATATATATATATATAATTATATATTATATATATAATACAAAGTTGTTTATCAGAATACAAGTAAAATCTCTTATCGGTGCATCACTAGTAGGTTTATTGTACTATTATGATGTATGTGATGTCAAGTCAATGTACAATAATTATATAGGACATAAAATTATAACTACCAATATAGTGAATAAAGCGAAGTGGTATTCGATGATTCCAATCTATCTGTTATAATAATTGTTTTCCATTGTGTTATGTTGTACTGTACATATCCGGTTACTATATTCATTCTGATGTAATTTGTTGTTATGTACACATTGCCTTATAAGGATACCTTGATTGCATTCTTTTGACATATTTTAAATCACGTACATAGTGGGTATACCCTTGCCCAATTTCCTCCAGACAGGGTGAGCACTGATATTGCATCAGATATCAGTTCAGTAATGATAGGAGTATTGAATAATTATTGATATGCATCTATGCGCTACTTTTTAGCTTCTGTACTTCACGTAAAAAGGGGTACATCTGCCTACTGCACCCTCTTCCTGGCAACTGTGATGCAGCTGCCATTGTCATGTCCCCAATCTTTGTCAGCCCCTTCACTTTGAACATACTATCTCTGTCCCTGATTGAGGATTTACTTTGATAGCTACATAGGTTGCTAGTCTCATTCCATTTCCACATCATTTTAATTATGCTCCTGCTTACATATAGCAAAATGAGGTCTTCGTCACAAATTAATGAAAGTATACAAAATTAATAATAACACATAAAGAAATAATTAAAGTTGCATTGTAAATGCGTATCGAAAAATTAACAAATGGTTTGTACATGTTATATATATATATATAGCAGCTGAAGATATTAATTGCAGGATTTTAATGAGCTAATCATTAATAACAAATTCCAGATACGTATGCACATGCAGCAGAAACAGCAGTGATAATAATACCCCATGCCAGAGTCCACATCAGACAAATCATATCAAGGATGATGGCAGTGACTCCCAAATATTTGGCATCTGTATAATACCCAGAAGACCTTCTCTCAAATGCCTGTGTAGAAATAGATAGGTTGAGTGGTATAACATGTGAATATATGAAATGATAAAGGTAATTACGTTTTACCCACTAGTTCACAAAAAAGGTATATATCACATGAGATCTGAATCTTACATTCAGACAAGTATAAAATGATCACTTTTAGTACAGCCTGGTTTTTCTACTAAATGTTATTGGCAAATTTCATTATAGTTATTACAAATAACCTGTTACTTTTAGTTACAATTGATTAAGTTGACTAATGAAAGTAACAATGCCGTACTGTAAAAGGGGCTTTTTTATTTAATTAACATATTTGGAATAGTATCATATGTATCTTTAGATCACAAAGACCACACATAGTATATGTAGTATTACTACATTACACTTCCTTACTAGTGCGGAGCAAATGATGGCAGGTATTGAGAACAAGAGAGATGTGAGGTTGAACACAGCACAAGCTATTGTAATGACCAGTGTCACAACCAGATAGTTGTTGGGTTGGAACTCACGAAAAAGCAAGGGAGGACGGG
This sequence comes from Petrosia ficiformis, assembly GCA_947044365.1. Taxonomy (NCBI): domain Eukaryota; kingdom Metazoa; phylum Porifera; class Demospongiae; order Haplosclerida; family Petrosiidae; genus Petrosia; species Petrosia ficiformis. Next base: position 2,475,084 of record OX345640.1, read on the forward strand.
GGACCACAGAAACCATAGCACCAGGTTGATATGGCTGTACCTAAAAGAAATGATTTTAAAAATGGAAGACAACATGATTAATTAATTGTCAAGAGTTTGCCAAATTTGGTTGGGTGTGAATATGCAAGACTATATGAAATTTCTAGTTACAGTTATGAAAGATTCTTTCTGATATAAATATATGTTATATATACACCTATTAGGAGGAACTCATGCTATTTAGATACAGAGGGTGAAGCTCAAGGGATGCTAAATTACATGAATCCGATAGATAGGTGTATAAGCATAATAAACCATATAGTTATTCATAGTTGAGCCTGTTGTGAGTGAATCTACAATGATACTGCACGAAAATGAGGTTTTCTTTGTGGTTTCACTATACAAACCTAGTCTGGGTACCCGCCCCTTTGCTTGTGGAAGAAGAATCTGGCTCAAGCCAGTTGTGCAGCACAACAGAAATCTGTTGGAGCCAATCAAATACTTGACGTCCAATTAATAACATTCTGATCATGCTATACATGTTAAATATGGCGACGATCGTGGATGAGTCAGCTAAATGGGTCTAATACTAAAACCAGGGCAGTTTCAGGTTTACTTGACTGTCTTAGAAGAAAAAGATGTTTTTTGCTATCTTACCAACTGGTGGTTTTGGAAACAGTATGTGTTTCCAGTGCTTACCTCAGACAGAAGTGGTTTAATGGTTTTGGTTGCGTGTCCTGTCACAGAAATTATTGTCCCACTCCAAAATTGTCCTAGGACAAAATTCTGCACCTAAATTTCGTCCGATCGGACAAAATTTAGCTGCAAAACTCTGTCCTAGGACATTTATGAGATGCCAAAAATTGTCCCACCCAGCCAAAAACTTTCCTAGTCTAGGATATTTTTTAGTTACCAATTTTTGTCCTAGGATAATGTTTTTCAGCTAAATTTTATCCCAGCAACAAACTTTGCAGTTATAATGCTATTTTATGTTACTTAAGGTTGTACTAGGGGGAGGGGTAGATGAAACTGTCTAGTCTTGCCAGCTTCTTGCTGCATACAATCTGGTTCCATTCTGTATTTTTTGGAAGCCACACCCACCCGGGGGTATAATTATTGGGCCTAAATGTTTTCACTGATAGTTTATTTTCAGCCACTACACTTGATCATGGAAGATGTTGGTGTATGGTTGGGCATCCTACACGAACAATAGATTCCTAAGTTGTAATCCTTGAAAAATTTAGCCTTATTTCTCCTCTGTCTTGAGGCAAAGGCAAGGATTTCACCAACTTCAAGACAGTGAATGAGATGTCCCCTCATGCTTGAATGATTGAAGGTGAATTCTCCAGGCTGTTTTCCATTTGCAAGTGCATATGCGAAAGCCAATGCAAAGAGACGACAATCGTTAGTCCCAATCTGTCTCTGTGTAGAAGCACATCTAAAAAATAAGTTATTCATTATGGTTGCACAAGAGATGAATACGGTGCTGCTTACCTGATCATGAGAGATTTTTTGTCTGTGTGCACCAGGGATGCTATTTGTCCCTCGAGGTATGTTGTGGGTTTAACTGAAAGTCTGTCAAAGAGTCGAACTTCCCCAGCAACACAGCCAATATTTGAGATAGTAACCCAATGACCACTTCCATTATGTAGGATCTGGATGAATTCTGTTGTCTGGACTGCAAACTGAAGCTTTTGTCCCAGACATACATGTACATTGCGGCCCAGCAACATGAGGAAACTTTTGCTTTAATAGCTTTTGTCCTACATCAATTATTCTATCAGAGAGCCATTCTCCATTAGTGATACTGTCTTTTTCAACTAGGGTCAGTCCAAGCACCCATTGGTGATGTTTAGGAATACCTGATGGAAGCTTTTTGCAGTAAAGTTCGGAATGATTTGACTTTGTCATTGAGTGAATGACAGATACCGGAGTTTACCCCTCAAAAAAGGACAGCAAGTTAGCAGCAAAATGTTGACAGTACCTGCATTATCGTCATCATTTAAATGGACTGCAAGTTGTGTAGCAAGCAAAAGCCCAAAGACTCCAATCTACATTCTGGCAATAGATGATGTAAGGTACATATGACTAAACTGTATACTCTGCGTGTTGGTATAATTATATGTATAGGAACATATTGATACATTAATGAATCGAAGCACATGCATGCAGGCAATAGATGTCCATTGATAATTACTAATAATGATTATGTTGTACTTTTTGTATAGACTGATGCAACAATCGATGACAGTGATGATGACAATAGCACTAAGACCTGTAATACTAAAGCAAGGGATGCATGTAAAGCAAAAGATGTGGCAAAGACTGAAGTGATTGCCAGATAATGAAGAAACAGATTACTACCAGTAAGTTAATACTAAAGCTCATAGTTATAATGTTTAATTATTAATCTTGCATTTTTAGTAGATATACATGGAAATTGTATTAAATGATGATGAATTGCCTGCATTTTCTGCATCACCAACTCCACCACCAGTGTCTCCTTTAACTCCAGATGAAAAGTATGCTAATTCAGTGGCAAATTTATGCATGTACAACATTGCACATTTTTATTCCAACAGGCTTGTAGAGGGCAATATTAAACAACTGCTTTTGTCACATACTTCAAAAGTGTTGACAGATGATAGCGATAAGATACAAAGATTAACAATCCGTCGAAACTACATTTTTGCAGATACCCTCTCAATTCTCAGAAGACCTGGGTTTCACTTCAATTGGAATGTCCATTTGTTGGAGAGCCTGCAGTAGATGCTGGTGGTCCCTGTAGGGAGTTTTTCCGATTGATAATCCATGAAATAATTTCCAATAATAGATTATTTCAGGGACCAATGCATGCTCGCTTCCCTTGTCATAATATGCAAGAGTTAGAGAAAGGTACCTACAAGCATATAGGACAGATAATTTCTTTATCACTTGTGCATGATGGTCCTGGCCCTCATTGTCTAGCACCTTGGGTAGTTGACTACATCTTGTATAGGCTTGGTGGTGTCTTTCCTATACCAGAGCAGATCCCTAATGATGCTATACAAACGACAGTTAGAAAGGTAACCATGCGTGCATATGCACCTGATTATTTTGCACATAAGCATCTATTCATTGTAAATTCAGTTACAGGAAACCAAGAGTCAAACTGAGATGGTGGATTTGCTAGACAGTAAAGAATTTGAATTTGAATTTACCCGGTTCTTCATTCAAGTTCACTGATAAAGATCGTCTTGTCAACAACATTTGCAAACATTTTACTGTGGTAATTTTAACACAACTGATCAAGAATATCTATGATGATATAATTATTATTGTATGTGATTTCAATTATTAGGTACAAGTAAAAGCAGAGCTAGATGATATAGCAGAGGGACTGGAAAGTTTGGAGGTGTTGTCACTCATCAGAAGGAACCCTTTGATAATGAAATCGCTTTTTATTTATGCAAAGTCATTTTTGACATGCAGTGTATTGCAAGATCTGTTCACTGTTGAATTCTCTTGCAAGGGTAGTAACCACCGAGAAGTAGAAGAAGAGACCTATATGTACTAGGTAAACTTTCTACAGGATGTGGAAGGTGTGTCTGAAGTCACAGCATGTTCATGAAATGCATGCATGTATATATAGTTACTAATTTTTTTAATATTTTGTCCAAATCTTACAGCTCTCAATGGCCAACTGAACACCACTAATGACAACTATTCTATTACTCTTGAGGCTGTTCTGTCTTTTGCAACTGGGGCATCATCTATTCCCCCAATGGGGTTTATCCCAAATCCTCAGTTACGTTTTCACAACGAATCACCAGGAGGCTGCGCATGTGCACAGTGTACCAGTCAGTCCATGTGAGTCTGTATAGAGGTTGATTACTGTTGATTTGTCTTTCAACTTCCAAGTAACCTCTGTTGTTCACTATCTTGCCAGCGGCAATGTGGTCTATTATTGGTCACTCTTTATTCGTTCCTGGTCTCTCCATTGCAGTTCTGCAGTCATGTCTGATCAAGAAGGGACAGCGGTTTCAGACGCCCCTGTCCACACCCCTCACCGGTACACTACGCCTCTGAGAATGCCCTCTCCTCCCCTGATGAGAGGCCACCTTCCAGTGGAGTCTCCAACTCCCTTTCCACCTTTCTTCACTCCTTACAGCTACTATCATCACTACCCACTCCCATACAACCCCTATCCGTACACCCCTCAGCCCCATTTTGAACAGACCCACCCCTCAGAAGAACAACTAGAGGCTGTGGTCCGCAGAGTGATCTCTGCGCAGAATGTGCCGTTGACAGTGACACCAACCCTGCCAACAATGACCTCTCCCACAGCAACTACATCAGTTGCTCCTATTACTTCTCATCTCCCGAACCCAGGTAAGCATACACTCTATTAGTAGTAGTAGTTGCTCTCAGCCTACCCACGGCTACCAGTAGGTACGGGTTCCTCACTAGGTTTGAGATCATGGTGGTGTTAAAATGTAATACATAATTTTAGAATTATAGTGCACTGTACATAAAGTACATATTCTTATACATACTCTATATAATTTGAAGTAATCAGTATAGTAAATTAAATTGGTCGCACTCAGTCAATGCATACCCACCAATGTCCACCCAGCCTCTGACAGGCAACCTTTGCAAATTTCTGCACCTAGTGAGGATCCCATACAGCATTCATCACACCTTCAGTGTAGTTTACCCTGTTGCCCCCCTACCAGTGGCCTCCAATCAGTGACTGTCTTGTCTATCCCAGCCTATCAATGGCTATCTCAGCCTATCTGTGGCTGTCTCATCCATCTCAGCCTATCAGTGGCTAACACAGCCTCTCAGTGGCTGTCTCATCTATCTCAGCCTATCAATGGCCGCCTGATCTATCTCAGCCTATCAGTGGCTATCTCATTTATCTCAGCCTATAAGTGGCTGTCTCATCACCTCAGCCCATCAGTGGCTGTCTCATCTATCTCAGCCTATCAGCGGCTATCTCAGCCTATCGGTGGCTGTCTCATCTATCTCAGCCTATCAGTGGCTAGCTCAGCCTCTCAGTGGCTATCTCAGCCTATCAATGGCTGCTTGATCTATCTCAGCCTATCAGTGGCTATCTCATCTATCTCAGCCTATCAGTGGCTGTCTCATCACCTCAGCCTATCAGTGGCTATCTCAGCCTATCGGCGGCTGTCTCATCTATCTCAGTCTATCAGTGGCTAACTCAGCCTCTCAGTGGCTATCTCAGCCTATCAGTGGCTCTCATCTATCTCAGCCCGTCAATGGTTGCCTGATCTATCTCAGCCTATCTCATCTATCTCAGCCGATCAGCAGCTATCTCAGCCTATCAATGGCTGCCTCATCTATCTCAGCCTATCAGTGGCCGCCCTAGTATCTCAGTCCCAATATCAGTCTTATCAGTGGCGAGCCCATCTATCTCTCAGCCTATCAGTGGCTGCCACCCCTTTATTCTCGGGGGGGTCGTAGGATGCTGTCTCATTAGGGGTAGAGGATTAGTCTACAGTTCTAAGACATTATGGGTCAAATGTTGTGGTTGTGGTGTGATGGTTGACCAACTGTTGGTATACTCTCCCCCCCTTGTATTATTACTTTCTATCCACGGCTGTCCCCCTTTCCCCTCATCTATCTCGGGGGGCTATCATAGTCTCCCAGCTCCTTTTGTTCGAGTGACTAAGAGTTCTTTCTGCACCCAGAAGCTCTAATAAGGGTACTCACTCTTAAGCCTCAATGGCTGCCTTCTCTCAGCCCTCTAGTGGCTGCCCCCCTATTTCCTCTATCTTATATCTACAGTGCTCCACTGCTGTCATCTCTCCCCCTCCCCCCACAGGGCTCTCACTTGGTGCCATGGCACCACCTCAGGTGCTACATTCTCTGTCTCTGCCGACATTTTCGGCATCAACCATGCAGGCTCATAGCCTTCCTTTAACTACTCCTTCAGTCCTTCCTCCTCTCCCTCTCCCTCCCCCTCCTGTCAGTGGAGACTTCCTAATATCTGCCAACTTCCCACCTATCCCAGCTAAGCTGGTTCAGAAGATGAGAAGGTGGGAATTTGTGGAGCTTAACCAGCTCCTTCCAGATAATCTGGTGAGTTTCCCATACCAAGACTCAGAATTGGGGGACCAGAAACTCACCAGAGAGAGGAAGAAACTCCCTCCGATCGAGGACATTTCATCCTGGTGTTTGGCAATGTTGCTCTACACAGCAACCTGCCATGCCACATACCCCCACAAGACTGGAGACATGTTAGCTTACATGGCTAGTATTCTCCAAACCAGCTCCAACTATCCGGTGGAGGCCTGCCTGTCTTACGATAGAGTCTTTCGAGCCCAGGCCCATCTGAAGCCACATTTCAACTGGGCAGGAGACAATACCAGGCTGTGGAATGACAAATTCTCAGGCAGGGCAGCTCCTAAGTCGGGCAACTCCACAGCAACTGAGTTGTTAGATACTGTAAAATCCCATAATTTTTTTTAAGGAATTTACATGGGTTCATGTGTATTAGTAAAATAATTACATGTACTTGCATGTCCAGGTTAAATGTTCCTTCATGGTTCTGCCGTGTGTACATATACATGTACATGACCCAGTATATGTACATGACCCAGAATGTGTACGTGTACATGTATACGTGTTCACAACTCAGTATTGTAAGTATACATGTTCATGACCCAGTATGTGTAAATGTACATGTACATAACCCAGTATATGTACATGTTCATGACCCAGTATGTGTAAGTGTACATGTACATGTTCAAAACGACACGTTGATACAAATTATGTAGATAAATTACAGCGTGTCAAACCTCCCCCAAAAGACGGGGAGCTCTGCATGGGGTTTAACCTGGGACGCTGTTCCATCTCGGCTTGTCCAAGACCTCACCTCTGCTACAGGTGCCATTACTCTCACCCGTTGCTGCAGTGCCCCAAGGCACGTGGTTTCCTGAAAGGGAAGTCATCAGGGGTATCAAACTCATCCCAGGCCACCAGAGGTCCAAGGGTGACCACCCACCAGTAAATGGATGGTACCTCCCATCGAGAGCCACTCCAGTCACGAATGAGAATTCATCATGTTATTTTAATCATTTGTTGTATCAATATCCAACTCATTTATCATTTTATAATAATTATTGTAGATCACACGTCTACTGACTCCCTCTTGTCTCTAAAGGGGCGGATCAACCCGGACCCTCACCCTCTCCCCCCGGGAGCAGACCTGATTACTTCACCTTTACAAGTGCAGGTGTGACAGGTCTTATTACAGGACCACCCAGACTGCTCCCTTGTAGACTTTGTCATATCAGGGATTCAGGAGGGGTTTCATATTGGTTTCAACTACCCCTCCAGTCTCTGTCATTCTGCTAAGCGCAATATGTTCTCATCAAGGGAACATCCTGCAGTAGTATCCCAATATATAGCCTCCGAGCGTCACATGAAACGAATGCATGGCCCCTTTTCATCATCATGTAACATTCACACAAGCCCCATGGGGTCATCCCAAAGAAGCACAGAGTGGGAAAATGGCGCCTCATCGTTGATCTGTCTTCCCCAGAGGGTTCTAGTGTCAATGATGGCATAGACCCCTCCCTGTACAAGAAATAACCAAGTTAGGAAAAGGAGCCCTCCTAGCAAAACTTGACATAAAAGATGCTTATAGGATGGTTCCAGTCCATCCCACAGATAGGCACCTGCTAGGGATACAATGGCAAGGAGCAACATACATAGATGGGGTGCTACCTTTTGGCCTACGTTCAGCTCCTAAGATCTTCAACTCTATAGCCGACCTCCTACAGTGGATCATCATTGATCACTGTCACATATTCGTCATACACTACCTGGATGACTTTCTCCTAATTGGCCCCCCCAGGTCTAGCCATTGTATGAAGGCCCTAGATAAGACCCTGGCCATATGCCAGAGGCTTGGCATCCCAATAGCCCCGGAGAAAGTGGAGGGTCCCGCAACCCAACTCACCTTTCAGGGAGTGCAATTAGATACAATGTCCTGGGAAGCTCAGCTTCCTCACGACAAACTCATAAGAATCCACTCCATGGTGAAACAATGGAAGGGACGCTCATCCTGCAAAGCGAAAGAACTGGAGTCCCTGCTCGGGTACCTTCAGGATGCAGCTAGAGTAGTTACCTCTGGTAAGACATTCACACGGAGAATTATTGACTTACTTCGACTTCCATCAGCCTCTACCCCCTCCGGCCACATCTGTCTCAACCGTGGCTTTCGCTCAGACATTGAGTGGTGGTGTCAATTCCTTCCCTCATGGAATGGAGTGTCTCTGCTGCCTCCTACCCACTATGCCCCCCATGCCATTGTTACTTCCGATGCATCTGGTAACTGGGGTTGTGGAGCATACTCATCCTGCGGTTGGTTCCAGTTCTGCTGGCCAGTTCACTGGTCAACAGTGGATATCGCAGCAAAAGAACTGTTACCTATTGTCATGGCACTAACAATCTGGGGAAAGCAATGGTCAGGGAGCTGCGTCCTCATCCGATGTGATAACCTAGCTGTGGTGCACATCCTCAGATCAGGTTATGCCAAAAACGAGGATGCTATGCATCTTATGCGTTGTCTGTTCTTCATAACAGCATCCTTTTCACTCTCTATACTTTCTCAACACCTGCCTGGTTGCCATAACCAGGCAGCCGATGCTCTGTCTCGGGATCGTCTTCCACTCTTTCATTCCCTTGTTCCTCAGGCCCCCCTGTCACCGTCTCCAATCCCCCTTACACTGGTGGAGCTACTGGTATCTCTGCGCCCAGATTGGACAGACAATTCATGGACAACTCGGTTTCTTTCTATTTTGCAAAGGGTTTAGCCCCTTCAACACATAAAGCATACACATCAGCTCAGAACCGTTACCTCCATTTTTGTTCAGCCAATAATCTTCAGCCACTTTCCTTATCGGAAACATCTTTAAGTCAGTTTGTCACAGGGCTGGCTAATAGTTCTCTAAAACACCAGACAATCAAATGCTACCTATCAGGCGTCAGGCACCTTCAGATGTCAGCAGGCCTTCCAGATCCCTTTACCCTGCCAATGCCCCATCTCAAGCTAGTGCTACGTGGTATTAAACGCCACCAATCTGAAATAGGCTCTACCACCAAGGCAAGACTCCCAATCACCCCTCAGATTTTGCGATCTCTAAAGGAGTACTGGTCAGCAAATAATCAGGGTGATGATACACTCATGATTTGGGCAGCATGCTGCCTCTGTTTCTTCGGCTTCCTTCGAGCAGGAGAGATCTGCACCCCATCAAATGCAATATTCGACCCAGGTTGCCACCTTTCCCCAGCAGATATATCTATAGATGATCTGTCCCACCCTAGCATCCTGAGGATTTGCATTAAACAGTCAAAGACTGACCCATTCAGAAAAGGTGTTCATATCATTGTGGGTCCAACAGGTGACTGTTTATGCCCAGTTGCTTCAGTACTGCAATATCTTGGAAAGGAGCCAGGTCCCTTATTTCGGTTTTCCAATGGAAGTGCTCTCACCAGACAGAATTTTGTCTCTTCAGTTCGTAGAGCCTTATCAGGCATAGGTCTACAAACGTCTCTATACAGTGGTCATAGCTTCCGTATAGGAGCAGCTACCACTGCAGCTGCTCAAGGTATCAGTGATGCCTTGATAAAGACAATGGGCAGATGGGAGAGCATCGCTTATACCACCTATATTCAGACTCCCATTGATCAAATTGCAGCAGTCTCCAGACGTCTTCTATAATTAATTTAGTAATTGTTATATAATTAGTATTGCTCAGTATTGTTGTACTCCATATCCTGTGAGTGTGTTCTCACAAAAATGTCCTTATTGATTGTCATCAGCTATGGTTTTAAATTTCTCTACCTCTTCTTGGAGGATGGCCCCCCTCTGGGGTCCAATCCATGGGCCTTTGTGGAGGTCACCCTAAACACTGACCTCCACACTTCCCTCCAAGCAGAGGTTGGGGCTCAGACTCAACTCTAGCTACAGGGAGGCTCACGTCTGGGCCAAATAAGTACAACTAAGTCTGCCCTCTTCACTTAGGGCATTAACCCTAGCAAATACCTGTGCTAACATTATTATACTACCCATATTTGGACATACTTATGATTCTTTTGTGGACTCCTTTTGCTTTTGGGATAGCCAACGCCATTGGATTTGGACAGATATAGAAAAAATGTTAGATAACTTTCTTTATGATGCTCATATTCAAGTTCAGTTATTCTCTTGTTGAGTTACAACATGCAGTATACATTTTCATGGAAAAAATATTAGAATATCAGTTTTACCTTTTCAATTAATGAATGAAAAGTAATTATGCACATTCATTGCAAACAGTTGTTAAATGAACCCCTAAAATATTTATTATATTTCTGTATGTTACAATACCATCACTGTCACTGTGTCGCTGCACATCAATCACATGTAATGTTGTTGTGAGTGCATAACATGGTTTGAAGTTTGTGTCAGGAACTTGTACTTCATCATCTGCTGAAGGAATGACTGGTTGAGATGATCTTTGACGTGAGGTCATGTCAATAGGTAACTGTGGTTGTGTTAACATCCCATGCACATAAAGTTGATTCGGGGTCTGATTGTTTTCGGTTGAAATTGGGTGGTTATTCCAACTTTCAGTGAACTGAGTAAGATGCTTATTAATTTTGGGCAAGTATACCCAATGCAAACAGAAAATGTCAACTTCATTGAGAGGGTCCAACTGATTTCTTTGCTCCAGTATATGAAATATGTCTTGAAAAAATGAACCTACAGACCTTGTCAAAGACGTTCAATTCTTTGATTATGAGTAGAAGCACCAGTAACAACTGCATCCTCGGTTGAATGTTCATCAATCATGAACCTCCATATACCAACATTTTCTCCTCCAGGTCTGAGCGAACTTTACATGGTATTCCGTATGTACTGGTAGCTCTGCGAATCTGAGTTAGGACTGTTTCTGCTCTATTATTGTTGGCACAATGGAGGTAAACAATTGTGCGAGAGAAATCATCTATTCCACCATGGATAACTAACCTCCACCTAATTAACTTATGGTTACCATCTACATGCCAAGTGTGATTTGGTCCATTTGAATGATATACCCTTCGTCGTATGGCCACACTTCTTCTAACAGCAGTATTTATTGGATCAATGCGATGGATCGAGCCTCTAAGCCGAGCCCTTTGGACACGAACTCCTTCACGAGCTAAATGGCCTATCATTAGTCGCTCTCCATCATATGGGTGCTGTAACTTTACTCGTCTTACAAGGTGGTCGAGTTGTTCATCACTTATATTGGAAAAGGTTTCAATGACTACTCCTTCATCATGAATTCGGCGCATGAGAGTAGATCTACTAACCCCAATAATATCAGCAATCCTTTCCCATGAAAAGTTCAATGATCAATGAAATTCAACGTCATCTATATTTATTTCTACTTTTGGTCGTCCTACCCTACAAAAGGAGATGATAGATAGTTGTTTTAAACATGATTCTTTATTAGACAGTACCCACCTTCCTTCAGCCATTATTTTAATTATGAGAGTGGAGGGGAGGGAGGAGCAAAGTGACAAATTGAACACTATCTAGTATACTGCTCTTGATGATTTTATGTAAAATACCATGATTTTATGTAAAATACTGTAAAATACCAGGATTTTACGTAACAAACCATTAACATACTAGGTTTTACATAAAATACTGTAATACGTTAGGATTTTATGTAAATACTGTAAAATACCAGGATTTTATGTAAAATACCAGGATTTTACGTAAAATACTGTTAACATGCTAGGATTTTATGTAAGATACTAGGGTTTTACGTAAAATACCATGATTTTATGTAAAATACTGTTAACATAAAATACTGTTTTTAAATAATGACGTTTGAAAAATTGAATTTTGACACAAACGGCACCCCATAGTGAATAGGATCAAGAATTCAACATTTCTGCTGACGTAATGTTATACATAATAAATACATTTGTAGACTAATAAATTAGTTTCTCTGTACACCCTCTCTGGTTTTATAATAAATGAATGTTGACTGATTGTATTTGTTCATTTTGTCATTATTTCTACTATTATTTAACAATATTACTTCACAATTGATTACATTGGCAACCCGATGTTTGATATGATATATCCCACTCACTGGCAAGAACAATACATCCAATGAAAGGTACTATTCTTCATTATTTATATAGTTACAACCTTTTATGATGATCAATATTGATTCTACTACAGGGGTTGTGAATAAGATCAAAAGTGTTTTGCTACACACACACATATATATATATATATGCGTAATCTAATTAAATTATGTAATATTATTCAATCTATTCCATACATTACTAATCCATTATTAGTAGTATTCCCATACATTACTAATCCATTATCAGCAGTGTTTTTGATGAGCTTATATGGTGCACCAGTCATTGGCACAAAAAGTTGCACAGTTCTCTCTTTGGGCCAGAGGCACAGTTAATTTGTTACCAACTCTTTGTTAATTGGCTCAAGATGTATTCACACTTGCATGCACTAGCCATTGTTGAGCCAATTATGCCCAGACATTTTAAACTGTATCAAAAACTCTGTTAATAACTATCATGCTTCAAACATGATTTATGTTTAAGGAGAATAGGGTCTTTGTCACAAATTATATTAAAATTAATGATGGCATACAAAAACTAATTATTCATAAAAACATACAAATCAATTAATGTTGGATTGTAAATGAAAAATTGTATCAAGACAATTAACAAATGGATTTGTAAGAACACATTGTATACAAGTTATATATATATAGCAGTTGAAGATATTAATCACAGAAGGAGTAATGAACTAATCAATAATAATAATCACAAATTCCTGCGCTATAATAACAAGCAACAGAAACAGCAGTGATAATAATACCCCATGCCAGAGTCCACATCAGACAAATCATATCAAGGATGATGGCAGCGACTCCCAAATATTTGGCATCTGCATAATAGCCAGAAGACCTTCTCCCAAAAGCCTGTGTAGAAATAGATAATAAGATTTGGGTTGAATGGTATATGGAATAGATAAATGACAAAGGGTATTTTACTAAACAGTTCACAAAAAAAGTATCACATGATATCTAATAGTTTCATCTAGACATGATATCTAATAGTTTCATCTAGATCTGGATCTTATATTCAGACTACTATAAATTAATTATAATGACCACTTTTATTATCTTAATACACAGTATATGTAATATATCTACAAAGATAGTACATTACACTTACTTACCAATGTGGAGCAAATGATGGCAGGTATTGAGAAGAAGAGAGATGTGAGGTTGAACACAGCACAAGCTATTGTAATGACCAGTGTCACAACCAGATAGTCGTTGGGTTGGAACTCACGAGGAAGCAAGGGAGGACGGGGGACCACAGAAACCATAGCACCAGGTTGATATGGCTGTACCTAAAAGAAATGATATAAGACAACAGAAGTAATATTAATCAATTGAAAAAGCAAGTAAATTACTGAATTAATGGTTTTTAATGGCAATCAAGCTTTGAAGTATAAACATGAAAGGCTACTTAAGAAATGGTATCGCAATGAGCATTTTGTAAATTTTATCCTTTCTAGATATCCAGACAAAAAATTCTTGAATACAAAATACTGCAGTTAATAAAACACTTTACTTGTTATTCTGCTGAGAATTCACCTAAGTGCTTGTGAGTAACAATCATTCTTGTTATAATTTAACTAAACTTACAACAACTTGTTGAACAGGTTGCATCATTGGTTGTGGTTGTCCTTGTTGAATGAATTGTGGAGGTCTTCCCTGTTGAAAGTATGGTTGAGTTGGAGGTTGTTGAAACTGACTCTGAGGAGGATTTTCATCTTCATTCTGTAATAAAGAATAACTCGGTGGTGGACTAGTAGACATGATCAGCAAGAACAACAAAATTCTTTCCCAAGTGAGGTCGATCGTGTGATCTTTCACCACACCTTCAAGACAACGAAAAAGGAAAAAGGAAGATGTCTGTTCATCCCCAGCAACAGTTTCAACAACAGTTCCCTCCTCAAGCCGTTCCTATGACCTATCCACCACCTCAACAGCAGCAGCTACAGCCTGTAATGATGGCTCCCGGGGCTGTTAGTGGACAACAACAACCTACAGTGCAGTTCATACCAGCAGCTCCTCAAATGGTGGTGGCACATCAAACTGTTAGTTAGATTATAGTTTGACCTGATAAAATTTCAATTTTATATCGTGTTTTCAATAGTAAACTAATTACAAGTGACAATAAAGGTTTAAATATTCGTAAAGATTATTGAAGTTGTGTTTATATGACTGGTACCATTTCACCCACTTTATGCTGGTTTACAATGAGGTTAAAATGAAGCCACAAGAAGGCTTCAACAGTCGATAGATTTATCAGTGAACCCATCCTACTATAGGGTGATAATTCCTAGACCCCATGCAGGATCATGAACAATTTATGGCACTTTGTATTTCTGAGGAATCGGTGCATAGTTTACCATAAATAAAACATGATACATCTTTGTAGTTTCATTGTCTGTACTTCACTTTAATTTACACAGGTCCAAAATGTTGATCGTCGCTTTCTTCCTGCAGATAACCTAATTTTAGCTACTGCTGTTACGATTGGTTGTGCTCTACTTAATGTAACATCTCTAGTGATTGGTATTCCAGCATTGATGTGTGCTATCATGGTAAAATATTATAGATACAATTATGCACACTGTTGTACTGAGTTGTTCCATTCTTCTCTAGGCCTACAATGCCAAGAATAAAGAAGAATATTCCACCACAAAGACTCTTGGATATATCGCAGTTGTTCTAAGTGTTGTTAATATCTTGTACACTGGAATTATCAGTATCATTCTTGTTGGCATGACAATTGGATTGTACTGCAGTGAGTCTCAGTTCTTTCTTTATTCTGAGAAAATGATGAAAAACACATTCTCATCAATTTTTTTCATTTCCATAGGAGACAACACGACCTATGATTACTACTATGGGCGTTGTGAATAGCATCAAGTCAACATTCTTGCTGTAATCAATTTTTGTTTTTGAATAATTAATTAGTTTCTGTGTACACTCAATGCTTTTGTAATAAATGTTTATTTTGTTTGTTTTAATACTATATTTTAATGATAATAACAATACTTTACAAACATGCATGATTAAATTGGCGAACTAATGTTTATGTATATGGATGTGATATATCCCTTTTCAGAGAACAATACATTCAAGGAAAAATTCTATATCTTGGTACTTATATTGTTAGTTCTAGTGATGTGCTGATAATAAGATCAGTATCATTATCGACCATTTCTTGTCACTATAACATCATTAATCACTTTTTTGATTGTCATAATTATTGAGAAAATGGTCATTGGTATTGGTTATCGGTATATATGTATATATATATATATATATATATATATATATATATATATATAATATAATATAAATATATATATATTATAATACAAAGTTGCTTATCACGAGTAAAATCTCTTATTGGTGCATCACTAGTAAGTTTATTGTACTATTATGATGTATGGTTTAATGGTGATGTCAAGTCAATGTACAATAATTATATAATTATAACTACCAATGAAGTGAATAAAGTGAAGCGGTATTCAATGATTCCAATCTATCTGTTATAATAATTGTTTTCCATTGTGTATGTTGTACTGTACATATCCGGTTATTATATTCATTCTGATGTAATTTGTTGTTATATACACATTGCCTTATAAGGAAACCTTGATTGCATTCTTTTGCCATATTTTATGTGTATAAATCACGTACATAGTGGGTATACCCCTGCCCAATTTCTCATGGGTCCTCCAGACAGGGTGAGCACTGATATTGCATCAGATATCAGTTCAGTAATGATATTTAGGAGTATCTGTATTGAATGATTATTGATACGCATCTATAGCTATGTGCTACTTTTTAGCTTCTGTGCTTCGCATAAAAAGGGGTACATCTCCCTACTGCATCCTCCCCCTGGCAACTGTGATGCAGCTGCCATTGTCATGTCCCCGGCCCAATCTTTGTCAGCCCCTTTACTTTTGAACATACTATCTCTGTCCCTGATTGAGGCTTTACTTTGATAGCTACGTAGGTTGCTAGTCTCCTTCCATTTCCACATCATTTTAATTATGCTCCTGCTTACATATAGCAAAATTAGGTCTTCGTCACAAATTAATGTAAGTATACAAAATTAATAATTACACATAAAGAAAAAAATTAAAGTTGCATTGTAAATGCGTATCGAAAATTAACAAATGGTTTGTACATGTTATATATATATATATATATAGCAGTTGAAGATATTAATTGCAGGATTTTAATGAGCTAATCATTAATAACAGATTCCAGCTCCGTATGCACATGCAGCAGAAACAGCAGTGATAATAATACCCCATGCCAGAGTCCACATCAGACAAATCATAGCAAGAATAATGCCAGCAACTCCCAAATATTTGGCATCTGCATAATACCCAGAAGACCTTCTCTCAAATGCCTGTGTAGAAATAGATAGGTTGAGTGGTATAACATGTGAATATATGAAATGATAAAGGTAATTACGTTTTACCCACTAGTTCACAAAAAAGGTATACATCACATGAGATCTGAATCTTACATTCAAACAAGCATATACTGATCACTTTTAGTACAGCCTGGTTTTTCAAAATTTATAACTAAATGTTATTGGCAAATTTCATTATAGTTATTACAATTAACCTGTTACTTTTAGTTACAGTTTATTAAGTTGTCTAATGAAAGTAACAATGTTTTACTGTAAAAGGGGCTTTTTTATTTAATTAACATATTTGGAATAGATAGATTATATTATCATATGTATCTTTAGAACACAAAGACCACACATAGTATATGTAGTATTACTACATTACACTTCCTTACCAGTGCGGAGCAAATGATGGCAGGTATCGAGAACAAGAGAGATGTGAGGTTGAACACAGCACAAGCTATTGTAATGACTAGTGTCACAACCAGATAGTCGTTGGGTTGGAACTCACGAGGAAGCAAGGGTGGATGGGGGACCACAGAAATCATAGCACCAGGTTGATATGGCTGTACCTAAAAGAAATGAGTTTAAAAATGGAAGACAACATGATTAATTAATTGTCAAGAGTTTGCCAAATCTGGTTGGGTGTGAATATGCAAGACTATATGAAATTTCTAGTTACAGTTATGAAAGATTCTTTCTGATATAAATACATACACCTATTAGGAGGAACTCATGCTATTTAGATACAGAGGGTGAAGCTCGAGGGATGCTAAATTACATGAATCCGATAGATAGGTGTATAAGCATGATAAACCATTGAGTCATATATAGTTATTCATAGCTGAGTCTGTTGTGAGTGAATCCACAATGTACTGCACGAAAATGAGGTTTTCTCTGTGGTTTCACTATACAAACCTAGGCTGGGTACTTGCCCCTTCGCTTGTGGAGGAAGAATTTGGCTCAAGCCAGCATCCGTGTTTGTGCAGCATAACCGAAATCTGTTGGAGCCAATCAAATTACTTGACGTTTGATCGTGCTACACATGTTTAAATATGGCGACAATCGTGGACGAGTCAGCTAAATGGGTCTAATTCAGGTTTTCTTGAGTGTCTTAGAAGGAAAAGATGTTTTTGCTATCCTACCAACTGGTGATTTTGGAAACAGTATGTGTTTCCAGTGCTTGCCTTAGACAGAAGTGGTTCAATGGTTTTGGTTGCGTGTCCTCTAGTTGCTATGGTGGAAGACCAGGTAAAGGATGCTGTTAGAAGGAATCTACTGGCTGCGTATATTTTGTGATACAGCACCACAAACAAAAAGATCTGTCATTGAAGGTTACTATCAGTTGGTATTCATTGGACCAGAAATGCTATTGAGCAAAGGATGTAAAATGTGTTAGTTTTACTTCATACTGAATGTTTCCAGACTAAACTAGTTGTAGTCTCGTTCCCAGACTCCACCCCTTTTTGAGATCGGACGGCGGGGAGGGGAGGGGAGTCTGGTCTATCGAGCAAACATTTTTGTCCCAGCTCTGGAATTTTGTGCAGGTGTTGGTAAGAAAATTAGACCACATGTAAACTGTGAATATCGTTATTACTCGTTAGAAGATGGCGAGTGAAAGTAAACTGTTACTGCTACTCTTTTGTCTTTTTAAACTATATATGACGTTCCTGAAAGATTTAAAAACATCATAAATTGTAAAGAATGGAGAGACTTTCCAGATCTGGTCTGTAGGCGAGAGAGTGCATCAACTCTTGTGAAAAGCCAGCTACTGCTTCTTTCTGCCTCATCTTTAAAGTAAACACAAATTCTTAGTAAAATCATGTATCATTTTTTCATTAGCTATCTTAGTTTTTAACACAGATGTAGAATAAATAAAAATAACCATATTCACAGTTTACACGTGGTCTAATTTTCATACCAACACCTGCGACAAAATTCCAGAGCTGGGACAAAAATGTTTGCTCGATAGACCAAACTCCCTCCTCGCTGTCCGATCTCAAAAAGGGGTGGAGTCTGGGAACGAGACTAAACTAGTTGCTGACTTACTGTTTTATTTGATATTGTTCATCGTTATAATCCGTACCTTCGAAGCTTCGCTTAATTAAATTCCTGCTGCACAAACGCGGATGCTGGCTTGAACCAGACCTTTCTTCCTCAAGCGAAGGGGCGGGTACCCAGACTAATACAAACCAGGTGTTTATACAGCTATAACCCCTACATAAATCCTTTATTAGAGCATCTATATAACATCAAAGTCTAGAATTACATTATGCACCAATTATATCTGGCATCTACAAGTAATATCTGCTGTATTTGTGGATAATAGCTATATCAGTCTGAGGGCCTTGGATAGTACAGAACTTGAATACTTAAATATTGTTATTCTGCTGAAATTCACTTAAGTGCTTGTGAGTAACAATAATTCTTGTTATTTATTAAACTAAACTTACAACAACTTGTTGCACAGGTTGCATCATTGGTTGTGGTTGTCCTTGTTGAATGAATTGTGGTGGTATTCCCTGTTGAAAGTATGGTTGAGTTGGAGGTTGTTGAAACTGACTCTGAGGAGGATTCTTATTTTCATTATCTACCTGAGAGTAACTCGGTGGTGGTGGTGATAAACTAGACATCATCAGCAACAACAAAATTCTTTCTCGAGTTATGTCTAGTCGTTACTTCGATTATGCATTACTTTAATGGCTTCCGCCACACCTCAAGGATGTTTACACCTTCTATATAGATCGTAAGACGCTGAAAAAAGGAAGATGTCTGTTTATCCTCCCCAGCAGTTCCAACAACAACAGTTGCCACCTCATGTTGCTGTTCCTACGACCTATCCACCACCTCAACAACAGCCTGTAATGATGGCTCCCGGGGCTGTACAGTATGTTAGTGGACAACAAACCACAGTACAGTTCATACCAGCAGCTCCACAAGCACCTCAAACTGTAAGCTGGAATTATGTATAATCTATTTATAAGTCATAATAGTGTTATAAAAAAATACTTAATAATTATATAGATTCAAAATGTTGATCGTCGTTTTCTTCCTGCACACAACATCATTTTGGTTGCTGTTGTTACAATTGGTTGTGCTCTACTTAATGTTACATCTCTAGTGATTGGTGTTCCAGCTATGATGTGTGCTGTCATGGTAAAATATTGATATATACACACTATTGTACTGAGTTATTCCTTTCTTCTCTAGGCCTACAATGCCATGAATAAAGAAGAATATTCCACCACAAAGACTCTTGGATATATCGCAGTTGTTCTAAGTGTTGTTAATATCTTGTACACTGGAATTATCAGTATCATTCTTGTTGGCATGACAATTGGATTGTACTGCAGTGAGTCTCAGTTCTTTCTTTATTCTGAGAAAATGATGAAAAACACATTTTCATCATTTGTTTTCATTTCCATAGGAGACAACAGGACCTATAATGGTTATTACTACTACAGGCGTTGTGAATAGCATCAAGAATTCAACATTCCTGCTGACATAATATAATCAATATTATATAATTGTACATAATATGTTTGGACAAATTAATTAGTTTCTGTGTACACTCAATGCTTTTGTAATAAATGTTTATTTTGTTTGTTTTAATACTATATTTTAATAATAATAACAATACTTTACAAACATGCATGATTACATTAACAAACTAATGTTTATGTATATGGATGTGATATATCCCTTCTCAGAGAACAATACATTCAAGGAAAGGTATTTATATTGTCAGTTTTAGTGATGTACTGATAATTGGATCAATATCATTATCGACCATTTCTTGTGATTATAAGATCACTTTTCTGATTGTCATAATTATTGAGAAATAGTTATTTCCATTGAAAAAATCAGATACCAGAAGGTAGATCTAATATCGGATTGGTATTGGTTATCGGTATACATATATATAATTTATCAGACTATTGGTAAAATCTCTTATCAGTACATCATTAGTAAGTTTATTGTACCGTTATGATGTATGGTTTAATAGTGATGTCAAGTCAATGTACAATAATTATATAGGACATATAATTATAACTACCAATAGAGTGAATAAAGTGAAGCAGTATTCAATGATTCCAATCTATCTGTTATAATAATTGTGTATGTTGTTGTGGTACTGTACATATATATCTAGTTACTATTCTGTGGTTATGATTCTAATATTTCATTGTTATATATATATATATATATATATACATTAACCCTTGCATGGGTGTTAACATCCTCCAGACAGGGTGAGCACTGATATTGCATCAGATATCAGTTCGGTACTGATATCGAATTATTGATATGAATGTATGTACTTTTTAGCTTTTGTGCTTCGTGTAAAAAGGGGTACATCTCCCTCCTGCACCCTCCCCCTGTAACTGTGATGCAGCTACCATTGTCAGCCCCTTCACTTTGAATATACTGTCTGAATGAGGCTTTACTTTGCATGATAGCTATGTAGGTTGCTAGTCTCCACATCATTGTAATTATGCGCTCCTGCTTACATAAAATGGGGTCCTTGTCACAAATTATTGATAGTATACAAAATATATAACTAATAATTAAAGTTGCATTGTAAATGCAAAAATTGTATCAAGAAATTAACAAATGGTTTGTAAGAACACATTGTATACAAGTTATATATATAGCAGTTGAAGGCAGAATTTTGATGAGCTAACAAATTCCAGCTCCATATGCACAAGCAGCAGATACGGCAGTCAAAATAACACCCCATGCCAGAGTCCATGTCAAGCATAAAATAGCAAGAATAATGGCAGCAACTCCCAAAGGTTTGGCTTCTTCATAAGAGCCAGAAGCCCTTTTCTCAAATGCCTATGTAGAAATAGATAGGCTGAGTGGTATAACATGTGAATATATGAAATGATAAGGTACTTATTGCCAATTGTGGCCAATCAGAGTGCAGATAATGGGTCACGTGATTGAACATTAAATAACTTATGCACAGTTTTGGGTGCAATATATTAGTTATTGCACACTTTGCTTACCTCTACTAACGAAGCTGCTCCAACAACAGTGGTAGTTCACCAGATCGTCAATATATCACTTATAACACACTTGACAGTGCATTGTGTGTTTTAATGTAGCACTTAGGTGGTCAATAAAGGTCTCATTTACATAATGCACTTGCCTTCAGTTCGTGCATTATGTTAACTCAACCTTTATTAACCTGATCTCGTGCTACATTAAACAGGTATTCACAGTAAAGTGTATTATAACTATTACTTAAGTTTTACCCACTAGTTCACAAAAAAGGGATATATCACATGAAATCCAAAGTATCAATCTCATAGGTGTTTGCACTAGTAGGGCAGGTAGGGCATTTGCCTTACCAATAATTTTCAGTTATAATTTAATTGTAATTAACAATATAAATTATTGTAAAAATAAAGGGTGTGACTAACATTCATCAACACGTGTGCGTGTAAATACTAAACTGAGATGTCCAAAAGGAAAACTGCATCTCTTCTGAGGTATAGTCTTTCGATTTAAAATGATGCATTTAGCTCCTGCCACTAATGCCATTAGTGAGAGGGTCATGCTCAGCTCTCAGGAGAACGAAGACTTGGCTTAGAATAACAATGAGCCTTGAGAGATTGAACCACTGTTTAATGAATGCTCCATGTTCACAAATCCTTGATGGATGAATTGAACTTGATGTCAATAGCTGAAGAATTTGTGTCTATAAACGAAAGTAGACTATGCACCTTCGGACACTTCTCTTAGTTTAATATTGTTTCGTATTCAGCATCAATAATAATAATTGACCACACCCATCATGAATAAATAATTAGTCACACAAATTTTTGCACACGCTCTGCACGTGGAAATGCACTACTTTCTACCCTACCTACTTGTTTTTGCTTCTGACGCCCCTGGATCTGAATCTTACATTTAGACCACCATCACTTTTAGTACAGCCTGTTTTTCAAAATCTGTAACTAAAGGTTATTAGCAAATTTTCATTATAGATATTGCAATTTAGCTGTTACTTTTAGTTACAGTTTCTTTAGTTGACTAATGAAAGTAACAATGGCTTAACGTTTTCTTTATTTAACAGATTAACAGCTAAATTAAATTTTTGCTAATTACACTGTAAACCCGGAATTAAATCAACAGGAAGTGGTAATTTCCATACAGGTTTACAAAACCGGTTATAACTGGTTTTCTGTGCTATTTTTGTATTGCAATGATGACATCATCAGAAATAGCTTGTTTTGCTGAGTAGATTGATACCACACACTAAATGATTCGAAGAAAGGGGTGACTAAAACGAAACACATAAGGTGAGACTTTGTTTACTTTGTTTTTATTTATTAATTACAAATACAAAAAACCAGTTATTCACTTCATGTTGTATATATATACTTAATATGTTTCTTGAATCTTTATCATTAACTATACTGATTAATATATAAAGCTAAGATATCGTTCCTTCCTCTTTGTGGTAATCTAAAAAGCAGTCAGAATTGAGTTCTCCTGTATGACAAAGATGTTTCCCACAATCATAACAGTATCAACATTTCTCCTTTTTTCTTTGAGGGTCTCGTCTGTTTCTACAGTACCAGCACCTCCTTAAATCTTTCTTACTCTCTGTTTTGTTTTTAATAGGATAATGCTTTAATGGGAGACGTTTTGGATCTCTACCATGTAAAAGAGAGATGTTCATCATCAAAATCATCAGATTGGTCCACAATATCATGGATTTCTTCAGGAGAGAATGTTCTACCTCCAGATGCCATTAAAAGTTGAAAAAAAGAAGAATAGATAGCCTAATATTTACTATATTTACTTATTGTTATTACATAATTATGACTATAATAACATTAAATATTCCACGTGGATTTTCTCCGTTTTTTTTTATGGAAACCCCCGTTACTCAATACATGAAAGTTGAAGAACAGGTATGGGACTCTATGTTGAAGAATTCCCAGATCCAGACTTTCCTTTCTAGGCGAGTTATGATCGTTTAAAGTAGGCGTTACCAAATCGTCGCCTTGAGGCGACGTTGGCGTTTACAGTGTATAATTTTACCGTCACCTATAGGCGACGTTGGCGGTTAATCTGTTAATTAACATATTTGAGATAGATAGATTATAATTATCATATGCATTTTTTAGATCATGCAGACCACACTTAGTATATGTAGTATTACTACATTACACTTCCTTACCAGTGCAGAGCAAATGATGGCAGGTATTGAGAACATAAGAGATGTGAGGTTGAACACAGCACAAGCTATTGTAATGATCAGTGTCACAACCAGATAGTCATTGGGCTGGAACTCACGAGGCAGCAAGGGACGACAGTGGACCATAGAAACCATAGCACCAGGTTGATATGGCTGTACCTAAAAGAAATGATTTTTAAAATGTAAGACAACATGATTGCATTAATAGACAAGCAATTAAATTAACACTCTTTAATGGTAATCCAGTGATTAACTAAAATTCAAACTGTAAAGTATAAATCTAACTCCCCAAACTATTTATTCACAAAAGGCTAGTTAAATTATGGAGGAAACAGTATCACTATTAGTCTCGTATAGCCAGACTCAGCCCACTGTACTATCACTTGTCAAGAGTTTGCCAAATTTGGTTGGGTGTGGCTATGCGAGACTACATCACTATGAGAAATTTGTAGTTAGTTATAAAAGATTCTTTCTGATATAAATATATACGTTATACACCTATATATTAAGAGGGATTCATGCTATTTAGATCCAGAGTGTGAAGCTTAGAGATGCCAAATTACACGAATTCGACAAATAGGTGTATAAGCATTATAAACCATATTTATTGTTGAGTCATATTATAGTTATTCATAGTTGAGTCTGTTGTTGTTATATATAGTTAGCCGAATTACCACCAAGTGAACCCACAATGATACTGCATAGCAATGAGCTGACTTTGTCTGTGGCTTCACTATACAAACATTTATTTATACGACTATGACCAATATATAAATCCTTCATTAGAGCATCTATATAACATCAAAACTGCATTCTGCATGGTTTATATCCAATTATAATAATTATTTATACAAGTAATATCTGCTGTATTTGTGGGGTAATAGTCTGAGGGCCTTGGAGAGTTACAGAACTTGAATGTTGTTATTCTGCTGAGAATTCACCCATAAGGGCTTGTAAGTAAAAATCGTTCTAAACTAAACTTACAACAACTTGTTGCATCATTGGTTGTGGTTGTCCTTGTTGAATGAATTGCGGTGGTATTCCCTGTTGAAAGTACGGTTGAGTTGGAGGTTGTTGAAACTGACTCTGAGGAGGATTCTTATTTTCATTATCTACCTGAGAGTAACTTGGTGGTGGTGGTGAACTAGACATCATCAGCAACACTCTTTCTCGAGCTATGTCTAGCCTATATAATTATGTCATAGTCTGGCGTAGCCACACCCTTCGCATAGAATCTATGCGAAGGGTGTGGCTACGCCAGACTAGATTATGCAAGCTTTCATTGGTAACTTCCGCCACACCTCAAGAGATTTTGTTCACACGCTGAAAAAACTAAGATGTCTGTTGATCCCCCACAGCAATTGCCACCTGATGTTGCTGTTCCTACGACCTATCCACCACCTCAACAACAGCCTGTAATGATGGCTCCTGGGGCTGTACAGTATGTTAGTGGACAACTACCTACAGTACAGTTCATACCAGCAGCTCCTCAAACTGTTAGTTAGAATTATGCATAAATCTATCTACAAGTCTTATAACTTTATAATTATATAGATTCAAAATGTTGATCGTCGTTTTCTACCTGCAGACAACATGATTTTGGTTGTTGTTATTACAATTGGTTGTGCTCTATTTAACATTTTATCTCTATTGATTGGTGTTCCAGCATTGATGTGTGCTATCATGGTAAAATGTTATAGATACAATTATACACACTATTGTACTGAGTTATTCCTTTCTTCTCTAGGCCTACAATGCCAGGAATAGAAAAGAATATTCCACCACAAAGACTCTTGGATATATCGCAGTCGTTCTAAGTGTTGTTAATATCTTGTTCACTGGAATTATCAGTATCATTCTTGTTGGCATGACAATTGGATTGGAGTCTTAGTTCTTTATTGTGAGAAAATGATGAAAACACGTTTCCATCTATTTTTTTTTATTCCTATAGAAGAAAACTCGACTGGTAGTTACATCTACTACAGGCGTTGCGAATAGCATCAACCATTCAACATTCCTAGCCTTAATGTTATACATAATATTTTTATAAACATAATTAATTTTTTTGTCTAATTAATTATTTTCTGTGTATACTCTCACAATGTGATAGTAATTGCATGATGTTCACCACTTGTTCGTTCTGTCATTATTACTATTATTATTATTATTATTATATAATTATAGAGGACATTTATGTTAACTACTGATGTAAAATTACTGTAAGTGTTTCCATTGTGTATGTTGTACTGTAAATATCGTAATATAATTATAACATTACATTATTATTTCAAAACATTTACTGACTTGTAAAGACTTTCCCTTTGCTGGAACCTTAATAGCCATTTTATTATCAACATGGTATAAAATGTGTTTCTTATGCCCATGACACCCTCCAGACAGCAATACTAAAAATTTCAAATGTACTATTCTCTCATCCATAGCCATGTTTTTTAGATTCTCCAGCATCAGATACTGAAACAAGTTAGGGAGAATAATATCATGGTTCATTTATGTACACATTTTCATTTACTTGTGTCATCCCAATGATTGATGATCTGTTATTATAGTTAAAGTGTCGCACTGATATTACTCAGTACCAATCTTTAGGAGTATCTGTATTGGTTAACGATACAAATTGAAATTGCTTGCTATGCCACACCCACTGAAGCGCCATGTGCTTGTGGCTGTGGTTTACAGTGTTTAATTAGCATTCCTGAAGTGTAACAGACAAATATTATAATTATATATAAAACTCTGTACTTTAGCATTACACAAGGATATGATGTATGAATGTCAAAGTTCAATTATGATGTCAAAGTACATAATTATAATTATATAGAAATGTGTTAATGACACTATTGAGTGCATGGGCAGCAAGAAGGAGGGGCAGTTTGAAAAAAGATTATTCAGGCGCAAGATAGGAGTCTATAATAATAGAAAGTGTTCTGTCATTATGGGCTCCCAGTTGATGTAAAGTCTTTATTAATATCCTCAACGTATTTTTTTAATTTGCAAAACAAACTTTCATATTCAATTATGGCACATCACATGACGTGGGATGTATGTCTTGGAATAATTAGCAGAATCGATATTACAGTGATCTGCCTGTTTGCATAGCACTACCCATGTACAATACCTTATATGGAAGTTTTTGTGAATAAAATTAAACAGTCTGGTTGGACGCTCCTTCAAGGTTTCTCCACCCATAAAGCTCCTGGTATTATTTATTAATAATAATTTTCATTATTGGGGCAAGCCCTACACTAGCATTGATGTATGGAATTTCTGTTGGTTGGTTGGTCATGCTGGAAATTCTTTTTTTGTGCCAAAACAATTAAAGTTGGTCATATTAAAATTGCTGCAATATGAGTCTAGCAATAGCAATTAATAAACGAGTAAGCTGTTAGACTGCACAAGAGAACGAAGAAAGCCCACGACAGAGACGAATGAGGTACATGGAAAGAACATCTAGAAAAAATGCTGAACAAGCAGAAGATAGAGAAGTGAAGTTGCATGAAAGAGGGTTTAGACAGAGATAGAACATCAACTGCAAAGGTTTGTTCCCACAATGGAATTACATTTGACTAGTTAATAATTATTATGTTAATAATGGTCTAGGTGAGGTACTTATAAAATGGTGTCCATTGACTCCATTCACTAGCAGTTAATTGTACGTTGAAAAGCATTCGTTGACTAGGTCAAGAAACAGAACAACATGACAATACTTCGATGGAAGTTAATTATAAATAAACTTGCTAGAACTACTTTGATAGCTCCAGAAACGTAGAAATAAGTTTTTATAAAAAGAGGAATAATACTGAATGATAATAATTAATAACGCTGTGTCTCAGTAGAATCCTGGCAACCCAGAACCTGGCAATGACCAAATTTAAATTCACCAAACCATAGAGTCTCACGTAGTTAGAATTCAAATCTGAACAAATTTGATTAAGATTGGAACCCTAACTACGAGAGACTCTATATTTGGTGAATTTAGTCATTGCCTTTATTAATACCGGTTTCTGGGTTAATAATACATTACCCTAAATATATTCATAGCTTATAAACAGAAAATAATTTGCTATCAAATTATTTCCTGTTTATAAGCTATGAATATATTTATGCATGTGCATCAGAGGAAATGATGTACAAGGGTCAGGTGGCGGGCATGCCCCCAGGGAATATTTTGCCTTTTTATGTCTACTGAGATGAATTCTGAGACATTCCTGTTTATATGTTTATTAGATGTCCAGATTTTAAAGAAATGTTTTGCAAAAATGTATTCATTCAGCAATGTTAAAAATCATTGGAATTGAAATATAGCTATGTGGAGCTCCAGTCACAATCACCAGTGCATTGGTGGGCGGAGTCATGATGTGTGCAATTACATGTTCACAAGGTAGCAGCTGAGCAGCTAGATAAAAAAAAAGGAATCTCCTGTTCATATATGCTTGGGACTCAAAAGTGATAAGGCCGTATCTTTACTAGTTGTACCATTTCTGACATCTATGATTTGTTAACACAGAACCTGATAGGTATGAAACCTATAAGAGCAAATACATCATCTGTCTTGGATGCACACTTATACAATAAGTATCCAAAATGCAGTTAGCAAATTACATTTGTTTATTAACTTCATCTTTACGTATTCAAGCTTTCTATTTATATATCTTCCATGCAATGCTTACTCTGTCATATTCATGTTGATTTGGAGACAAAGTGTTTCAGTTGTCTTAAAAATCAATAATACACAAGCCATGCAAGTGCAATAATGTGTTAATTATACTTGGTATGACTCAACAACAGTGGCATAGCTAGGCATATATGGTAGAACACAAAAAGGGCACATGTACAACTCACTAATTGTTACCCTCGCCGCGTAGCGTAGGCGGAAGGGTACGGTAATCGTTTTGTCTGTGTGTGTGTCTGTTAGCATTTTTTCTGGAAAAATAAAGACATTGACATTTCAAACGGGGTACTGGTAGACTTCAAATTATACAAGGAAAAAAAAACGTTGGAATTCTTCTAAAACCTTTTGGTTCTAAAGTTATGACAGTTTTTTATAACTGACAGTTACTGTTTCACGACTTTAAGATGAAACGAGGGCAATAACGAGAGTAAATATGGACACACAAACAGAAGTGATCCTGTTTCATGGCTGTCGCTAGCCAAGAAACACTTCAAACCACCAAAACAATTGAGGTAATGGTTGCTACTACACCACCATTGATGCAAGATAGAAAGCTACCTAGCTCCACCTACAGGTATGTGCACGTACGTGCATGCTTGCATACTAAACACGTGGTAGAGGTGATTCGTTTCACACAATACTTTAGAGGTAGACTTGAGAACTTCTTCGAAGGAAACAGAGAATAAGATGTAAAATATATATACAAATTATACATTTCTTTCATTGATATTCTTATTTTGTCTTTTAGGATATAAAATTATATATATATAACATTTTTAATTAATGCCCATAAATATTTTTCAAATTATTCCATGTAACAAAAGTATTGTTTGTTTCATACACTTCATTATATATTTTTAAAAAATGGAGTGCTTTGTATCACTTTGCCACGTAGGCGAGGGTCCCGTCTCAACGGCGCTCGTTCATAAAGTACTCATGAATATTAATACGGCAATACTGCACTAAAATAACATCAACCGTATTGGTTAATGAATTCATTAACAGCTAGCTTGTAGGCACTTTAATTCAAAGGTAGATTACAGATACCGGGGGGGACATACCCATGGCCTGGCTTGGCTACGCTACTGCGCAACAAAGTAACTTATTAACATTCAACATGGAACTCTGGTATATAGATCACAAAGGTATGTGGTATTCTTTTATTTATTCATTTTATTGCTGATGTGGTCTTTCTAAATCTATTATAAATTATATTATATATCAAATATTATAATTATCATACACTTTTAATGTTTTTTCCCCTGTCTTTACCTAATTTGAAATTTCTTTTATGAAATTACAAGTTTCCACAAGCCTACTTATCACAAGCATCATGTTCATACCATACTGGTGAGACACACAGAATTATGTAACTTTCTATACAGCATTATACAATACTCATTTTTAAGTGTTAATAAAGTGTAATTGTATGATGCCATCAACCACAGGCCTGCCAACCACATCACCAATACTGTCTATCCAAAACTTCACTGGACCACATTAGAAGATCAAACTACTTACCATAACAAAGTTGTTTACCACAATAAAATATCATCTGCGGTGATAAGGTGGCTCTCTCAAGGGTTTTGGGAAGAAAGGACACCACAAGTCTCTTCTGGGAGTGGTGAAACAGTATGTTATATATAGTCCCTTCAAAAGCAACACTTTCTGGAGATTGAAGTTGTTTGGATTCTTGTCTGCTGATGATTATATTTTGTGACCTGCAAATGAATTATAGCATATAGGCTGCATGTAAATGTGGATGTGTAGAATAGGTCACAATATTATGAAATCACAGACCTTTGGCTCTCTGCAGCTTTGCTACATTTCTGCTATAAGCTCGTCTAGTTATATATAGTACACACACACACACACATATATTTATATGTATTAGTTATATCCTGAGTACAAGAGATATATTCAATTTTAAGCATGAGGCCCAAGGGTGTGTAGTGCCCAAGGGCCAAATGCCTGGATATTATCTTGATATAATAATTTGTTTCATTGGATCACTTTTTAAGATCATAACCATAACAACTGTATGGGATTAATTAGCCATACTATCTAAACATTAAAGAAACCACATCGATATAACTAAACCCAACATGTTATAACTAAAACCGCCATGCTTTATCTAATTTGTAGCACTAGCAGTGTTCTTTGATGTGCGTCATCATATATATTTACAATGGATGGAGTCACGGGTAACTAATACATAATTCTTTTATCTCATATTTTACTAGCAACGTTACTGCAGTTAAAAAGGGCATTCATATTCAATGTTCAACCAAAATTAATATTTGGGTAAAATAAAACTTCACGCAATCATAAATAATAGAGTAGTACTCTAAAAGATATGGAAAACATTTATATCTACTGATGATAGGAATGTAGTTATAATAATATTTTCGTACTCTATAGTTGCTGAAGTTTTCACTTCATCACATGTAAGAGATAATGATTTAGTAATTGCTGTTCATGACACATGCAAATATTTTATTTTACATTTCGAATTAGTAATGTTATTCTGGTAGTACATGTTTAGAACTGCAGCAGTGCATGATAATGTCACTAAAGTACTTGTCGTAAATATAATTGATCTCTTAAATAAGGACTTATTGTGCAAGACATTCTTCTGTGTTGGTTGAGATGGGGGACAATAACACTAAAATACGATAATTATAATTTCAAAATTGTGAGCAAATATCCTACCAAGATGACTGCAATACATCAGTCCCTTAGTAGGATATACATGATGTAATGGGTGGCAGTATTGCGACTGAATATGTGGGTCAAAATTCATTATATATTGCAACTAAAGGGGCATCTCCAAATTTAAACTTGTACGCTTAACGTCACCCCCCCTCCTCTTAACGTCATGAATGAATACTTCAGTGTATCATACTAACTTGTGCTTCCAATGTTTAGCATCACGCGCACAACCCCCCCCCCCCCACCCTCTTAGCGTCACTATGACGTTAAGCGTACAAATTTCAGTTTGGAGATGTCCCCTAAATAATATGATCATGAATTCTGAATGGTTTGTAGTTAATGAAGTAACTCCCTCAGAATGGGTGGATGAAGGGATGGAATGGTAGGTTAATGTTCCAAGAATTGACAACCACATGCACTAATCTTTAGTGGAATAACTTTTCTGATACATAATTATAATAGTGTGCTATTGCAGCCAAACTATAATAACACTACTGAAGAAATGAATGACTCACACTTTACTCTCTTGATGCCATGATTTACTATACAACTATTCGTCAGTAAGTTCAAATCCATTACTTATACACTGATATGGTAAAGAGGTAGTCACAATTTACTGCAGAGATGATAATCACTTCACAACTGTCTTTGTATTATAACAATACTTCCTGCATTAATACATGAAATCTATGTACTTAAATACATATTCTCTCTATTACATTACTCACAATTCACCACAGTCATGTTCTTTACATGATTCCACAAAATATGATAGTCTCTTCTTCTGTAATAATAATTATTAATTAATACCCAATAGGTGATGATGTCATGCTAGCTTCTAATTATAATGTGCTACATCTGGTCAGTTTCTACTTGAGATTCACCTCAGCTTAAGTACAGCTTGTCTTTTGAAGTAGATCTACAATGAATGTTTGACCTGCTGTTAATTACTGGTGAGTCTTGTTTATGTATATTATAAATAACATTTTCTATTGACAATAATTTGTATCGAAAATTTATTAGAAAGAGATAGAAATAGCCTTGTGTTTTTCCTATCATCCTGTGTATAAATTACGTGTCATGATCGACGCTATAATAATAATTATCGTGTTGATCATGTACGCAACAAATCTTTTATATGTATGCATGTATTCTTGACGAACTACAGTTTCGGAGCTACCATGTCTCGTCAGCCATCATCATTGCAGCTTCCACGTGGGCAACCATTACAACCTCGTGGAGTGGTGTATCAGAGATGTCCAGTTCATGACACAGTTGTGCATACAGTGGATAACATAGTAGACTCTAATTTTAGTTCATTAGGAGACGATATTTCTCAACGTCAGCCTATATCCCTCACTCAACCTATATCCCTCACTCCACAGCAGAGATTCGAGCTTATGTTTATGGGACCTTGTGTAAGTCAGGCCACACCCTTTTCCCAATACTACATTATAGCACCTCAAACTGATCGGCCTGTTTTACAGCCACAATCTCATTTTGAATTTTATTATTCATCTGGTACAAGTCATCGTAATCCTATTCTAGATTGCAGTATTCAATATACACATTTATCAACACCTCCACCCATTTCACCAAGACCATCACCTTCATTAATTCCATCAGCAGCTACAGCAAACATACCAGTGATAAAAAATACAGAAACTAAACCTCATGAAGAGCTTGTTATATCCATAGCAGATATATCATCGACCGAACCTCCAGACTCATCCACATTATTGTCTGATCAACCGTATGTTCCTCCGATATTAAATCCTCCATACAGCCAACGAGTTGCTCCTTATTTTACTCCTCATTATCAGATAAGAAACCAATTTAGACCACTGTTTTCTCAGTGTTATTCATCACACAGAGATTTTCCTTCTCCACCTCTCTCTCAAATATTACAAGGTTGCAAACACCCACCTCCACATTGTTGGTACGAGCAAAGTACAAATACTGACATACCAACAGATCCCCAAACTAGTATATCTATGCCAATTCCCATACTTCCGGAACCAAGTGTGAAAGAAACTGAAGATATTGAATTGACAGATGATCCGTATTCCTCTCCATCAGTGTTTCAAAATTTGAACCTATTGTTGCCAAAATCATATGCTAAACCGCCATATTCATTCAGTGCTTTGATAGCAATGGCTATCAGCTCATCTCCTCGTAGAATGTCAACAACATCAGATATATATAATTACATATCAACCACTTTCCCATTTTATGACAGATCTAAACGTGCATGGAAGAATGCTGTTCGTAATTGCCTCAATACAAATGAATGTTTTAGGAAAGCACCCTTTGCTCCAAAGGAAGAAAAAAGTGCACAATGTAATTACTGGATAATTGATCCACTCTCGAGAAAAACATTCATGAAGGGTAGTTTTCAAACACCCAAAACATCTAGAGTTAAACAACCGAAACGTCATGAGACCAAACTTAAGAGTTCAACAGTCGGTGTCAGCCTTGATAGTATCTTACTGACATATGCTGCTGAATTCAGCATCAGAACAATCCCAAATTCAAGCACAAATATAAAAGAACTTGTGCCTTCAGTAAACAAAGAAACAAGTGTTACGTGTTTAATGCAAAGGCCTCCAAGTCCTACATAATGTTCCATATTACATAATTATATATTCAATTGTTCATAACTCCATCTTTATTACAAATGTATACCCATATTTTATTACACTTCATTATTTATATTTTTTGAGTTATAAATTATTTATTCAAATTATTTTCATCTGTTGTTTTATTCTAGTTCCGATTCTCTGGTTCCAAATCTATATTCTTATGCTCAGCAGGTTTATTCTTAAGAAATCTTTCCACAAACTGAGATCTGTTGGATAAAATGAATATAAATACTTATTATGACAGTATTAGAACTATAAGGGCTCTATATTAAAATGGAGTACTGCGTATACAATCTTACTCTTAAATAAAGCTTAAAGCTGGTTCCCATAATGATGCAAAGCCTTGCATCACGTCAATGTGTTGTATTGTAAACAAGATATGCTTCCATCTACGAAATGCAATGCAACGTAAGGATAGGATCTGATTCTATCTTTGCATCAGCTGTGTTGCGTTTCACCAATCAGTTTTCAGAATTTTATCACAACACAATGGATGCAATGCAAGGCTTTGCATCATTATGCAAACCCAGCCTTACAGGTACATATGTTGTATAATCTAGAACATAATATATAATGTAAAACCGTGATAGTTCTGTCAAAGAACACCTATGAAGAATTGATGTGGAAGATAACTCATTTAGTGGAACGGCAGGAATATATCATTACTCACAAAGTGTTTAGGGAATACCACTCAATGACATGTATACATCCCTGCCCAGTACAATTAGCTATATTAGTGTTTCTTGGAAATCACAGGTAGTTATTACAAGTTATGTAATTGGCATTATCAGCACAGTGAAATTGTACAAAAAGGACTTTCCCCATACCAAACCCATCCACTATTTTAGTCAGGAAATTAAAATTTAGTATAATTTTATATGAAGGTGAATTTTTAGCTCTTCCTGGATACCCCAGGAGAGGCTGGGGACGAGACTACATACAAAATAGAGGAATAATGAGCAATTAAAAAGTAACTTTTTGATTAAAATTATTATGCATAAGAGATCCCTTTTTACAAATTCACATGCAGATTCAAGGCAGAGCAAAATTTATAATTATCATTCTATACCTCTGATGAGAAGGGATATCAACTTTCCAACAGATATCTCGTACATATGTTAAAGGAAGGAAGTAACCATGACTAATCATTATCTCAAATAATTCCTAAATAATTATACAGAAAAAATCATAATTCAAGTACTAGGTAGTCCAGTGTTGATAAATTATTAAGTACCACTGATGCACGCCTCTGTGCATTAGTGGTACACGATATTTGGTCAACAGTGTTTTTTTAGTAAAAACTTTAAAATTGAAGGGTGGGGGAGCAAGGTACCATGGTACCACCCTTTGGGGCTTGTGTGATTAATTATGCAATAACAGTCAAGAGACAGTTGTAGCATTATCAAAATGCACAAAGCACATAAAACCAGGTGTGTATGTTAATGATCACTTGTACAGTGCACAGTGCACAGTGGTACAGTGAAGTGTTAAAATATTGGTTGTTGACAATTACTATATATACTGTCAGCAACATTCTACTAGTGCACTTACAAACCCAATAGTATAGCAAATTTGTGTAAACCTTATAAACTCAAGAGTAAAATATTTTTTAAAGACGTACAACCAGTTTTTTTTTCAAATAGAGGGGCATGCAGAAATGACAATTTAATCATAATAAATGAACCCTGTTGGAAAAAGCTTTGAGTAATAGATTCTTCTTTTAATTTAATTATTATGAATATCAAATATCAAAGGGGAAGGAGAGGGGTGGTATGTATTTATAACTGATGGGTATACATTACATCTATGGGGGGAGTTGGGTTACTGTACTCCTCTAGATCTAAAAGAGGACAGATGATATAATTGATTATTAATACTGCAAACGTACAGCAACTTTTGCCGAATCTCGAAAACCATAATGAGCTTTAAGTAATGAAGACAATGCCAAGAACCTGCACAAGAAAATACGTAATAAGTGTAAAATATCTACAGTATAATATTATGTCAATAGAATGTCACCATAACAGTAACAGTAGTTCTACTGTCAGTATAGTATAGTAATTACTGTCTCACTACTGTGATGTTCAATTGACATGTACAGCAATTACTATACAAACTATTGTTGTGTGAAAATGAAACTATTGAGTAATTGCTGTACTGTATGGTGAAGTATTATTGTATATTAATTAGACATACACAGAGGAAGTGCTCCAAGACTATAATTATATAGTTAGAAATTAAAGAGAAAGACATAACTGGTCTTCCACCACTTGCCCAGATGATAGAGCACCTGTCATTCACGTTCACCTTTACCTCAGAAAATGTTCATAATTTTAATAATAATCATTTTGCTGTACTATTTCTATATAATTATCCTTTACA
The DNA here is from genome assembly GCA_947044365.1 of Petrosia ficiformis. NCBI lineage: Eukaryota > Metazoa > Porifera > Demospongiae > Haplosclerida > Petrosiidae > Petrosia > Petrosia ficiformis. The sequence goes on from OX345640.1 coordinate 2,511,247, forward strand.
TTCTCTTTGTGTAAGTTAAATTTCAATCTCTATTGAGTTACAGTATAATTTCCATTATATCCACAATTGTTTTACACTAACTAGTAACTAAACATCTAGACAGTTGAGGGTTTTATCTCAGAATAAAGGGTGAAGAAAACAATTTCTGAAGTGATATTCTTTAACTCCAGCTTTTCCAGAAATGGAGACAGCTATTAGGCTAACCTATCATTTTTGTCTGAATAGTTGAATTTGAGATGTCATCACTGATCAGGAATCAATATTAGTGATCAGTAATCAATATTAGTGATCAGGAATCTACTTGTGCATTATAATCAAATTGCTGTAATATGTAGGTTTATATTTATTTACATGAAATATGAAGTATAAATGAAAACTTGTTTACTTACGTTGGTTTTATATTATACTTGTTAAAGAGATGATAATATGACCTATTCAAAAGACAATAATTATAATTAACACCTACTAATGTGTATTACATAATATCACACACACACAGACACACACAGACACACACAGACACCACACACACACATATAGACACACACACACACACACACAGATGCACACAGACACATACAGACACACATAGACTCACACAGACACACACACAGATGCACACAGACACATACAGACACACATACAGACACATACAGACACACATAGACTCACACAAGACACACACACAGATGCACACAGAGACATACAGACACACATACAGACACACATAGACTCACACAGACACTCACACAGACACACACACAGATGCACACAGACACATACAGACACACATATAGACACATACAGACACACATAGACTCACACAGACACACACAGACACCACACACACACATATAGACACACACACAGACACACACAGACACATACAGACACACATAGACTCATACAGACACACACACAGATGCACACAGACACATACAGACACACATACAGACACATACAGACACACATAGACTCACACAGACACACACACAGATGCACACAGACGCATACAGACACACATACAGACACACATAGACTCACACAGACACACACACAGATGCACACAGACACATACAGACACACATACAGACACACATAGACTCACACAGACACACACAGACACCACACACACACACACAGATGCACACAGACACATACAGACACACATAGACTCACACAGACACACACACAGATGCACACAGACACATACAGACACACATACAGACACACATACAGACACATACAGACACACATAGATTCACACAGACACACACACAGATGCACACAGACACATACAGACACACATACAGACACATACAGACACATACAGACACACACAGACAAAAACAGACACACACACACACACACACACCATGCTTCTTCCATTTGATTGTTTAGAGTTAATAATTTGATGGTAATTGAAATAATCAAAGGAGTGGGTCTGTATGAAAAGAACAACAGATAAAGCCAAAGAGTCAGAAATAGGAAACACTTACTGAATTTCCAAGTATTCTATCCTCTTCCATATGTCTTTCAAAGGAGAAACATATAACTCAAAACTCTTGAATGGATGAAATAAGAAATTGGACCAATGAATGAATGAATGAATAAATGAACAGATGGATCTTTAGATGAATGGAGTGGCCGTCAATCCATCCATCTGTTGATCCACTGGTCCATCCATCTATTTATACATCCATCTATTCTTCCATCTATTCTTCCATCTGTTCATCCATCTGTTCATTTAACTGTTAATCCATCCAACAAACCAACCATCCATTCCTCCATCTGTTTATCCATCCATGAATGGATAAATAGATGTACAAATGGATCAAAGAATGTAGAAATGGAGCAATTATTTAATACATAAACAATTAAACAACACAACACACATCCACAAAATATATCTAAAGTGTAGTTGCACTCACTAGAGAATCATTAGCTCTACTAAATGCACCCATCAACTTGTTGATCACTTCCAAATCCTTAATATCAACTCGATACTTCATCATATCTATGCAAATTCAGAAAAATATAGTCAGGGTGGATAGATGATGGTAGATGGATGGAGCATGGGTGGATGAATAAACAGGTGGATGAATAGATGGATGAATAGATAGATCTGGATAAATGAATAGATGATAGTAGATGGATGGAGCATGGGTGGATGGATCTGGAGCATGGGTGGATGAATAAACAGGTGGATGAATAGATGGATGAATAGATAGATCTGGATGAATGAATAGATGATGGTGGATGGATCTGGAGCATGGGTGGATGAATAAACAGGTGGATGAATAGATGGATGAATAGATAGATCTGGATGAATGAATAGATGATGGTGGATGGATCTGGAGCATGGGTGGATGAATAAACAGGTGGATGAATAGATGGATTGATGAGCAGATGGTGTTTTGATAGAAGCAGGATGATGCATGAATGGACAATTAAAGGGAGTGATGTTTGGATAGGAATAGAGTTTGTATAAATACCAAACTACAAATATAAACATGTAGAATGTACATAATTTAAATACAGACCCTGCCATAACTTGAGTGCTATGTCAGGTGTAGCATTTTGTTCACATTTTCTGAATAAGTAAGAATATAGCCACTCCTTTGGAACAAACAGCTGCATACAGAAACCAAATAAATACAACTTCTTAACAACTAATCAATCAATTTACATTAGGCACAACTTCATTATACTCTTTCATGAGAGAATCCATATCCAATTGATGAGACACTGTGAATAAATAATGACTCCTAATGAAAACAAAAAATTAAGACTCCTTTATACTTGTACATCTTTGCTTTGGAATATCACAGCACCAAATGTTCTGTATGTTGATTGCTAGCAGTTAGCTTCTTATTACAGTTTCTGCAATGCAGACATTTTGAATTGGTTTCAATATGGCTGCAAGTATCAGAGCAAATTGCATGTTTTAGTATGGCAATACTCAGCATCACTGACCACTTTCAGTTATAGTTATAGTATGTCTACAATTATTTCAGTTATAGTTATAGTTAATTAACTAAAACAAGGGTTTTAGTTTTAATTAACTAACTAAAAGTGCCTTATATTGGCCAATTTCATTTTAGTTAGTTATAGTTATCACAGTAGACCTGTAATTGAGTTTAATTTAGTTAACTATAAGTCATAATGCCGTACTAAAAGGTGTTTTAGTTATAGTTATAGTTAACTAAAATTTGATCCCAATTGGGGTTTTACATTAAAACAGCACTAAATTATACAACTGTTTTAAAAGCCAACCATTTTGAATTTTATTTGATCAAATTGTTGAATTCAATGCTCACCATTCTGCTCAAGACAACAATGCCACACCTTTATTATTTAGTAATAATTGATATTACAAGCAAAATGATTAAAAACTGACATTGACAATCTTTTAACTTGCACCATTTTCATATTCCTGTTCTTTTTTGTGTATGTCAAATTTCAATCCATTGCTTCGTTATTGAGTTACAGTGCATTAACTTTATGATATTGAACAATACACAAGTACATATATACTAATTTTGAGGTCATCATGAATGTGAACAGACTTTTAAGTAGCTTATGAATAACTTACAAGAATCCCTCAATCCCACTGACTAAATACCACTGATTCTTAACGACAAGATTCTTTATTCTCATGGCTAACTCAGAATCTTTTAAAAGTCTTGCCTAGCAAAATTAGAAGGTATAAAAAATTTTGAACATGTGACCATCAGGGGTGCGGAAACAGCCGGTCATGCAGGACATTATTCGATAAATCTAGTGAATGTCTGGTAAATTGAAACTGTATACAAAGTATATGGGGAGCAGGACAAGAGTGGTGAAAATAGACCAAAATGTCTGGCAGTTGGCTCACTATTTCCACACTCCTGGTGACCATACAGTGGTTTTAAACAGAGAAAATTTCCCAAACTATAGTTATTATAAAAACATTACTAGAAAATGGCAACAGAAGTTAGTATCTCAGAAGCCAAGCAACTCTCTTCTCTGAATACAAAATCTCATTAGTTTCTTATACCACAGATTAGTAAGTATTTGATGTATGTATCTGTCATAAACATGTAAACAAATCAGTAAACAAACAACAAACATACCCCACTCATAGCCATAGGGAAGAAATCAACTGCGAAATTTAAACAATGAATATATTGTACATGTAATTATATGAACTTACCATCAGTAAATTCATTAATTGATAATATTTCAGGGTTCTCCTCTATGCACTTTATAATGGAATAAAGAATACTACCATCAGCTGATATGAAAAGATGATATTTTAAAATGAATAGCACTGAAACATTCTTCTTCGTACCTTGTGACATAAAGGATTTCAATAACAGCATATAGGTAGTTAGGTTTGGTTCTACAGTGTATATGTATGTATATATGCATGTAATTGATAAATAGATTTATTCTCTATATGCAACGTATGTACATCATGTATAGTCATATGTACATGTATACATATATAATTATGTAACAATAGAGATAATCTCAACAACAATAATTATATAGGTTGTTAGGTTTGGTTCTACACTGTACATGATATGCACATAAATATTATTGATAAACAGATTATTCTATATGTACATGTTGTATTCGTACATGTATTCCTACATGTATATAAGTAAATTTACATGTATATATATATATATATATATATATATATATATATATATAATATACAGTGTTCTGCCCAGGATATTTAGAGTGGTGGTTGGATTTTACATGAATTTAGTGCTGTTTATCTAGTATATAGTTAATTCTGTCTCAGTAGCCTATATATGTATTATCTGAGAGGTGGTTAAAAGGTGGTTAATTTATCTAAGAGGTGGTTAATTCATCTGAGAGGTGGTTATTCCCGACCAGTGCCGACCAGTGTGGGCAGAACACTGAATATATATAATTATATATAGATTGTTACGTTTGGTTCTATAATCTATATGTACATGTATGTATATATGCACAGACATGCATACATGTACGTATGTAGCATGTAGCATGTACATGTACATGTATATGTACATGTATATGTGTAAATGATTACAGATGTAAGTAGCTTATGAGTGCTGAAGCCACAAAGGTCTAACTGTAGATTGTATAATTTTTTTAAAGGAATTTACATGGGTTCATGTGTATTAGTAAAATAATTACATGTACTTGCATGTCCAGGTTAAATGTTCCTTCATGGTTCTGCCGTGTGTACATATACATGTACATGACCCAGTATATGTACATGACCCAGAATGTGTATGTGTACATGTATACGTGTTCACAACTCAGTATTGTAAGTATACATGTTCATGACCCAGTATGTGTAAATGTACATGTACATAACCCAGTATTTGTACATGTTCATGACCCAGTATGTGTAAGTGTACATGTACATGTTCAAGACGACACGTTGATACAAATTATGTAGATAAATTACAGCGTACTTAATATTAATAAGTTTCTGAAGCCTCACTTATATCTAGGAATTTCATCTCCCTTATTACCTCCATAGCATGCTCACGAGATCCCGTTCCAGTTCCACATGCCAGTTGCAACAGTAAGTTTATGGTTGCTATAGCAATAGTTAACCATGATATATAGCATAAGTAAGATATGATATTTACCAGTATCTGGTTTAACAAGTGGTGATTTTTCCATTTCAGCAATAACACCCTATAAATATCAGTACTTATTATGTTATTATATATATAATTATATATATTATATATACCTTAGCTACTTTCCATGTTTTCTGGTCTTCAGTATCACTCATACCTCTTAATAAACTATTATAAGTTGCCAAACTCACTATAGAAACAAATTTAACAATCATTTGTGAGGAATTATTAAGTTTATGTTTATTAAATTATATTTTTAAGGAAAATTTTAACACATTGGTAAAGGTTTGTTACAGTGAATTACTAAAATCTGCCTCTGTCATGATGCCTCTTGGGTCTAACAGCCCTCATGCCTGACATGATTAATTTCATTGTGAACTATATTTGCTTATATTGCAACCATATAATGTCCAGAAGGCTGTCCACTAGATCGAGACAAAAGTGACCTCTAATTCATGTTAGCGCATACAGCTGAGTCCACTAGATGGAGACAAAAGTGACTTCAAATTCATGTTAGCACATACAGCTGAGTCCACTAGATGGAGACAAAAGTGACCTCTAATTCACGTTAGCACATACAGCTGAGCCCACTAGATGGAGACAAAAGTGACCTCTAATTCATGTTAGCACATACAGCTGACCCCACGAGATGGAGACAAAAGTGACCTCTAATTCATGTTAGCACATACAGCCAAGCCCACTAGATGGAGACAAAAGTGACCTCTAATTCATGTTAGCACATACAGCTGACCCCACTAGATGGAGACAAAAGTGACCTCTAATTCACGTTAGCACATACAGCTGAGCCCACTAGATGGAGACAAAAGTGACCTCTAATTCATGTTAGCACATACAGCTGAGCCCACTAGATGGAGACAAAAGTAACCTCTAATTCACGTTAGCGCATATCAGCTGAGTGTTCTGGTTTCCTGAATGGGCAAGGGTCTGTCAGGGTAGAACATTTTTTCGTGATTAGGAATTTAGTTAAGGATACATGTATGTGAAAATTAAATACACGTACCACAAGATAAGAATATTAATAATGTTGCTGACTTGTTTGGTCAAATTATCAAACTTAATAAATTATAATCTATCATATCTACTATACCAAATACAACTGAAAAGTTACTTACACTGTTGTCCCTGTTGCCTAGCCTCTTGGAACATCGCCAAAGCTCTTGTGTGTTCTCTATGCTGTGATAACACAATGAAAGGACAGTGTTGTAACTGTTGTGTTGTTTTAGTTAACTATAACTGTAACTAAAAAACCTTTTAGTAAGGCTTTGTGACTTTTATATAACTAAATTACAGGTCTACTGTAATCACTATGTATAACTAACTAAAATAAAAATTGATCACTTTTAGTTAGTTAACTAAAACTAAAACCCTGTTAGTAAGCCTAATATTAATTAAACTGTAACTAAACTAAAGGTTTGAGAAACTAGGCATACTATAACTAAACTAAAAGTGGTCATTTTCATCATACTAGAGAGTACATATACACATGTAATTATAAACACTGTACTATACATGCAACTTGAGGTTATGTTATCAAAATGTATCTCATTTTCATTTAAATTTACTCTGCATGTATAAATTTAAATAATAGAACGGTAAAGACAACTACCCAACACACAAGTTGTGTTAACGTATGACTCAATTTTACACATTAGAATGGCAACTAGATATAGTTTACGCTTCATACACTCCAAATCTATGACACTTTTCATAATAAATAAACAGAATGGCTTCATTATATGAATTTGGACTATGAATAGTTTATGGTTAGAAAGTCGATTAAGATTGCCTTTATGTATTAATTAATTAATTTACACAATTCAGAGAGTGGACAAGGAGTCTAAATTGTTGAACCCCATGTACGCATGGTCTAGCCACTCCTTGGCATTGCCTCCGAGTGAATAGGCCATACTACATGGGGTTTAACACTTACATGTAACAAGCTAAATTTATCCAATAATGTCTACACTTGGCTAGATGCTGTTCCAGTCTGTTTGACTTTTACTATGACTTTTATTAGCTCCAGACTTCCTAAGCTAATTGCATGAAAGTAGGTGCTAAGCTAATTTCATGAAAGTAGGTGCTAAGCTAATTGCATGAAAGTAGGTACAGATTTCAAGACAGAGTATATATCAGTCTTTCCATATGCAGAACTTAAAAATCATTAGCACTCAAAAATATTTCATCAAATTTACGTCTTAGCTCTACCTTCTTTCTAATTCTATTATGAAATTTAAAATTGGGAATTTGAATTTTTAGAGTGTTAAACAGACTAAAATGCTTTTTTTTATGGCACATAGGGCCTTTCCACGAGGTTTGTATATATTCTTGTGCCACTTACACGAGTATACGCTGAATATGTAGTTAAGGAAGTTACATCCTTCTGGGGGGGGGCTCAGTCAATTAATGGATGTGGTGTGTAATAGAACGTGCGCTTGAGCTCTATAGATCACCAGAAAGAAAGCTGCCTGTAGCTTACGTAGAAACTGGAACTAAAGGCTAGCTATTCTACCTGAAATATATTCCTAAAGTTCTACAAGGTCCTTTAAAAGGTAAGGAGAGTAGATAATCAAAGTAATAACTATAATAGGCTATTGTGTTTCAGGCATGATAAAGTCAGCCATGATTACTGAATGCTGGACACTACAAAGCAGTCATAGGGATACGTTTTTCTCTATATATCTTGTCATATTATCATCCTTCCCATTCTTTTTTGTGTATGTCAAACTTCATTGCTTCATTATTAAGTTACAGTATAATCATGTATTAACCTTATGACATTAAACTATACACTATATTACATATAAAGTCATCACAATTTTGAGGTGATCATGAATGTGAACAGAATCATACAACATGTACTTACTCTAACTAATCCTCTGATCATGGCTCCATATGTTCCTCCATCTTTCTCTGACATTTCAGCAAATAGTTTTTCTGCATAATTCTCATTACTAAAATACAAAAGGTACATGTCTCTAAGAGTGAGAAACTAACCATATGTAACTTACCTCCATTTCAAAATGCTTTGTCTTGAATTTGTTTCTTTGTAATATTTCGATTTTGATACTGCCATAAAATATTATTAGTTTTAACTGTAAACATATGTGTGTGTGTTACACAAACCTCTTCCTACATCAGTTTTCACATTCTTTTCTTCTTCATTTGTCAAGACTTTATCTTCAATATCCTCGACCACTGATTCTGGTATTTCCTCTTCTTCAAATAATACATAATAATAATTGATAGATAGATAGATAGATAAACAGACAATATGATAATAAATACTATACGCTTCCACCTACATGCAACGAGTATATCTATAATCATAGGGATAGTTTTGTCTCCTATTTCATATAATGTTATGATGAAGTAGCTTCTTTCACAAATTAAACCACCAATATGTTATTTCAAACCTACCAGTTGATGTTTCTTCTTTCAAGTCCTGATCTGGAATATTTCGCACTCCCGTGTATGCCAGGAGTGCCAACAATCCATTCTGTGTCCCCAAAGAAATCATTTCCCCTGTTAATTATTGATCATGTGACAATCATATGATATGACTGAATGGTTGAACACTCACCTTTTTCTTGCAACTTTTTAAATAAATCCAAAGCCTTTTCAGATTTTTGAGCCCTAATTAAATCTTTAAAATAGAAAAAGTTATAGAGTACACAGGGGTTCATACAGAGATGGGGAAACCTGAGATTCCCCTCCCTCCATCCCTAATCATTAAAATTTTCTATTAATTTTAAGTAACAAAAGTATGACAAATTAAGAAAGAGGTTGCAGATCAGCTGCAAATATAATAGTAATTGAGTGGACAAAAGATAGTGCTTTTATGAACAATTAAGTTTCCCCCACTAACTAAACATCCTGTATGAAACACTGCGACATTAAATAAGGACTTCTAAGACCAGTGTATGTCATAGTGGCCAGAGGCCGCCAGACTGTAATTAAACTCCGGATAGTAACGTTTTCAATCTAGCTACATAGCAGCTATGATTATCATACAGTATTAGTAATTATATTAAATTTAGACTCATTGTAACTGCTCACTCTTCAAAGAATCTTCATTCATCCCCTTCCATTGTGGTCTGATTGGTCTTAGATCCTGTATTCAAAAGATAATTTATTAATTGTACTATTTGTTATTGAGGCAAGCTTGAGCAAGCCAGAGCAAGCCTGAGCAAGCCCTGACTAGTGTAAAGGTAAGCCATGTATAATTATAATGAAAGTAAGGCTGGGAAAAGGGAACACTAGCAATGCTTATTCCTGAGAAGATATTTTTTATTAAAGCTATGAGTTAATGGCAACAGCATAAGGCTAAACGAAAAGCTGGTAGTACTGGGGATTGAACTCAGGGCCATTTTAGGGCTACTGGATTCAGCTACAAATGCACTGAGCCTCTGACTAAGCTATAACAACAAGACAAATAAATACAAGGCTATATTATGTATTGTATATACTTCATATATGTTTCAGTGTTCTACTTTTTGGTTGACATTATTACTTACTGGTACAGGCTGTCTTCCTGGAAATAGTTCAGGATAACGATAAATGACATACTCTGCAGCCTTCCTTCCTGCTTCTTGAGCCATCACATAATCCATCTATACATGAATAACACAGTACTTATAAATTAGTAACAAAGCTCCCTCCTTGAAATAGTGACTAAGATGGTTTAGTGATGCACTGATAATCAAATCTGTAATCGGCCATTAATGGCCATTAGTATTGATATTAATTAGTTTTAAATAATATTGTAATAATTATACTAAGCTGTCACAATTAACAATAAATTGCTCATTTTCATTGAAAGAATCATATACCAGAACTCCAGAAGGTACGAGTAATATTGGTATCACCAGTAGTGTGGAAACACCCAGTCATGAAGGACATTGTCCGATAAATCTAGTGAATGTCTGGTAAACTGAAACTGAACTGCAACAAAGTATATGGGGAGCAGGACATGAGTGATGAAAAGAGGTCAAAATGTCTGGTAGTTGGCTCAAAGATTCCACACCCCTGGGTATCACCCATCAGTAGATGTTTAAAATTATTGCCAGTTTATCAGAACATTGGTAAAATCTCATATCAGTGTATCACTAAAGGTGATAACACTATTCATGACACTCCAGTTACTATAGAAACAGATCAGTAAACAAACCATTTGCCTTCGATTTCTTGGAGTAAATGGATCAGCTAAGCACCTACCCATTATGAAAGGATCTTTCAGCTGTCATAAAGGTAAACAATTCATAAAGAAAAGAGATAAAATAACTCACAGATGATACAGTAGATGCCAATGCCTTTAAAACAGCATCAGGGTCTCTGTAATAAGATTTAAATAGCAGGGTGAATATTATAATTAAAAGCAAGATTTATTGCATAAGTCAGCATTATTATGATCGATATGAGAGGATTAGAAACAAAGGAAAACTGGTTTTTCCAGTTGTACTTGAAAAGGTATCTGATGACACACAGACAGGTCACTGACTGTTAGTGAAGAGACTGCTAAAAGATCTTTGGTTCTACTGGTTAGTAATAGGGGCGGGAAAAAGGTTCAAAGGTTCAAACCTTCATTCATTTGCTGGGCATTTAAAGCTAAATTTCTACCTTCGAACCTTTGCTGCTATGCCCACTTCAATGTTTGCGCATGCATACTTCCGCAATCTAAACATGTGGTTAATAATGTGGGCATGTTCCAGGAAAGTTGAGGCTGTCTTGTTGGTTTGTGTTATTTCTCAGTCCAGCGATGTCTAGTCTGGATAAAAGCAGTAACAGGAACAACACTAGTACTTGTTATAAAGCAATAATCCAGTTTTGGAGGCTTTTTATAGCCAATCAAGGTAACAACAACATTGATAAAAACACATGCGAACCTTCAAACCTTCGTTTGCTTTTGCTGACGAAGCCCTAGTTAGTATACTGTTCATCAGCTTAAGCCAGCTAGGTCTTTGAGATAGTTAGAACTAGGTTTGAAGCTTGTTTTGGGATTGGCTAACATGGAGTCTGGACCAGACAGTAAGATTGCCTGACTGGATATCAGAAGGTCCTGGGTTCAATCCCTAAACGGATTCGTGACATTTTCAGGTTTTGTTTTGTTTCTAATTCTCTCGTACTTGCATATCATTGAATATGTCACTACTGATTAATTTCGAAAGCATATGTATACATGTACATGTGCGCTTAAAGCAATTATTGTAGTACATTGTATGATCACAATATCAATAATCAAACTCACCTTCTCTTTGGAACTAAAGGTATACCCGAATTTACATGTTGATTTGAGGTTTGAGTATCTGAAAATAATAATAATAAATAATTCAGTTATGTTTAACCACCAATGCTTGAACCAGGGTAATGATGAATTGCTACATACTTGATCCCAAATGTATATGTAGGTGTGTCAAGTGAAAAGTGATATAGGATCTACCAGTTATATTGAAGCATAGGAAGTAAGAGGGGGTTTGGGGTTAAGAGTATACTGTATGTAATTTGATGAGCGAGATGAGCTGAAACATTTCGCACCTTATTAATTATTCGTGGAATTATTAACAACTATTATTGATTATTACCCAGATTCTGTGCCACACCTACCAAAGATTATAGGATCGAGGAAAAATAAGATTTTCATTTGCTAATTCTTTGAGTTTTTTGTACTCAAGTCTCAAGATTCATGATAGCTGCTCTTTTATTTCAAGAAATAGAAAGTTGAGGCAAAGAATAATAGTATGTTTTTCAAGGTTTTATCTAGTATGGCGAGCAGACCTTTCGTCTCTGCTTTTACATTGGGATGGGGCGGAGGAAAGGTCTAGATACTCTTGACATGATTTCATGGACTCTACAGGAATGTTGATAGAGCCAATGAGATATGAGTAGTCAGATGACTCTAGCCATGAGCACAGGATTAAAATGGAAGAGGCAGTTCAGACAGCAGTTTAGAGCTAGGTTACTGGTTACACGAATTTAAGAGTAAAACAGATAACAGAAGAAGGCGACACTACACTATCTATACAAGGTAAAGATGTGTTCATTTCGCTCCCGACTGGTAGTGGCAAAGCTTTTGCTACTACACATTGCCAGTAGTGTTAGACATAATATAAAGTCATTCTCAAAAAAACTGTTATCCAATGTGTATTGTCATTGTTGTCAGTTCTCCTGTAGCACTGATTTAGCCTAACTTTCAACAGCTTTTCAAGTTGTTGAAAGTGAGGTAGACAAAGGATAGTTCCCTCTGTGGCACTGGCAGTGGTATTTGAATGTTAGTACTGCCAGCAAGGCCTAATGTAGTGGCTTTAACTTTAAACAATTGTAAACGACACTATATGATGCTCCCTTTTATTTGCATTTTGCAAACTCACCAAACAGAGACGTAGTCACAGCAGCTCTGCCGAGGCGTAGTGAAATCATGTGACACAAGGATTGATTACATTCCTACGCCCCGTGAAATTGTGTCAACAGCCTCCAGACATTTTCTCCGCCCCATCCCAATGTAAAAGCTGAGGCAAAAGGTCTGCTAGGCAGACTAGGTTTTATCCTGACTCAGGGGGCTTAGCCCCACTCTCCCAATTCCTACACTTCTGACATGTACAACCAATAACAGTACAACCAATATAACAATACAACCAACATAACCAATAACCATACAACCAGTACAATACAACCAATATAACCTGTTACGCTCCCTCCCCACCTTCAGGAGGGTTAATGCACTAGCTCTTGCATATATAATACATATATATGTATAGGCCTTATATAACTATGTTAAGAAACTACCTTCAATTTTCCTTAATGAATCATCAGTCAATTCAACATTTTGAGTTACAGTAAAATACCTATATTATGTTATTGTGTGTCAGAAATAGATCTTGTAGAACTTTTACTAACCTGACAGATACAACACAGAGTCTTTGACATACACTCGAAATTCTTAAATGTACAGGTACAGCCATGCTGCATTGATGTATTAATTAATAGACTGTAGAAAAAGGGTTAAGTTATTAACTTAGGGGCCTAAGTTAATAACTTAACCCTTTTACTGTACTGGCACTGTAGAAAAAGGGTTAAGTTATTAACTTAGGGCCTAAGTTAATAACTTAACCCTTTTTCTACAGTGCCAGTACGGCGTACGTTCATGACACCGTTTTGCAGAATGAGAAATCTTCAAAAAAGGCTGCTTTGCTAATGTCAAACTTCATCTATACCCATTATTTAATGTTTAAAAAAGAAAAAAAACGTTGCACGTTGTAGCAGCTACAATTATAATTCTTAATTAATGCACAAAACCATTTCCTATTTATAAGTATAGATAAACAGGTGCTCTCGTACACTTTATATTGAATAGAAAAATGCCCACTTCTACTTGATATTCACATAAATAATATTATGATTGTAAATCTTATTTATGATATTATATATTAATTTTGTATATTATAATATTACATAATGATTATACTGAAAATGGCATGCATTTTTACTCATGTGTTTTTGAATATATCATCAGAACTGTGAGGCTAATGGTTGTAACAGTGTCAAACAAGAGACACTTTACTTTCCAGACTGTTTTCATAGATGTAGGAATAGGGGGGGCCAGGAGGCCATGGCCCCCCCAACCAAAATGCAATGGAATATTTTATTTCAATGCGCTTAGTGCAGAAAAACAGTTTAATTATTATGACAATTAACTTGTTTATGCATGATCAGTGGGTTGACCCCCCCAATATGAAATTTATTCCTACGCCTATGGTTTTTCGTGTCGTGAAATACCAAATCATCCTCTTCTCTGTCACCGATGTGCATTTCAGTCAGAGGGCACAATGTCTTGCACATGAAAAAGGGAGAGTTAATGGATATGAGGATTATAAAGACACGGATTCTGATATGATAGCATGGCCTTGAAAGTTTCAAATCATTCGTAATAATATTAAAACTAGCAATAGACCTTTTGTACTTTTACAGTATACTATAATTATACAGAAATTGTTTTTCACTTTTTTTGTCATTGCAACTGCACTTTGATCATTATTTAATAACAATCTATGTCTTTGAGAAAGGAGAAGAGTTAGTTAGTTAATTTCAGGTGGACATAAAATTCTTAGAGCAAAGGAAAACTGTTTAGGTGGACCCTTGCTTAGGGGTAACATAATTATATAGCAGGGCTGGGCTGAGATTCTGAAATCAATTATCATTATCATTAAACTTTGTAAAGGAAAAAATAATAAACTCCTCTCATTTGATGACCAAAAAGGGTTCTTGTCACTTCCACTGTTGCATGCTTGAGAAGTATACCTTCTAGATCTGGAATAATTATTTTTGTTTATTATTATTTTATTTTTATTATTTTTTCCTTTACAAACTTTAACGCAAAATGCATAAGAAAATAGTTAATATTAAAGCCACCATATTTGTTTATATATACATATATAATTATACATATTATGAGTATATATAAATAATAAAAAAAAGAAAAACAAACAAGGTATATAGAGAAAAAAGTATCCCTATGACTGCTTTGTGGTGTCCATCATTCAGTAATCATGGCTAACTTTATGATGCCTGAAACACATCAGCCTATTATAGTTATTATTTTGATTATCTACTCTGTTTACCTTTTAAAGAACCTTGTAGAACTTGTAGAATATATTTCAGGTAGAATAGCTAGCTATTAGTTCCAGTTTCTACGTAAACTACACAGCTTTCTTTCTGCTGGTCTGTAGAGCTTGATCGCGCGTTCTTTTACGCGCCACGCCCATTAATTGACCGAGCCCCCGGGAATGATGTAACTTCCTTAACTACGTATACAACGCATACTCGCGTAAGTGGACACAAGAAAATATATATATATATAAACATACATCGAACCCGTGGGAAAGCAATCATAGGGATGGCCCTGCGGGCCATAAAAATGCAGATTTTGAGCCTATACTTAAAAGAAAATGAAGAATAAATGATGTCGAGAGAAATGAGAGGCAGGGACCCATACAATTAAGATACGTCTACAAATCATGGCTTTCTGTCTCCTCAACTCGACTATAAATATTCTTAAAAGAACAATGGAGCAAGAGCATAAACAATAGTATAACACAATGATAAGGACTAGAAGATACAAAACTGACTGCTATGCATTTACAAATACTACACATTTGCACTTACATAAACACATAACACAACACTAACGTCACATGAAGCTACTTCTTCCTTATGAGCCATTCTATTTCTGTATCACAAAATCTGAGTGTTAGATGAATATCACAGGGTCTTCCGAAGACTGATCCACTGAAATAATTGCGCGATTATAATTAATTAACTAAAATATCGGTACCGCGTGCCGGTACGGAACTGCCTTTGATATAAAACAGGCATCATTGCCTGTATTCAACAGCTAGCAACCAATCACCAAGATGCCAAGCACTTATCCTAAACAGTTAACAGAAGGTGGTACTGAGGGAGACAGTAAAGGAACAAACCTCAGATCAAGGGATTTTTTTTGGGACTCTGTCATTCTCTACCTTGTATCTCTCATCTTGGCTCTATCAGCATTTGATGCATTGACAGAATTCATCCGTGGTAGTGGAGTAGCATGCTATATTGAAGAGGGAGGAACAGATGATGATCTTATAAGTTACATTAACAGTTTCTGTGCCGGTAGTCTTCCAGTCACTGAATACATACCAGCTTTTATCTTCATTCACGGATTAGCCATTGCAATACCACATTATCTATGGGCTGCTAATTATGGTGGACAGTTTGATTTCTTTTTCTCTGTTGTAAAGTCCTTTGATCGATTCAGGGAAAGCAAAACTGGAAAATATTCTCAAAAAAATGTGAATTTGGTTCGTCAGCTTGAACTAGCTTTCACAACATATAAACGTAACTGCATCTTTTATTCATATTTTGTAAAGTTGATTCTACAGCTAATATTTGCTATGGCCTCTCTCGTTATTTCTGTCAGTTATTTCACAGACTTTGATGTAGTTTTCCGTTGTCCCAAATACAACAATACTGATGACCCTTTCTGGCCAATAACAGATCAAGCTACATGTGTATTCACATCTTTAAAGCTTTTATTTTGGATAAGAAGTGTTGATATTTTTCTCATAGCTTTGATAATCCTATCAATATTGTGGGCAGTTGGGTACTGTGTTATTGGACATCCTACGGAACTCGGGGCCAAGAGAGTAGCCAGGTTCTCATTCCAGTCTGCGATCCAGTCTGATTTCCACGTACCGTCATCATGGTATTGTCCAAGATGTTTCTCACATTTCATCACATACATTTCTTTGCCATTCACATCTCCAATGGTTTCTACTGATCTAGACTTCATGTTGTTAAAGCTCTTTCGTACTAATGCTGGTCTAGGTCGTGTTTTCAAAGATATCCAAATTGATCTTGCCCTTCAGACAATGATTGATGAAGATCTACTGACTGTTTTGCTTCATCGATATAAATGGAATGGTGGATGTAAAGATATAGGTAAGAAATGAAACTGCTAGAGAAGTAACCTAGTCTGGCAGCACTGCCCCTTTGTCTAGAAGTAAAGTGGACAGCAATGCCGGACTAAGTCAAATCTGCAACACCCAGGAGCAGATAAAAATTAAAATAGGGTTATATACAATCTTTAATGTGCATTGTGAATGTTCAGTATGACATATGGGAAACATACATTGGATACTATACATAATAATGACTGATGTAAATGTAATACTACATGCTGATGGTTGTCTGGTTGTCTGGTTGTTGTAGCTCAGTGGTAAGAGCACTGGTGGCTGAAGTCAGTGGACTTGGGTTCAAATCCTAGTGACTATCATAATTTTTTCACTTTCCTCTTTCAGCCTCATTCATAGAATTTAGCATTTATTTCTAATTTTGAGGTCATTGTAAATGTGAACACAATATTATGTTGTCCCAATAACTACACTATAATGTTATGAAAATTACATTATTTAGTAATAATGTAAAATACTTCTGTAATTACTTTTATAATTATACTTCTCTTTTAGATATCCCTTCAAGTGATTTGAAGTGGGATTTTAAAGATAAACCAAGCAACTTTAAAACTCTTAAACCTGGTCAAATAACAGTAAGTATACTTTGAAAATTAAAACTGCCTTATTACATTTTACATTTATAATTATTAACATTTCATTTAGTGGGTACTGATTTTAATAAATAATTTTGTTAATGACAGTCTCCCTGCTTATCATAGTTGTAAGCCTAGTGAATACCGTTGACCTGTTGTCTGTTAATTAAGACAGTGTACATTGATAATTATTAAATCCATATACATTCTATCCTTGCCAATATCTACAAAAATGATGTTTCATGTAATGTTCTCTAAATCAATCTAAATTATTTATAATCTTACCTACAGCTTCCTGATTCTATACGAGGTGCTGTTCTTGGTTTGTCTACCCTAGCTCCAACATATTCTGGAGCTCTTTCAATCACATTCGGTCCTGGAGGTTTTGCTCTTGCTCTTGCATGTCTATTTAAAAAAGTAAGAATGACTTAATAGTTAGACACTCCATATTGCGAATATAAAATTGTCCATACAATGTATCAGTGCACCATAGCTAGAACATACCAATTACATTTCTATTTGTGATTGATCACAATAAATACTTACAAGGATGTGGAAAACAGCCAGTCATGCAGGACATTGTCCGATAAATCTAGTGAATGTCTGGTAAAATAAAACTGAGCTGTTTGCAAAGTAGGACAAAGGTGTTGGAATTTCCATGTGAAAGAACCCACCTTGTGCTTACATTTGATGTTATTACTTACTAAGTATGTATTATTGTACATGAATATGGTTGAATGTTGAATTCTATTTTGGTTGACAAATAGTTTGGCATGGAATTGTATTAGAATGGTGTAAAATAGCATGGAAAGGTGTAAGGAATTGTAGTGGAATGCTGTAAATAGCATGGCATTGTGTAGACTTTCATGGGAACCCAACACTACCTGCAGTAATTGAAATGGAATCTGATTTCGGAATTGGAATGTCCCATTGGAAACATTTGTAATTTGAGTCTGAAATGAATCATTCCATGTCATAGCTACAATGCCCTGATATACACATAACTGTATTTTTCTTATAGACTGGTTCCATTCATTTCACTGAATTTGAAAGGGAAGTTGATAAAGAAAATGAAGATATAAAAGAAGTGGTTGATGTCAAAAAATATCTAACATCACTTATTGCTGTAACAGCTCCTGAAAATATTTTAACAACTAGGATGGAATTGAGTGGAAAGGTTTGTAATACTCATATTTGTGAATTACTTTGTGCCCATATCAAAACCTCGTTCCCGTAACCTCAAACATCAAATACCCATATATTCTCATGTCTAAACATCAAATACCCATATATCCTCATGCCTAAATCATCAAGCACCCCTAACTTCATGCCCATCACATCAAACATCCTTATCATCATGCCTAAATACCAAATGCAATTAAAACTATTGCTTATATAATCAGTGGTGTGGAAACAGCCAGTTATACAGGACGTAGTCCGATAAATCTATGACCAGTAAATTGAAACTGAACTGTATACAAAGTATATTTGGAGCAAGACAAAAGAGGAGAAAATAGGTCAAATAATTGTCATCATACTAGACTAAGTAATTAAGTAGTAAATAACTTTAACAGATGTATATATATCTATTACAGATGTTCCCAGAGATTCGCCCAATATGGGGCTCAGCTGTGGAAAACAAGACTATTAAAACTTCATTTATTGTAGTGGGACCAATGAATAGGAGACAGGCCTCTATAGGTTAGTAGTAAACTGTCATCAACAGTAAATATTAATAACAGTGCTCGAAAGGTTAATCATTATGCCCTAGTGGATTAGTTCCATGGCTATAGTTCGAATCCTTCTTGACATTTGCTTTTTTCTGGACAAAATACGGGTCAAATTCTCTGCAGAAAGGAGTGATTTTAGCTCATTAATTATTCATTATCAGATCGTCACACTTAGTAATGATGTCCACTTACATCTCAAAATATTAAAAATCACTTTCTATTTCTATTCTTGTTTAGTTACACTTTTCTTGCAAAAACTCTTGGACCCAAAAAATATGGAGGAAGAGTGTGTATTAATCACACTTCAACCTATTATGATTTCTGGACGGAAGACTGATACAGAGTTTGTTGGTTTTAAAGAACCACCATCAAAGTTAGTTATCCTTTGTTCTCATTCACAATGACCACAAAAGTAGCCTGTGATGATTCTTACAATTACTAGTTTGATAGTTTCACAAAAGCAGTTGACTAAATTCAATACACACAAAAAAGAACCAGAGAATTAAGTACTGAGAAAATGTTGTAGATCAATTGAAACCATATTTTTGTGAGGTCAATGTGTACATGAAGGACATTCAATTGTTATACTATTACATACATACCTCTGCTTGTCATTCTGTTGTATAATAATAATCATAATAATTATATAATATGCATAAGTATGTATATTATATGTGTTTATGTAAGTGCAAATGTGTAGTACTTGTAAAGTATGGTGTAAATGCATACAACACATACCATGTACATTATACATACATACATATATTATTATTGTGGTATGTAACAAAGACACTTTTGCAGTTTAGTCAACTTTAGCATTAACAGTGTGTAAATGCATACCAGGTATGTCCTCAGTTATGTATCTTTTAGTCCTTATCATTGTGTTATTGTATATGCTCTTGCTCCGTTGTTCTTCTATAGTTGAGTTGAGTTCTTCTACAAACTATTATTATTTAACAATATATTATCAGCCAAATACACTTACATACCGTAGTATGTAACATATACTTACACACTCTTTCTTACCTATAGTTTTAAGCCACTACCTCTTGATGTAGAATTGTCCAATAAGATTCTACAATGGCCTCCAACTAGCAAACCAAAAGGATCAACTGCTATCCAATATGAATTAAAATGTGGTTCTGTAGACACTACATTCGAGATAGCTGCCTATGAGTATGTTGTGAACAAACCAGAAGACAAGACTATACCTACAAAAGTACAAAATACAGATGTACCCAATCAGGTGGTGATAGATTTAGATTATGAAATACCACTCATTGATCAGAAGACTTTTTTACTATCACAACAAATTTAATCTTTAGTAATTATTTTAATATTTGCAGAATATTAATTGTTTTTGATTGACATTTTTTTCATCAAATTTGTAGAACTATAATTATAACATCATGATACAGATAGAAATTAGTGTTCTATGCGTAACTATAACTAAAACCCCTTTTAGTAAGGCATTGTGACTTAGTTAACTAAACTATAACTAAATTGCAGGTCTATTGTATCCACAAATGAAAAATGGTGGAACTTTTAGTTAATAGAAATCTTTTAAAATAGTTAACCAGCTATAACTAAATGTCATACTATAACTGAAAGTGGTTATTATTGTCATACTAAAACAACACTAATAAAATACATATAAACTAGTGACATTTGAAATGTATATATTGTTTGTTCAAACCACGTGCAGGACAACACTATATATTAGGGCTGGGATGATTAATTGATTAATTGTTTAGATATTGACTGAATATCCAATTATACGTCTATGACATCGATTATGCTAATTATTCCCGAAGATGCAACAGGATAATGTACAATATAATGTACAGAAAGCCTTTTTGATCATCAAATGGGAGGAGTTCCTGCATTAATTGACTTAATTGGTCTAATTACTTCCACTGATTTTAATTATCCAATCAGTTTGTTGATTCAGAATCTCAGCCGATTCCCAGCCCTACTGGCTTCCTTTTTACATGTAGGAAGCTCTAAGAATTCTATGTCTGCCTCTAATAACTTGTTAACTCTTCTCCTTTCTCAAAGACATAGATAAATAATGATCAAAGTGCACTTGCAATGACAAAAAAAAATGAAAAACAATTTCTGTATAATTATAGTATACTGTAAAAGTACAAAAAGTCTATTGCTAGTTTTAATATTAGTACGATTAATTTGAAGACCATGCTATCATATCAGGATCTGTTTCTTTGTAATCCTCATAGTCATCAGCTCTTGGTTGTCGATGTATAAGACATTGTTTACTCAGAAATGCACATTGGTGACACAGAGGTGGATGTTCCATATCACGACACTCAAAACACAGTGCTCTGTAAAGTGTTTTTTCAACACGGCCACAACCTTCAGTCCCACATTTCTGATGATATATAAATGAGTAAAAATGCATGCCATTTTCAGTATATTATGTAATATCCTAATTATAATAAACAAAATAGTATTAGATCTACATAATTATATGTAGAATAGAAGTGGGCATCAATCTATTTGATATGAAGTGTATGAGGGCACCTGCTTAATTTGTAACTTATTATAAATAGAAAACGGTTTGTGCATTGAGAATTATACTTGCTATACAATGTACAACCTTTTTCATTGTTTTAAAGCATAAATAAAGGCTAAAGTACTTGGCTTTACTGTGAAATGTTCAACATCTGTATAATTATGAACATTCTTTTGTATCAAGACAAAAAATTCTACATATACTATTTACACAATTTATACAATTTATAGACAATGCAGCACATGACATTAATTCATCTCAAGTCACAATATTGTATACCTTAGTTTGATGTTTGTTGTCATTGTATGACAAGGGTCCACCTTTGCGTAGCCCCTTCAAATCATTATAGATGAAGTTTGACCTTAGCAAAGCAGCCTTTTTTGATGATTTCTTAATCTATAGAACATTGTATGATGTTATAAATAGTACATTTCATTATGCTCATTTACTCACAAACACATTTCCATATGTCTCATCCTCGCTCTCACTACTACTACTAGAACTTGAACTATTATTGAAGTAAAAATTCTGTTACGAAATAGATGAACCATTCAGATAGTAATAATAACTATATTTCATCATAATTTTAGTTATAGTTATAGTTTCATTAACAAAAAGTGTCCATTATTGGCTTTAACTAAAAGTATTACTAAAGTAGTTTTGACTAGTCATTCTATAACTATAACTAAAATTATAAGACACTAGTCATTCTATATAACTATAACTAAAATTATAAGACACTAGTCATTCTATAACTATAACTAAAAGTAGTCATTATTATCATACTGAAACAACACTAATGTACATGAAGCTACCTCTTCCTTTATGTGTTTATGAGCCATTCTATTTCTGTATCACAAAATCTAAACCTATAGTGTCACAGTGTTAGAACCAGTTCTATGTCATATACATAAACATATACACACACCTTTTTATCACAGTTATAATAATCCTATGTTGATCGATGAATATCACAGGCTCTTATGTTGATGGATATCACAGCTCTTCTTATGTTGATGAATATCACAGGCTCTTATGTTGATGAATATCACAGGCACTTCCGAAGACTGATCCACTGAAATAATTGTACATTGTATGTCGTATTTATAGCTACCTTGTTACTTTGTAGTATAGAGAGGTATGATCTGATTAGTCAGTGAGAAGTAGCGGGATGATACATACCAATTAATTAATAATTATTAAAAAATCTTTTGCAATTAAAAGTCTATTTATTTAACACTTGACACAATAATGAATTTGTATATTATTTAAGATTTTTAATTATACATAAATGCGATCATACAACATACATATGTACACTGATCCATATATAATACATGTACATACATGGTCATGCTTACTGGGTTTGAAGCTAGCTTTAGGATTAGTACAAACAATCCTATACTCATTTTCCATCAAGGAGTCTGGTAGGTCAGATGGTAAAAGTCCTAGCCTGTGAGTAGACATCAGAAGATCTTGTGTTCAATATCTAATAATGAAGTAATAAAATGCATTAAATTATTCTGAACACAACTAGATTGTATATATTTATGAATAAAGAGAGACACATGGCGAGAAAAAATTTGGGATTTGAACCCAGGATTTTCTGACTGCTAGGTTGAAATCTTGGACATTCATAAACACAACATGCCTGTGTCTCACAGTACATGACCATTCATTGCATACCTATAAGGTCAGTGAACATATTAGAACAAGAATAATACAAAAAACATTTTTTAGAATGAAAGAGAATGTAGGGATATCAAAACTGAAAAAGCACAGGAACAAGATTGGGAATGGTACCTTAGCAACAAAATTAAATGCCACTTCCACATTACATCAAATCTAGATGATATTTTTAGCGATAAAAATACTCAATATCAACATTTATGTAAGTATCAAGACTTGTATGTATTAATTAGCATGATATTTCAACTCATCACTTCCAATTGAAACACATGGGTGGCCATTTTTTTCTGAGCCATCCCTACACAGTGAGTACTACTGTACTCTCTAATACTTTATCAACAACAATAATTTATTATCAACTAATAACTATTCACAACATGACTAGTGATGTCAGCAGTCATTTTGAGTGCATCTGGAGGTGTGGGTAAGATTGCTTGTTTTGTTTCGTACATAGTCTCACCTGCCAGACATTCTCTGGCGAATGTCTGGGCTACAAGAGCTACATTAAACAGTTATATATAATTGCCATGATAGCATAGCATATATACATATGCATAATTATGATTTACACATACATAAATTTAAGATAGTTTAGCTGCTAGTAATATCAGGACTTCATGACACTTTGTATACTTCCATTAGTCTTCATGTTTTACTATAACCACTTTTAGTCATAGTATGCCTAGCTTATCAAAAATTATAGTTTAAAGTAATAATTAGGCTAATTAAAAGGGTTTTAGTTTTAGTTTTAGTTAACTGCCCATTATTGACCAATTTACATTTTAGTCAGTTATAGTATTTACAATAGACCTGTAATTTAGTTAAGTTTAGTTAACTAAAAGTCACAATGCCTTACCAAAATTATAGTTAACTAAAACAACACTAATATAATATATACATACAATAAATAGCATATACAAAGTAGATGTACTTAACATAGTAAAGATTATAACGGAGTGAGTAGTTTAATATTATATTGAGTAGATACTGGCTTGTTGAGAACTCTACATGCTATAGATAATTATATAATATGCATAATTTATATAAGTGCAAATGTGTAGTATTTGTATAGTATGGTGTAAATGCATACAACACATACCATGTACATACATACATATATATTGTGGTATGTAACAAAGACACTTTTGTTAATGTACAGTTTAGTCAACTTTAGTGTTAATAGGGTGTAAATGCATACCAGTCAAGTTATGTATCTTTTAGTCCTTATCATTGTGATACAACCATAGAACAATCATTAATTCATCAACACATTTGCACATTCAGTAAATTGAAACATTCATTACATACCAATAAAGTCAGTAAAATGTATACAATGTCTACTAACTGACCATCAACAACAAAATTTATAACAACTAAAATGAAAATACTGACATGACGTCAG
Source organism: Petrosia ficiformis (assembly GCA_947044365.1). Taxonomy (NCBI): domain Eukaryota; kingdom Metazoa; phylum Porifera; class Demospongiae; order Haplosclerida; family Petrosiidae; genus Petrosia; species Petrosia ficiformis. The sequence continues at coordinate 2,536,337 of OX345640.1, forward strand.
AAGTCATGTCATGTTGAGCATAAAATAGAGCTAGAGTGTATCTGGAGGTGTGGCTGAGACTACAGCTCATAACTGTAGTAGCTTTAGCTTGCAAATAACTAACAAGGTTTTTTCCTGCATCATTTTCATATTATAATCCTTCCTACTCCTTTTTGGGTATGTTAAATCTCAATTCATTGCTTCATTATTGAGTTACAGTATAATCATGTATTAATCTTATGACATTAAACTATACGTATCATGAAATGTGAACAGAATCATACTTACTCTAACTAATCCTCTGATCATTGCTTCATAATTATGTTTCCTCCATCTTTCCCTGATATTTCAACAAATAGTTTCTCTCCATAATTCTCATTACTACAATACAACAATACTAACTACACGTCTCTGAGAGTGAGAAACTAACTATATGTAACTTACCTCCATTTCAAAGTGCTTTGTCTCAAATTTGTTTCTTTGTAATAGTTCAATTTTGATGCTGCAATAAAACATTATTAATGAATTATAGTTTTAATTGTGGAGACACGGGTTTGTGTGTGTGCTTGCTCCAAGAAGACAAGAACAGTACTTGTCACGAAGCCTCCTCATGGTGACCCCTGGGACCTTGGCCTTGCCATTGCAATCACATGACACAAGGAATGCAACCTAGCAATCAATAATGCCTTTGAACCCTAATCATGTGTGTGTGTGTATTGTGTATGCGTTACACAAACCACCTCTTTGTTCTTCTATTCTTCATTTGTCAAGACTTTATCTTCCATAATATCCTCTATTTCAATAATAACATCTATACATGTAGTATAATATGTAGATATATATCTATAATCATAGGATTACGTTTGTCTCATTATTATTATGAAGTATAGTAATGTATATATAGCTTCTTTCACAAATCAAACAACTGATGCTTTTATTTCAAACCTACCATTTATTCCATATTCTGCATCTCCTTCCCCCTATTGATCATGTGACAATCAAATGATATGACCACTCCCATGTATGCTCAAGGAAATCCTTCCCCTTGTTAATTATTGATCATGTGACAATCAAATGATATGACCACTCCCATGTATGCTAGCAATCCATTCTGTGTCTCCAAAAAAATCCTTCCCTTGTTAATTATTGATCATGTGACACTCATATAATATGACTCCCACTCCCACGTATGCCAGCAAGCCATGCTGTGTTCCCAAAGAATTCATATCCCCTGTTAACTATTGATCATGTGACAATCATATGATATGACTGGATGGTTGAACACTCACCTTTTTCTTGTAACTTTTAAATAAATCCAAAGCTTTTTCGATTTTTGAGCTCTAATTAATAAAAGCAGTATAAAGTATACAGGGTTTCATATACAGAGATGGGGAACAAAAAAGGTATATATACCCATGTTTAAATGTTGGTTTAAGTATCTGAAAATAATAATAATATCATTCAGTTAGGGGTTTAACCACCAATGCTTGAACCAGAGTAATGATGGGATGCTATATACCTGACACCAAATGTATATGTAGGTGCATCAACTGAAAAGTGATATAGGATCTACCAGTTATATTGGTTGTATAATTTTATGTAATATAACTAGTACAACATGTACATGTACAACCTATACCAGTACAACATGTACATGTACAACCTATACCAGTACAACCAACATAAACATACAACCAATACAACATGTACATGTACAACCTATACCAGTACAACCAACATAAACATACAACCAATACAACATGTACATGTACAACCTATACCAGTACAACCAACATAAACATACAACCAATACAACATGTACATGTACAACCTATACCAGTACAACCAACATAAACATACAACCAGTATAACAAAATTAATACATTTTATATAGCAGCTGTTACGCTCCCGCCCAACCTTCGGGAGCATTAATGCACTAGATCCTGCATATATAATACATATATATGTATACGTTTATTATATATATATAAATAAATATATATATATATATATATTATATATATATACAATACATATATATGTATAGGCCTTATATAACTATGTTAATTAAGAAACTACCTTCAATTTTCCTTAATGAATCATCAGTCAACTCAACATTCTGAGTTACAGTAGAATACCTATATTATGTTATTGTGTGTCAAAAATAGATCTTGTAGAACTTTTACTAACCTGACAGAGACAACACAGAGTCTTTGACATGCACAGCATACTGCATTGATGACAATAGTTATATTAATTATAATAAGTTAATAACTTAACCCTGTACTTACAAATTGTACAGAAAATGGTAGTAGAAGGGCCAATATGAATTCTTCATTACCTATGTTCATCACCTAGCAACCAATCACCAAGATGGATGGCCAGAAGTCAAGTACTGATCCTAAACAGTTAACAGAAGGTGGTACTGAGGAAGAAAGTGAAGGAACAAATCTCAAATCAAGGGATTTCTTTTGGGACTCTGTCATTCTCTACCTTGTATCTGTTATATTGGCTCTATCAGCAGTTGATGCATTAACAGAATTCATTCGAGGTAGTGGAGTAGCATGCTATACTGAAGAGGGAGGAACAGATGATGATCTTATAAGTTACATTAACAGTTTCTGTGCCGGTAGTCTTCCACTCACTGAATACATACCAGCTTTTATCTTCATTCACGGATTGGCTATTGCAATACCACATTATCTATGGGCAGCTAATTATGGTGGACAGTTTGATTTCTTTTTCTCTGTTGTAAAGTCTTTCGATCGATTCAGGGAAAACGAAACTGGAAAATATTCTCAAAAAAATGTGAATTTGGTTCGTCAGCTTGAACTAGCTTTCACAACATATGGGCGTAACTTCATATTTTATTTATATGTTGGGAAGTTATTTCTACAGCTAATATTTGCTATGGCCTCTCTTGTTATTTCTGTCATTTATTTCACGGAGTTTGATGTAGTTTTCCGTTGTCCCAAAGACAACAATACTGATGACCCATTCTGGCCATTAACAGATCAAGCTACGTGTGTATTCACATCTTTAAAGCTTTTATTCTGGATAAGAACTGTTGATATTTTTCTCATAGTTTTAATAGTCCTGTCGATATTCTGGGCACTCTGGTTTTGTGTTAGTGGACATCCTACGGAACTCGGGGCCAAGAGAGTAGCCAGGTTCTCATTCCAGTCTGCGATCCAGTCTGATTTCCACGTACCGTCATCATGGTATTGTCCAAGATGTTTCTCACATTTCATCACATACATTTCTTTGCCATTCACATCTCCAATGGTTTCTACTGATCTAGACTTCATGTTGTTAAAGCTCTTTCGTACTAACGCCGGTCTAGGTCGTGTTTTTAAAGATGTCCAAATTGATCTTGCCCTTCAGACAATGATTGATGAAGATCAGCTGGCTGTTCGACTTCATACATCTAAATGGAATAGTGAATGTGAAGAAATAGGTAAGAATAGAACAGGCTAAGAACCATAGTGGTTCAACCTAGTCTGGTGGCACTGCCCCTTCATCTGGAGGCAAAGTGGGTGGTAACTAAGTCTAACATGAAATACATGAAACACTCTCAAAATGTGTTTCAGGAGCAGATAAAAAATATTGAAAAAATCTAAAGTATTTCATGATTGGTAGTGAGTTATATCCAATCTTTAATGCATTATGGACATTCAGTATGACACATGGTGAACACATACATTGAATTAACCTATTACACTATACATAATGATTGTATATGTAATACTACATCAAATAATGTATACACAACACTAGCTTTAAACATCAATGTACTTGATAACATAGATGTTAACTGTGAGGTTGGAATGGTTATAGCAATACATGTATGTGTTATAGAAATCTATACCCAGACACTAATGTATATATGATCATCCACTTGCAACCCAGCGTGTAGTTATAACACTTACCTTTAAACACTTTATATTCAGCCATTTTGTAGAGAAATGCGATGTGATGAATGCACTTCAATGATTTATTTCCAAGAGCAAGATAGAACTAAGCTCAAATAGAGTAATTCAAAAGAATTTATGAAGACATAGACAGGAAGTAAAATCAAGGCTATATTAGAGACACATTACTGACCAAAAACAATAGTAGACATGAAGGTTAAAACATTACACAAATACATATTATATCCTTGAATAGTACAATGAGCAATAACGTATTTATGACTGATAATACAAGAAAATATTATAGTATACATTACATCTAAGAAGAGAGAGATCATTTATGAGTTGCCTAACTATGTCTCCTTCCTGAATAAATTATCGAAAAGCGAGTTTTTAAAGAGAAGTGTTTACTATGTGCTGAGTTATACGTCTTTGTGTGTGGATGATCTTTTACTGGGAATTAAATATTCATAATTATTATGAATAGCACAAAACACTACATACTATGAACATAATGCCTTTTGACAGACAAAGTGTTTCAACTCAAAGAAGCTTCATTCAATATAATTAAAATTTTAGAATTAGAATTATAACTAAAGGTCATTTATGTTCACCATGACCTCACAAAAATTTCATAGCTGAGTTTGGAATAACCAGCAATCATTTTGCCTACACCATTTTCATATAATTATCCTTCCCGTTCTTTTGGTGTGTATGTCAAATTTCAATCCATTGCCTCATTACTGAAATAATCATGTATTAACCTTATGACATTAAACTATACATCATATTATGTATGAAGTCATAATATTGAGGTCATTGTAAATGTGAACACAATATTATGTAGTCCCAATAACTACACTATAATGTTAAGAAGACAGTTCATGATATTATTCAGTAATAATACTTATGAATTATACTTCTCTTTTAGATGTCCCTTCAAGTGATTTGAAGTGGGATTTTGTAGCTAGTCCAAGCAGCAACTTTGAAACACTTAAACCTGGTGAAATAACAGTAAGTACATGTATACTCTAAATGTTTTATTATATTTATAATTAGCAGAAATTTGGTTTAGTGGGTACAATATTTAACAATACCAATTTTTAATTACTGTGAGTATAAGATTCTGTGTAATCCATTTCATTCACTAGATCCAAAGAACCCTTTTGAGTACCTATGATAATACATTATTGAAAATCTTACTTACCTGAAATTTTACGTTAAATCCCCCCCTCATTGGGCATTTATTAGGTACTATCATCTAAAGGGAAGTCATTCTAGTCGTGTACTGAAATTAGTACCACTGATAAATAATTTTGTTAATGACGATCTCCCTGTTCATCATATTTGTAAGCCTAGTGAATACCATTGACCTGTTGTCTGTTAGTTAAGACAGTGTACATTGATAATTATTAAATCCATATACATGATATCCTCTACATAAATGATGTTTCATGTAATGTTCTCAAAATCAATCTAAATTATTTATAATCTTACCTACAGCTTCCTGATTCTATACGAGGTGCTGTTCTTGGTTTGTCTACCCTAGCTCCAAAAAATTCTGGAGCTCTTTCAATCACATTCAGTCCTGGAGGTTTTGCTCTTGCTTTTGCACGTCTATTTGAAAGAGTAAGAATGACTGAATAGTTGGGCACTCCATATTGTGACTATACCCATGCAATGTATCACTATAACATACTGATTAAATTTGTATTTGTGACTGGAACTTGTCAAATCAATGACTTTTACCACCTCAAGTTCTTTGTACGCCTAGCAAAATGAAGTGTAATAAATTTTAAAACGTACAGGTATTATGTACATGCATGTTATTTGTTAATATATACTAGTACAAAGTACAGCATGTATTAGAATCATCAATAAAGATTTCTGACAAAATCAGTCACTAGGACAGTAATGATAATTTTGATTAAAATTTATGCTTATACTATTTAGACTTGCTAGTCATACATTTGTGTTGGAAAAATAACTAAATGTTATAGGTATCTAGGTGAAGCAATAGTTGCTATCTCTCCATATCTACTTCAGTTGGCTTACTGAATCGTTGGATCAGTTTGGTTTCATCTGAATGATACTCTCTCTCTCTCTCTCTATATATATATATAACTGTATTTTTCTTATAGACTGGTTCAATTCATTTCACTGAATTTGAAAGGGAAGTTGATGAAGAACATAATGTTATAGAACAAGTGGTTGATGTCAAACCATATCTAACATCGATTATTGCTGTAACAGCTCCTGAAAATATTCTAGCAACTAGGATGGAATTAAGTGGAGAGGTTTGTAATACTCATATTTGTTAATTACATTGTGCCCATATTGAAACCTCATTCCCATAACCTCAAATGTCCATAACCTCATGCTGACATCAAACATCCATCCTCATGCCTAATCACCAAACACCCTTATCCTCATGCAAAAAGATCCATATTCTCATGCCTATAACATCAAAGATCCATATCCTCATGCCTATAACATCAAAGATCCATATCCTCATGCCTATAACATCAAAGATCCATATCCTCATGCCGATGTCATCAAATACCCACATATCCTCATGCCTATAACATCAAAGATCCATATCCTCATGCCTATAACATCAAAGATCCATATCCTCATGCCGATGTCATCAAATACCCACATATCCTCATGCCTATAACATCAAAGATCCATATCCTCATGTGTATATCATCAATGATCTATATCCTCATGCACATAACATCAAACATCCATCCTCATGCCTAATCACCAAACACCCTTATCCTCATGCAAAAAGATCCATATCCTTACGCCTATAACATTAAAGATCCATATTCTCATGCCTATAACATCAAACATCCATATCCTCATGCCTATGTCATCAAATACCCACATATCCTCATGCCCATAATATCAAAGATCCATATCCTCATGCCTATATCATCAAACATCCATATCCTCATGCAAATAACATCAAACATCCATAACTTCATGCCCATCACATCAAACACCCTTATCATCATGCCTAAATACCAAATGCTCATAACCATAAACTCATGCCTATATAATTGTCATCAATCTAGTATTTCTCATTTAAGTAGTTATATATACCTACATGTATTACAGATATTTCAAAGGATTAAACCAATATGGAACTTAGTTGTTTGTGGTGATGAAGAGACTATTAAAACTTCATTTATTGTAGTGGGACCCATGAATAAGAGACAGGCCTCTACAGGTTAGTAGACTGACGAGTAACATTAAGTAGATAGGTATAGCAGTGCTCATAATAACATCTGCAATTAGCTATTTGGTTACCTCTTTGTCTGGACAAAATGTCTGATTAATAATATGCACAGTAACCTACAGCAAGGTCAATTGTTAAACAGTCATGGCCTAGTGGATCCTTCTTGAGACTTTGCTTATTTTTCTTACCCCAACTTGCTAGTCAAATTTTGTTTTGTCCACATGTTTCTGCTGGACACTTAAAAAAAACCACTGGTATAAGTAGGCTTGCATGTATGATATACATGTATGTGGTTATGTAATATTATATCATGTGGCAGTACTACTAGTACTTCACATTACATAATATTACATATCAAGTGACATATTAATTATTCATTATAACATCAGATTGTTTCTGTTTCAAATTTAACTATTGTGAAGTATTTATTAACTACATCCACTTATATCTCAACAATTATGTGCAGTTTTTTTTTCTATTTTTGTTAGTCACACTTTTCTTGAAACAAATCTCTGAGCCAACAAATATGGAAGATGGGTGTGTATTAATAACACTTCAACCTACGAGAATTTCTGGAAGAAAGACTGGCACAAAGTTAGTGGATTTGAAGGAGCAACCACCAAAGTTAGTTTTTGCAGTACTGAAGTATTATCAAATTTATGATCATAGTGGGAAATACATGATGTTATCGGAGATGTAGAAAGAAAGAAAGAAAGAAAGAAAGACACCCGAGGCAATGGAAACATGAAAATGAGAGTTGCCTCAGGTGGGTTTCGAACCCATGACACTCTGTACTCCGGACAGATGCTCTACCAACTGAGCTACCAAGGCAGCTCAGCTGGCAGGGTCCGAATCAAACATCTCATACGCCTGTATGAACAGGCTAACTTGACACTAGGCATTAGGTGAAGGCTGGGGTAATGAAACCACCAAAGACACCAACACCAAACCTAAGCATATACATGATGTTATCGGAGATGTAGATGTACAACATGTAAGTGACACTTCAGTGCTTTCTGGAGTTACCCTAAGGAACCCCAGATTTTCGTGTCACAATGCATTCTAGCTATACATTTGTGAGCACTGATGACTGAACTACCCATCAGATATTGTAGGGGTATTTTCTGCTCTGTTTACAAAGACCTATGTTCATCCAGTGATGACTTGTATCAGAGCATGGGCCAAATTGGCTCAACAACTGTTATTGTGTGCGCCATTGGGAATACATTTTGAGCCAATTAACAAAGAGTTAATGCTGTTACTGCGTGACAGTATAAACTAATCATAATTAACTGCATCATCTGGCCCAAATAAAGAACTGTGCAGTGCCAAGTAAGAAGCTCTTTGGTTTAATGGCACGCCATATTAGCTTATCAAAAACTCTGACTTTTATAATTAACTACATGTACATATACATGTAGTTTAATGTCATAATGTTATATGAGTATTCTGTAACTCAGTAGCGAATTGTAGTGACTAACAAGAACTGAACAAAAGATGCAAAACATAAATACACAACACTTGTAATTATAATTCTATTACAACTGAGTCCAAAGTTCACTTTACTGCCTGAACTATGATGCTGAAATTTGACATGCACAATTAAAGAAAGTGGGAAGGATATTTAAAATGGTGTTGGAAAATAATATTACTATAAATCGAACATTTCAACCTTTTAGGAAATCGGGAATGAAGATTGATATGGAGTTTGTGGGTTTGGAAAAACCACCACCAAAGTTAGTTATCCTGTAATATTCTTTGTTCTTGTTCACAATGACCACAAAAGTAGCCTGTGATGATTCTTACAATTAATAGTTTGATAGTTTCACAAAAGCAGTTGATTAAATTCAATACACACACAATAAAGAATGGGGAAAATAGCATGAAAATGGTACTGAGTAAATGTTGTAGAACAATTGAAACCGCATTTTTGTGAGGTCAATGTGTACAACATGAATGATATTCAATTCATATACTATTACATACCAGTATTATGTAATATATACTTACACACTCTTTCTTACGTAGTTTTAAGCCACTACCTCTTGATGTAAAAATGTCCAATATGACTCTTCTACAATGGCCTCCAACCAGCAAAGCAAAAGATGCACCATTAGAAGAGGAGTCTGGTTCAACTACTGTTGATGTGGAGCAACAACATACAAGCCTGAATTTAAAATGTGGTTTTGTAGACACTAACTTTGAGATAGCTGCCTATGTTTACCAGTCACCAGAAAACAAAGATAAAAAAAGTGGAGATGTGACTTTGAACAAACCAGAAGACAAGACTGAAGACATAGCAAAAGCTGGCGACACTATTCAAGAAAGACCTCCTAAACTGCTCAATAAAGATGTAGCCAATCAGATGAGAGAAGTTGTTTCTGATGTTGAGGAAATACCACTCATTGATCAGTAGAATAATTGAATCAACTTTTTTTACGTCACAACAATCTTTTGTAACTATAATTTTGTAATTATTTTAGTATTCGCAGTATAATTATAGATAAATCATGCAAATCTTTTTTCATCAAATCTGTAGAACTGTATAACATTCTTGTTTTTACATCATCATGCTCCGTTGTTCTTCTATAGTTGAGTTGAGTTCTTCTACAAACTATTATTATTTAACAATATATTATCAGCCAAATACACTTACATACCGTAGTATGTAACATATACAAACAAAACAACACTAATAAAATACATATAAACTAGTGACATTTGAAATGTACATATTGTTTGTTCAGACCACATGCGAGACAACACTATATCTTATCCCTAAGCAAGAGTCCACCTAAACAGTTTTCCAATTAGAATTGGGCTAGTGCTGTACCTGCCTCTAATTAACTTCTAACTCTCTTCTCCTTTCACAAAGACACAGAGATTGATAGATTCCCATCAACAAGTCCTAGTTTGATGGGCACACTCTTTTTTTTTTTTTTTTAAGGAGGCAGTATGACGTAGTGGTTAAAACTTGAATCTCCTGATCAAATGGTCAGTGGTTCAAGCTCAGCTACAGTCATGCTGTTTCCTATTAAGAGTGTGTCTGTTTTTCTCTGGACTTCATTACTCATATAACACGTGTAGGATGATTAATCTTAACCAACTTCTCTATCACATAGATTGTTATCAAAATTAATAATGATCAAAGTATATTGTTAGTTTTAATGATTTCTTTGTTATGAATCTCTCAAGGCCATGCTATCATTTTAGGATCTGTGTCTTTGTACTTCTCCCATCCATTGACTCTCTCTGCTCGATGAGTAAGACATTGTGGCCTCTCAAATGCACATCGGTGACAGAGACGTGGATGATTTGGTTTTTCACGACAATGAAAACATTTTGGTTTGTAAAGTGTCTCTTGTTGGACACTGTCACAGCCATCAGCCTCACAATCCTGATGATATATTCAAAAATACATGTGCAAAAATCCACATAAATTAGATCTATGTATTTATATGAAATATCGTGCAGAGTAGAAGTGGGTATCAATCTATTCAATATAAAGTATACAAGAGTACCTACTTAATTTGTAGCTTATTATAAATGCATTAAGAATTATACTTGCTACAATGTGCAAACTAATTTTATTTTTTAAGCATAAATAAAGTGCTTGGCTTTACTGTGAAATGTTCAACATCTGTATATGAACGAACATTCTTTTGTAGCAAGACAAAAATTATCAATTTTAGACAATGCATCACATGACATATCTAATCTCAAGTCACAATATATACCTTAGTTGGACGTTTGTTTCCATTGTCTGCCAAGGGTCCACCTTTGCGTAGCCCTTTCAAATCATTATAGATGAAGTTTGACCTTACCAAAGCAGCCTTTTTTGATGATTTCTTAATCTATAGAACATTGTATGATGTTATAAATAGTACATTTCATTATGCTCATTTACTCACAAACACATTTCCATATGTCTCATCCTCGCTCTCACTACTACTACTAGAACTTGAACTATTATTGAAGTAAAAATTCTGTTACGAAATAGATGAACCATTCAGATAGTAATAATAACTATATTTCATCATAATTTTAGTTATAGTTATAGTTTCATTAACAAAAAGTGTCCATTATTGGCTTTAACTAAAAGTATTACTAAAGTAGTTTTGACTAGTCATTCTATAACTATAACTAAAATTATAAGACACTAGTCATTCTATATAACTATAACTAAAATTATAAGACACTAGTCATTCTATAACTATAACTAAAAGTAGTCATTATTATCATACTGAAACAACACTAATGTACATGAAGCTACCTCTTCCTTTATGTGTTTATGAGCCATTCTATTTCTGTATCACAAAATCTAAACCTATAGTGTCACAGTGTTAGAACCAGTTCTATGTCATATACATAAACATATACACACACCTTTTTATCACAGTTATAATAATCCTATGTTGATCGATGAATATCACAGGCTCTTATGTTGATGGATATCACAGCTCTTCTTATATTGATGAATATCACAGGCTCTTATGTTGATGAATATCACAGGCACTTCCGAAGACTGATCCACTGAAATAATTGTACATTGTATGTCGTATTTATAGCTACCTTGTTACTTTGTAGTATAGAGAGGTATGATCTGATTAGTCAGTAAGAAGTAGCGGGATGATACATACCAATTAATTAATAATTATTAAAAAATCTTGTGCAATTAAAAGTCTATTTATTTAACACTTGACACAATAATGAATTTGTATATTATTTAAGATTTTTAATTATACATAAATGCGATCATACAACATACATATGTACACTGATCCATATATAATACATGTACATACATGGTCATGCTTACTGGGTTTGAAGCTAGCTTTAGGATTAGTACAAACAATCCTATACTCATTTTCCATCAAGGAGTCTGGTAGGTCAGATGGTAAAAGTCCTAGCCTGTGAGTAGACATCAGAAGATCTTGTGTTCAATATCTAATAATGAAGTAATAAAATGCATTAAATTATTCTGAACACAACTAGATTGTATATATTTATGAATAAAGAGAGACACATGGTGAGAAAAAATTTGGGATTTGAACCCAGGATTTTCTGACTGCTAGGTTCAAATCTTGGACATTCATAAACACAACATGCCTGTGTCTCACAGTACATGACCAGTGATGTTGTACATTCATTGCATGCCTATAAGGTCAGTGAACATATTAGAACAAGAATAATGCAAAAAACATTTTTTAGAATGAAAGAGAATGTAGGGATATCAAAACTGAAAAAGCACAGGAACAAGATTGGGAATGGTACCTTAGCAACAAAATTAAATGCCACTTCCACATTACATCAAATCTAGATGATATTTTTAGCGATAAAAATACTCAATATCAACATTTATGTAAGTACATGTATCAAGACTTGTATGTATTAATTAGCATGATATTTCAACTCATCACTTCCAATTGAAACACATGGGTGGCCATTTTTTTCTGAGCCATCCCTACACAGTGAGTACTACTGTACTCTCTAATACTTTATCAACAACAATAATTTATTATCAACTAATAACTATTCACAACATGACTAGTGATGTCAGCAGTCATTTTGAGTGCATCTGGAGGTGTGGGTAAGATTGCTTGTTTTGTTTCGTACATAGTCTCACCTGCCAGACATTCTCTGGCGAATGTCTGGGCTACAAGAGCTACATTAAACAGTTATATATAATTGCCATGATAGCATAGCATATATACATATGCATAATTATGATTTACACATACATAAATTTAAGATAGTTTAGCTGCTAGTAATATCAGGACTTCATGACACTTTGTATACTTGCATCAGTCTTCGTGTTTTACTATAACCACTTTTAGTCATAGTATGCCTAGCTTATCAAAAATTACAGTTTAAAGTAATAATTAGGCTAATTAAAAGGGTTTTAGTTTTAGTTTTAGTTAACTGCCCATTATTGACCAATTTATATTTTAGTCAGTTATAGTATTTACAATAGACTTGTAATTTAGTTAAGTTTAGTTAACTAAAAGTCAAAATGCCTTACCAAAATTATAGTTAACTAAAACAACACTAATATAATATATACATACAATAAATAGCATATACAAAGTAGATGTACTTAACATAGTAAAAGAGTAGTTTAATATTATATTGAGTAGATACTGGCTTGTTGAGAACTCTACATGCTATAGATAATTATATAATATGCATAATTTATATAAGTGCAAATGTGTAGTATTTGTAAAGTATGGTGTAAATGCATACAACACATACCATGTACATACATACATATATATTGTGGTATGTAACAAAGACACTTTTGTTAATGTACAGTTTAGTCAACTTTAGTGTTAATAGGGTGTAAATGCATACCAGTCAAGTTATGTATCTTTTAGTCCTTATCATTGTGATACAACCATAGAACAATCATTAATTCATCAACACATTTGCACATTCAGTAAATTGAAACATTCATTACATACCAATAAAGTCAGTAAAATGAATACAATGTCTACTAACTGACCATCAACAACAAAATTTATAACAACTAAAATGAAAATACTGACATGACGTCAGAAGTCATGTCATGTTGAGCATAAAATAGAGCTAGAGTGTATCTGGAGGTGTGGCTGAGACTACAGCTCATAACTGTAGTAGCTTTAGCTTGCAAATAACTAACAAGGTTTTTTCCTGCATCATTTTCATATTATAATCCTTCCTACTCCTTTTTGGGTATGTTAAATCTCAATTCATTGCTTCATTATTGAGTTACAGTATAATCATGTATTAATCTTATGACATTAAACTATACGTATCATGAAATGTGAACAGAATCATACTTACTCTAATTAATCCTCTGATCATTGCTTCATAATTATGTTTCCTCCATCTTTCCCTGATATTTCAACAAATAGTTTCTCTCCATAATTCTCATTACTACAATACAACAATACTAACTACACGTCTCTGAGAGTGAGAAACTAACTATATGTAACTTACCTCCATTTCAAAGTGCTTTGTCTCAAATTTGTTTCTTTGTAATAGTTCAATTTTGATGCTGCAATAAAACATTATTAATGAATTATAGTTTTAATTGTGGAGACACGGGTTTGTGTGTGTGCTTGCTCCAAGGAGACAAGAACAGTACTTGTCACGAAGCCTCCTCATGGTGACCCCTGGGACCTTGGCCTTGCCATTGCAATCACATGACACAAGGAATGCAACCTAGCAATCAATAATGCCTTTGAACCCTAATCATGTGTGTGTGTGTGTGTGTGTGTGTATTGTGTATGCGTTACACAAACCACCTCTTTGTTCTTCTATTCTTCATTTGTCAAGACTTTATCTTCCATAATATCCTCTATTTCAATAATAACATCTATACATGTAGTATAATATGTAGATATATATCTATAATCATAGGATTACGTTTGTCTCATTATTATTATGAAGTATAGTAATGTATATATAGCTTCTTTCACAAATCAAACAACTGATGCTTTTATTTCAAACCTACCATTTATTCCATATTCTGCATCTCCTTCCCCCTATTGATCATGTGACAATCAAATGATATGACCACTCCCATGTATGCTCAAGGAAATCCTTCCCCTTGTTAATTATTGATCATGTGACAATCAAATGATATGACTCCCACTCCCACGTATGCCAGCAAGCCATGCTGTGTTCCCAAAGAATTCATATCCCCTGTTAACTATTGATCATGTGACAATCATATGATATGACTGGATGGTTGAACACTCACCTTTTTCTTGTAACTTTTAAATAAATCCAAAGCTTTTTCGATTTTTGAGCTCTAATTAATAAAAGCAGTATAAAGTATACAGGGTTTCATATACAGAGATGGGGAACAAAAAAGGTATATATACCCATGTTTAAATGTTGGTTTAAGTATCTGAAAATAATAATAATATCATTCAGTTAGGGGTTTAACCACCAATGCTTGAACCAGAGTAATGATGGGATGCTATATACCTGACACCAAATGTATATGTAGGTGCATCAACTGAAAAGTGATATAGGATCTACCAGTTATATTGGTTGTATATGTAATATAACTAGTACAACATGTACATGTACAACCTATACCAGTACAACATGTACATGTACAACCTATACCAGTACAACCAACATAAACATACAACCAATACAACATGTACATGTACAACCTATACCAGTACAACCAACATAAACATACAACCAATATAACAAAATTAATACATTTTATATAGCAGCTGTTACGCTCCCGCCCAACCTTCGAGAGCATTAATGCACTAGATCCTGCATATATAATACATATATATGTATACGTTTATTATATATATATAAATAAATAAATAAATATATATATATTATATATATATACAATACATATATATGTATAGGCCTTATATAACTATGTTAATTAAGAAACTACCTTCAATTTTCCTTAATGAATCATCAGTCAACTCAACATTTTGAGTTACAGTAGAATACCTATATTATGTTATTGTGTGTCAAAAATAGATCTTGTAGAACTTTTACTAACCTGACAGAGACAACACAGAGTCTTTGACATGCACAGCATACTGCATTGATGACAATAGTTATATTAATTATAATAAGTTAATAACTTAACCCTGTACTAAGTGTACTTACAAATTGTACAGAAAATGGTAGTAGAAGGGCCAATCTGAATTCTTCATTACCTATGTTCATCACCTAGCAACCAATCACCAAGATGGATGGGCAGAAGTCAAGTACTGATCCTAAACAGTTAACAGAAGGTGGTACTGAGGAAGAAAGTGAAGGAACAAATCTCAAATCAAGGGATTTCTTTTGGGACTCTGTCATTCTCTACCTTGTATCTGTTATATTGGCTCTATCAGCAGTTGATGCATTAACAGAATTCATTCGAGGTAGTGGAGTAGCATGCTATACTGAAGAGGGAGGAACAGATGATGATCTTATAAGTTACATTAACAGTTTTTGTGCCGGTAGTCTTCCACTCACTGAATACATACCAGCTTTTATCTTCATTCACGGATTGGCTATTGCAATACCACATTATCTATGGGCAGCTAATTATGGTGGACAGTTTGATTTCTTTTTCTCTGTTGTAAAGTCTTTCGATCGATTCAGGGAAAACGAAACTGGAAAATATTCTCAAAAAAATGTGAATTTGGTTCGTCAGCTTGAACTAGCTTTCACAACATATGGGCGTAACTTCATATTTTATTTATATGTTGGGAAGTTATTTCTACAGCTAATATTTGCTATGGCCTCTCTTGTTATTTCTGTCATTTATTTCACGGAGTTTGATGTAGTTTTCCGTTGTCCCAAAGACAACAATACTGATGACCCATTCTGGCCATTAACAGATCAAGCTACGTGTGTATTCACATCTTTAAAGCTTTTATTCTGGATAAGAACTGTTGATATTTTTCTCATAGTTTTAATAGTCCTGTCGATATTCTGGGCACTCTGGTTTTGTGTTAGTGGACATCCTACGGAACTCGGGGCCAAGAGAGTAGCCAGGTTCTCATTCCAGTCTGCGATCCAGTCTGATTTCCACGTACCGTCATCATGGTATTGTCCAAGATGTTTCTCACATTTCATCACATACATTTCTTTGCCATTCACATCTCCAATGGTTTCTACTGATCTAGACTTCATGTTGTTAAAGCTCTTTCGTACTAACGCCGGTCTAGGTCGTGTTTTTAAAGATGTCCAAATTGATCTTGCCCTTCAGACAATGATTGATGAAGATCAGCTGGCTGTTCGACTTCATACATCTAAATGGAATAGTGAATGTGAAGAAATAGGTAAGAATAGAACAGGCTAAGAACCATAGTGGTTCAACCTAGTCTGGTGGCACTGCCCCTTCATCTGGAGGCAAAGTGGGTGGTAACTAAGTCTAACATGAAATACATGAAACACTCTCAAAATGTGTTTCAGGAGCAGATAAAAAATATTGAAAAAATCTAAAGTATTTCATGATTGGTAGTGAGTTATATCCAATCTTTAATGCATTATGGACATTCAGTATGACACATGGTGAACACATACATTGAATTAACCTATTACACTATACATAATGATTGTAAATGTAATACTACATCAAATAATGTATACACAACACTAGCTTTAAACATCAATGTACTTAATAACATAGATGTTAACTGTGAGGTTGGAATGGTTATAGCAATACATGTATGTGTTATAGAAATCTATACCCAGACACTAATGTATATATGATCATCCACTTGCAACCCAGCGTGTAGTTATAACACTTACCTTTAAACACTTTATATTCAGCCATTTTGTAGAGAAATGCGATGTGATGAATGCACTTCAATGATTTATTTCCAAGAGCAAGATAGAACTAAGCTCACATAGAGTAATTCAAAAGAATTTATAAAGACATAGACAGGAAGTAAAATCAAGGCTATATTAGAGACACATTACTGACCAAAAACAATAGTAGACATGAAGGTTAAAACATTACACAAATACATATTATATCCTTGAATAGTACAATGAGCAATAACGTATTTATGACTGATAATACAAGAAAATATTATAGTATACATTACATCTAAGAAGAGAGAGATCATTTATGAGTTGCCTAACTATGTCTCCTTCCTGAATAAATTATCGAAAAGCGAGTTTTTAAAGAGAAGTGTTTACTATGTGCTGAGTTATACGTTTTTGTGTGTGGATGATCTTTTACTGGGAATTAAATATTCATAATTATTATGAATAGCACTTACCACTACATACTATGAACATAATACCTTTTGACAGACAAAGTGTTTCAACTCAAAGAAGCTTCATTCATTATAATTTAAATTTTAGA
Organism: Petrosia ficiformis; assembly: GCA_947044365.1. Classification (NCBI taxonomy): domain Eukaryota; kingdom Metazoa; phylum Porifera; class Demospongiae; order Haplosclerida; family Petrosiidae; genus Petrosia; species Petrosia ficiformis. The sequence goes on from OX345640.1 coordinate 2,554,308, forward strand.
ATTAGAATTATAACTAAAGGTCATTTATGTTCACCATGACCTCACAAAAATTTCATATCTGAGTTTGGAATAACCAGCAATCATTTTGCCTACACCATTTTCATATAATTATCCTTCCCGTTCTTTTGGTGTGTATGTCAAATTTCAATCCATTGCCTCATTACTGAAATAATCATGTATTAACCTTATGACATTAAACTATACATCATATTATGTATGAAGTCATAATATTGAGGTCATTGTAAATGTGAACACAATATTATGTAGTCCCAATAACTACACTATAATGTTAAGAAGACAGTTCATGATATTATTCAGTAATAATACTTATGAATTATACTTCTCTTTTAGATGTCCCTTCAAGTGATTTGAAGTGGGATTTTGTAGCTAGTCCAAGCAGCAACTTTGAAACACTTAAACCTGGTGAAATAACAGTAAGTACATGTATACTCTAAATGTTTTATTATATTTATAATTAGCAGAAATTTGGTTTAGTGGGTACAATATTTAACAATACCAATTTTTAATTACTGTGAGTATAAGATTCTGTGTAATCCATTTCATTCACTAGATCCAAAGAACCCTTTTGAGTACCTATGATAATACATTATTGAAAATCTTACTTACCTGAAATTTTACGTTAAATCCCCCCCTCATTGGGCATTTATTAGGTACTATCATCTAAAGGGAAGTCATTCTAGTCGTGTACTGAAATTAGTACCACTGATAAATAATTTTGTTAATGACGATCTCCCTGTTCATCATATTTGTAAGCCTAGTGAATACCATTGACCTGTTGTCTGTTAGTTAAGACAGTGTACATTGATAATTATTAAATCCATATAATCTTACCTACAGCTTCCTGATTCTATACGAGGTGCTGTTCTTGGTTTGTCTACCTTAGCTCCAACAAATTCTGGAGCTCTTTCAATCACATTCAGTCCTGGAGGTTTTGCTCTTGCTTTTGCACGTCTATTTGAAAGAGTAAGAATGACTGAATAGTTGGGCACTCCATATTGTGACTATACCCATGCAATGTATCACTATAACATACTGATTAAATTTGTATTTGTGACTGGAACTTGTCAAATCAATGACTTTTACCACCTCAAGTTCTTTGTACGCCTAGCAAAATGAAGTGTAATAAATTTTAAAACGTACAGGTATTATGTACATGTATGTTATTTGTTAATATATACTAGTACAAAGTACAGCATGTATTAGAATCATCAATAAAGATTTCTGACAAAATCAGTCACTAGGACAATTATGATAATTTTGATTAAAATTTATGCTTGTACTATTTAGACTTGCAAGTCACACATTTGTGTTGGAAAAATAACTAAACGTTATAGGTATCTAGGTGAAGCAATAGTTGCTATCTCTCCATATCTACTTCAGTTGGCTTACTGAATCGTTGGATCAGTTTGGTTTCATCTGAATGATACTCTCTCTCTCTCTCTCTATATATATAACTGTATTTTTCTCATAGACTGGTTCAATTCATTTCACTGAATTTGAAAGGGAAGTTGATGAAGAACATAATCTTATAGAACAAGTGGTTGATGTCAAACCATATCTAACATCAATTATTGCTGTAACAGCTCCTGAAAATATTCTAGCAACTAGGATGGAATTAAGTGGAGAGGTTTGTAATACTCATATTTGTTAATTACATTGTGCCCATATTGAAACCTCATTCCCATAACCTCAAATGTCCATAACCTCATGCTATGACATCAAACATCCATCCTCATGCCTAATCACCAAACACCCTTATCCTCATGCAAAAAGATCCATATTCTCATGCCTATAACATCAAAGATCCATATCCTCATGCCTATAACATCAAAGATCCATATCCTCATGCCTATAACATCAAAGATCCATATCCTCATGCCGATGTCATCAAATACCCACATATCCTCATGCCTATAACATCAAAGATCCATATCCTCATGTGTATATCATCAATGATCTATATCCTCATGCACATAACATCAAACATCCATATCCATATGCTTATATCATCAAGCACCCATAACTTTATGCCCATCACATCAAACACCCTTATCATCATGCCTAAATACCAAATGCTCATAACCTCAAATGCCATAAACTCTTGCCTATATAATTGTCATCAATCTAGTATTTCTCATTTAAGTAGTCATTAACTTTAACAGATGTATATATTATACCTATTACAGATATTTCAAAAGATTAAACCAATATGGAACTTAGTTGTTTGTGGTGATGAAGAGACTATTAAAACTTCATTTATTGTAGTGGGACCCATGAATAAGAGACAGGCCTCTACAGGTTAGTAGATTGACGAGTAAACAATGTCATCAATAGTAAAACATTAAATAGATAGGTATAGGTATAGCAGTGCTCAAAATAACGTCTGCAATTAGCTATTTGGTACCTCTTTGTCTGGACAGAATGTCTGATTAATAATACGCACAGTATCCCTGTAGCAAGGTTAATTGTTAAACAGTCTTGGCCTAGTGGATTAGTTTCATGGCTATGGTTTGAATCCTTCTTGAGACTTTGCTTATTTTTCCTAGCCCAACTTGCTAGTCAAATTTTGTTTTGTCCACATGTTTCTGCTGGACACTTAAAAAAAACTATTTTGAGCACTGAGTATAAGTAGCTTGCATATATGTATGTGGTTATGCAATATTATATCATGTGGCAGTACTACTAGTACTTCACATTACATAATATTACATATCAAGTGACACATTAACATCAGATTGTTTTTGTTTCAAATTTAACTATGGTGAAGTATTTATTAACTACACCCACTTATATCTCAACAATTATGCGCTGTCTATTTTTCTATTTCTTGCTTAGTCACACTTTTCTTGAAACAAATCTCTGAGCCAACAAATATAGAAGATGGGTGTGTATTAATAACACTTCAACCTATTAGGATTTCTGGAAGGAAGACTGGCACAAAGTTAGTGGATTTGAAAGAGCAACCACCAAAGTTAGTTTTTGCAATACTGAAGTATTATCAAATTTATGATCATAGTGGGAAATACATGTACAACATGTAAGTGATACTTCAGTGCTTTCTGGAGCTACCCTAAGGAACCCCAGATTTTCATGCTATACATTTGTGAGCACTATTGACTGAGTTACCTACTAGATCTTATAGGGGTATTTTCTGCCCTGTTTACAATGACCTATGTTCATCCAGTGATGACTTGTATCAGAGCATGGGCCAAAAAGGGAGATTGTTAGTGTGTGTGCCATTGGAAATACATCTTGAGCCAATTAACAAAGACCTGTTACTGCATGACAGTATAAACTAATCATAATTAACTGCATCATCTGGCCAAAAGAAAAAACTGTGCAGTGCCAAATAAGAAGACACAACATTTGTAATTATAATTCTATTAATAAACATACAACTGAGTCCAAAGTTCACTTTACTGCCTGAACTATGATGCTGAAATTTGACATGCACAATTAAAGAAAGTGGGAAGGCTATTCAAAATGGTGTTGGAAAATAATATCGAACATTTCTACCTTTTAGGAAATCGGGAATGAAGACTGATACAGAGTTTGTGGGTTTGGAAAAACCACCACCAAAGTTAGTTATCCTGTAATATCCTTTGTTCTTGTTCACAATGACCACAAAAGTAGCCTGTGATGATTCTTACAATTACTAGTTTGATAGTTTCACAAAAGCAGTTGATTAAATTCAATACACACACAATAAAGAATGGGGAAAATAGCATGAAAATGGTATTGAGAAATTGTTGTAGATCAATTGAAACTGCATTTTTGTGAGGTCAATGTGTACAACATGAATGATATTCAATTCATATACTATTACATACATACCAGTATTATGTAATATATACTTACACACTCTTTCTTACGTAGTTTTAAGCCACTACCTCTTGATGTAAAAACGTCCAATATGACTCTTCTACAATGGCCTCCAACCAGCAAAGCAAAAGATGCACCATTAGAAGAGGAGTCTGGTTCAACTACTGTTGATGTGGAGCAACAACATACAAGCCTGAATTTAAAATGTGGTTTTGTAGACACTAACTTTGAGATAGCTGCCTATGTTTACCAGTCACCAGAAAACAAAGATAAAAAAAGTGGAGATGGGACTTTGAACAAACTAGAAGACAAGACAGAAGACAAGACTGAAGACATAGCAAAAGCTGGCGACACTATTCAAGAAAGACCTCCAAAACTGCTCAATAAAGATGTAGCCAATCAGATGAGAGAAGTTGTTTCTGATGTCGAGGAAATACCACTCATTGATCAGTAGAATAATTGAATCAACTTTTTTAATGTCACAATAATCTTTTGTAATTATAATTTTGCAATTATTTTAGTATTCGCAGTATAGTTGTAGGTAAATCATGCAAATCTTTTTTCATCCAATCTGTAGAACTGTATCTGTATAATATTCTTCATTTTTACATCATCATCAATATGTGTATGCTAGTGGCGTGCATATCGTTTGTTCAGACCACATGTGAGACAACACTACATGTTACCCCTAAGCAAGGGTCCACCTAAACAGTTTTCCTTTTATAGAAATTAAAGCTCTAAGAATTGGGCTATACCTGCCTCTAATTAACTTCTAACTCTCTTCTCCTTTCACAAGGACATGGAGATTGATAGATTCCCATCAAAAAGTCCCAGTTTGATGGGCACTTTTTTTTATGGAGGCAGTATGACGTAGTGGTTAAAGCTTGAACCTCCTGATCAAATGGTCAGTGGTTGAAGTTCAGCTACAGTCGTGCTGTTTCCTGTTAAGAGTGTGTCTGTTTTTCTCTGGAATTCATTACTCATATAACACCTGTTGGATGATTAATCCTAACCAACTTCTCTATCACATAGATTGTTATCAAAATTAATAATGATCAGAGTACAAAAAGTCTATTGCTAGTTTTATTAATGATTTTTTCATTGTGAAACTCAAGGCCATGCTATCATTTTAGAATCTGTGTCTTTGTACTTCTCCCATCCATTGACTCTCTCTGCTCGATGAGTAAGACATTGTGGCCTCTCAAATGCACATCGGTGACAGAGACGTGGATGATTTGGTTTTTCACGACACTGAAAACATTTTGGTTTGTAAAGTGTCTTTTGTTGGACACTGTCACAACCATCAGCCTCACAGTCCTGATGATATATTCAAAAGTACGTGTGCAAAAATGCATTCTAATTGTAATAATTATATATTATATTATATAAATTAGATATATATATTTATATGAAATATCGTGCAGAGTAGAAGTGGGTATCAATCTATTCAGTATGAAGTATGAAGTATACAAGAGTACCTACTTAATTTGTATCTTATTATAAAATGCATTACAAATTATAATTGCTACAATGTGCAAACCTTTTTTATTTTTTAAAGAGCTAAAGTGCTTGGCTTTACTGTGTAATGTTCAACATTTGTATATGAACATTCTTTTGTAGCAAGACAAAAATTATCAATTTATAGACAATGCATCACATGACATATCTAATCTCAAGTCACAGTATATACCTTAGTTGGATGTTTGTTTCCATTGTCTGCCAAGGGTCCACCTTTGCGTAGCCCTTTCAAATCATTATAGATGAAGTTTGACCTTAGCAAAGCAGCCTTTTTTAATGATTTCTTATTCTATAAGACATTGTATGATAGTACATCTCATTATGCTCATTTACTCACAAACACATTTCCATATGTCTCGTCCTCACTTTCACTACTACTACTAGAACTTGAACTATTATTGAAGTAAAAATTCTATTACAAAATAGATGAACTATTCATACAATGATAATAGTAAAAATATTAAAATGTAAGACTTTTAGTTAAAATGAAAATTGACCAATAATGGGCACTTTTAGTTATAGATGGGAAACTAGTCATTCTATAACTATAACTAAAAGTAGTCATTATTATCATACTGAAACAACACTAATGTACATGAAGCTACCTCTTCCTTTATGTGTTTATGAGCCATTCTATTTCTGTATCACAAAATCTGAACCTATAGTGTCACAGTGTTAGAACCAGTTCTATGTCATATACATAAACATATACACACACCTTTTTATCACAGTTATAATAATCCTATGTTGATTGATGAATATCACAGGCTCTTCCGAGACTCATCTACTGAAATAATTTAGGTCGTATATTGTATATATAGTTACTTTGTTACTTTGTGGTATAGGGGTATGTTCTGATTGGTCAGTGAGAAGTAGCGTGATGATACATACAATTACTTTCTGCCGCAAAGTTTCAACCTCTAAACATAACAACAGCTGTTATGAAGGTTCTACTGTATATTGTATATAATATAATAATCCATACCATTACTTTGTGGTATAGAGCTGTTTTCTAATTGGTCAGTATTAAATTGTGGGATGATACTAACTGCCGCAGGTTCAACCTCTCATGATAACAACAGCTCTTTTGAGGTTTCTATAGTTGACATAATATTAATTGGTATTAAAGTGCACAATGAATATATTAACACACTTGGGTAATAATAATTATTACAGTATCAATGAATATATAATATAATATGACTAATAATAATTAATATAGTACTCAATGAATATAATTATATGTATCATCATAATTATGATCATAGCACTCATTATCAATAAGAATCACATTACAAATACTTTAATGTGATATATCACAAGTGAATGTGAACTAATATGTACACATTTATGAAACATTGATTATATTACATGCGATAGTCATTCAAATACAGTGGAGAGTAATATATATAATGTTCATTACTATTTATGCATATACTATACTATACATTAACTATAATCTAAGGAAATGTGGAGCTTCTATTTACGTAAGTATACACAATAATTATATAAAACTCTTGTATAATTAAAAGTATAGTATAGTATATACGTACCTCAACTATTTTAAACTTGATAATAAACATTAATCCACACTGTATCATAATTAATTATCAATTAATATTATTAATTATACGTACATGTGATCATGCATGTACACTGATCCACATATAATACATACACGGTCATACTTACTAGGTTTGAAGCGAGCTTTAGTATTAGTACAAACAATCCTATACTCCTCTGCCATCAAGGAGTCTGTTAGGTCAGATGGTAGGAGTGCCTGCCTGTGAGTAAATATTAGATCTTGTGTTCAATATCTAATAATGAAGTAATAACATGCATTACATTATTCCGAACACAACTAGGTTGTATACATTTGTGAATAAAAAGACACATGCTGAGAAAAAATTTGGGGTTTGAACCCAGGATATTCTGATTGCTGGGTTCAAATCGCTGGATATATCTCTCATAAACATAACAACATGCATGTTTTCCATAGTACATGACCAGTGATGTTGTACATTCAGTCATACCTTATTATTATTCACAACATGACTAGTGACGTCAGCAGTCATGTTGGATGTAATTGGAGGTGTGGCTGAGATTGCTCCATGCAACTGATTCCCCTCCAGACATACCTTTGTATCCGCCAGTATTGATAAGACTTTCAACTGCATCACCTTCCTGGTTCTTAGTTGACTAAAAACAGCTTTACAAGATCTAGTTAGGTTTTCAAGTTCCAGTATTATGAAGTTCTTATGCTAGTTATAAAGGATACTTTTGGCTTTGTTAGTGTCATAATGTCTGTTTGGGTTGTTATGATCCATAAACATTGCTGCAGCACAGGAAAGGAAGTTTTGTACAGCAGGCATTGATAAAATTGGAAATGTTGCATGCCTACCCCATATATATATATAATATAATTATAATTGTCTTACAGAATGTAAATAGAATTACATTATTAGTGATAATACATTGATTAACTTTTTCACTAATTTTATCTCTTCGGTGTTACAAAATGATTCTTTAATCTAATACTGCTCCAAAATTTCCAAAAAAGATTAACAAACCACTTCCATAATTAGTGTTGTTTTAGTATGACAATAGTGACCACTTTTAGTTATAGTTATAATATTTGTTATGCCTAGCTTATCAAAAATAATTATAGTTTAAAGTAATATTAGGCTTAATAAACGTGCACCAATTTTCATTTTAGTTAGTTATAGTTATTACAATAGACCTAGTTATAGTTTAGTTAACTAAGTCAAAATCCCCTCATTAAAATTATAGTTAACTAAAACAACACTAATAAATATATATATATGCCTACAATAAACAGCTAATACAAAGTAGATGTACCTACATAATAGAGGTTTATAATAATTATAATTATACTATGACTGAATTTTTGATGAGCTACATTAGACAGTTAGTTAATATAGTTATATAGTTATGTATAATTGCCATGATAGCATAGCATATATATACACACACACACACAAACACATATATATATATATATTATATATATAAATAAATATATTATATATAATTTATACATAGTTAGTTTAGCTGTTAGTAGTATCAGGACTTCATGACACTTTGTATACTTCATCAGTCTTCATGAACATGATCAGTGACATCACTAATTACATTATGCTGCTAAGTTCATACTAATATGAATAATGATGTATTATATTATCATTATGTATATGTGGATATGTACACTGTATAGTAGGATGTCATAATTATATATAATATTATATTGTCATGAATAATTTTGATTTTGCTCTTCAGGCCACCACAATGCACAAACAATACATACATAATATGCATAAATAATTATTAATTTTAAAAGCCCTAGTGTGATAGGGGAAGAAACACAAGTACCTATGTAATTGGTAAGGGATTAACATTACTACATCAAAAACATTAATGTTTCTGCCACCATTTCAGTATTTGACCTCATGATTATAAAATAAAACAACTACGCCAATTTCTACAGATCTGTGAGGCAAAAAAATAATTATCAATCAAGAATTCATGAGCCTTTCACATATTTAAAGTGATTTGCAGCTTTTTTTTAAAATTGAGGCTAAACACAAAAAATACAAACACTGTATATGTGAATCACATGCATATGATTTGCAAAATGTTTGCTTTATAGCTTACTTTACACGAGAATTGTAATAATAAAAAGCAGAAATTCAGAAGTCTAGCAAAAATGTAGGTAGTGTAATTATAATCAATAATATTACAAAATATTCATAGTTTGGAATGTTGCCACTGTACAATGCCAAAAGACAACAATAATTTGCAACATTAATTTCGTTTGCATGTTTTCCACAATCAGTAACCAAATTGAAACATTCATTACATACCTATTAAGGTCAGTAAAATAATACTTTGTCAACTAATTGAGCATTAGCAACAAATGTATTAGTCTAAAATGAAAATGCTAAGCCCATGACTCGTGACGTCAGTAGTCATGTTGAGCATCTGGAGGTGTGGCTGAGACTGCTCAACTCAGGAAAGCAAGGATTGAAAGACTCCTCTAGGAGTCCTTATATCCTTCATACATTGGCCATTTGCTCTTCCTGAGAAATGCAGCCAACAAGAAGTTAGAAGATGTGAAGAGATATTCTATTTGCCTGCACAAAATCCCCAGTCTTTTGAACTTGTTTTTTGATCAGATACTCTCTCAGTTATGCCTCTCTACTCTTATGTCCAGTCCTTCAATACAAAATCTATTTTCCAAATAGTCTCCTTCATTATACTCTCTGTTCTTTTTCCACCCCTTAAATAGACTTCTATTGTATCTTTGTGTTTGCCCACTTTTTTATATCTCTCACATTATGGAACTCATTTTTGGACATACTTCACATTGCCATATTTTACACTTCACTATATATTGTTTTCAGTGTTTGTTTTTGATTCTTCAGTTAGCACTGCTAATGAAGATCAAATACATTTACAAAAGCATAATTATGATTATAATTATTTATAAGTTATTTTAGTTATATAATAGTATTATGTAATGATCTCATGACTAATTATAACATGCCACAGAAATTATTATTATTAAATCTTATAAATTATCAGTATAATTTCACCTGCTTCTCTTCTACTCAAGTGTCTTATTCTGTTCTTTATACACAGTTATCATTTTAACATATGTAAGTAGTTTGTATATAAAGTTAGATGCATATAAGGTTTCTTAGATATTTTGCTATTTTAAGTTATGTATTATGAATTTTATGATACAATTAGTTGTGAAGCAGAATAGTAATTTCATAGTGGCACATTTCAGTTTAGTTATGATTCAGTTATGCAGCTGAGGAATATCAGGACTTCATGACACTTTGTATACTTCATGAACATGATCAGTGACATCACTTATTAATTAAGTTTATACTAATAATTATTATCATAATGTATGTGTGCTATGTATATTGTATATAGATCTAATCACAAATAATTTTGATTAAGTCCTTCAGGCATGCAATGAATAACATACATTTGCATAAATTAATTTGTATATTTCAAAAGCCCCAACGCAGTACTGAGGGATTAAGATTACTACTTCAAAAACATTAATTTTTTTCTGCCACTATTTCGGCGTTTGCCCTCATGATCATAAAATAAAACAACTACTGAAGATCTGTGAGACAAAATGCATTCATCAAGTTTTCATGAGCCTTTCATATACATACATATAAATTGATTGCAACCTTTTTTTTAATTGAGACTAAACACAAATCAAAATTATAACACTATGTGCATAATATGATTAGCAAAATGTTTGAAATATTTTTCAGTTTGCTTTACGAGAAATATAAAATGCAGAAATCTAGCAGAAATGTAACTAGTAATCAATAATTTCAAATTACAAAACATTGAATATAATATATTCAATGTTTTGTAATTTGAAATTATTGATTATAGAATGTTGCCAATGTACCAAAGCTTGTGACATAGCTATGTAGAAATCATACAACAATAATTTGAATTATTAATTTTATAATTTCATAAACACATTTGGATGTTTTCCACAATATATGATCAGTGACGTTGATACATTCAGCTGCAGTCAGTTGTGTGCACAATTGTGTCAGTATATGTAATGTATATAAGTGCATACAACACATATGTACATATATTATATTGTGCATACATACATGCATACATTATGTATTCACATGATGTATATACATACATACATACATATAATTATATATGAAGGTATAATTATATAACAGGTACACCACCTGCTGTGGAGGATATTATATGATATAACCTGAGGCTCATAGGCCAAGGGGTATATCCACATAAACCTATGAACACCAGCAGATTGTATATCACTTATGTACATTAATTAAACATGGATTAAATATAATTATACTATGACTTAATTGAATTTTAGATGACAAATGGTTAATAATATAATTATACATAACTGTCATGACAGCACAGTATATATAATATATATCATAAATTAGTTTAGCTGTAACACTTTGTATACTTCATCAGTCTTCATGAACATGATCAGTGACATCACAAATTATTTTATACTAAAACATTATGATAATGTATAGTAATGATGTATTATATTATTATGTATGTATATGTGTATATGTGCATATGTACCATTGTACAGTAAATACATACATCTATTAATTTTAATCATGAATAATTTTGATTAAGCATTTCATGCCAACCATGGCCACAATGTATAAGCAATAACATACATGTGCGTAAATCAATTTGTATATTTAAAAAAGCCCCAGGGAGATAGGAGGAAGAAACACAAGTATATCTATGTAATTGGTAGGGGATTAAAGAGTACTACCTCATAGATATTGCCACCACTTCAACATTTGCCCTCATGTTCATGAAAAAAAAACAAGATCTGAGGTAAAAAAAAAATTTCGTGATTCTTTCTTGTACATGTATATACATTTAAAGTGATTTGCAATTAAAAAAAAAAACATAAATCAAAATGCAAACACTATGAGTATCACGATTTGCAAAATGTTTGAAATATATTTCAACTTGCTTTATGAGAAATGTAAAACAAGCAGAAATGCAGAAGTGTAGCTAGTAATCAATAATTTGGAAATTGCAAAACATTGGATATGGAATTTTGCCACTGTACAATACCAAAGACGGTGATACAATTTATACAATAATTTGCAACATTAATTTTCTAATTTCATTTGCATGTTTTCCACAATCAGTAACCAAATTGAAACATTCATTACATACCTATTAAGGTCAGTAAAACGAATACTTTGCCAGCTAACTGAGCATTAGCAACAATTCTGACAATGAAAATGCTAAACCATGACTCGTGACGTCAGTAGTCATGTTGAGCATGATCTGGAGTGCATCTGGAGGTGTGGCTGAGACTACAGCTCATAACTGTGGTAGCTGGAAAGCAAGGATTGAAATATTATGTAGGTGTGATTATCTCCTGTCTGCTGTCTTCATACATTGCCCATTTGCTCCATTTCAATCTGTTTTCCTTCATCTATTACATTATTCCCTAGGAAATGCAAGTTAGAAGATGTTCAGCATTCTATTTGCCTTCACAAAATCCAGTCTTTTGATTGGATATTCTAGTCATGTCTCTCTACTCTTATGTACAGTTCTTCAGTACAAATACTTTTTGCCATCTTTAACATTTCACTATGCTATTGCTTTCAGTCTTTGTTTTTGATTCTTCAGTTAGCTCTACTAATGAAGATCGAATACATTTATAAAAGTATAATTATGATTATATTTAGTTATGTTAAATAAAACAGGATGATAATTATAAATTATAATTATAAAGAACATGAATAAAACACTTGAACAGAAGCAGCTTTAGTGAAATTATAATGATGAATGGATGAAAATGATTGAATGCACATATGTTTAGGTTGTAATATTTCTGTGGCTTATGATTAGTTTGAGTGATATGATAATTGCATAGTACTATATATACTTTAAACCAACTGTATATATAGTTGAGTCGCTAAAAGCAGCTGAGGACTTCATGAACATGATCAGTGACATCATTAATTATTATAGTATGTTCGTCAACACTTGACATTACTCTATCATTATGCATACATAAATAATAGCACATACTTATATACATGCATATAATATTCCTATTTAAATACATTATACATACATACATGTCTAGTCAATATAAACCACATGCTGGCCAGTGTTGAGAGGTTGGCTCCTAGCACTACAGGCCCTTAGATTATATAAACCTCCTCTGTCAGGTGGTATATCTGTCATATGTCACTAAATAATTATATATATATATATACAAGTAACTAGAATTATATATTAAGTTTACAATTTTTCAATCTAGGTGTGCCTGCCACCTTTAGTCACTCCATCGGCAAAAATTTCATAACCTTTAATAATTATAAGCTGTAAAAAAAAAAAATTGAGATTGGAACACTGCACCGATTTTTGAACATTTATAATTAAGGAAGGTAAACAAAATAGTAATTGAAATTATGAACATCTTTTACAAGGCAAAAATAATAATTTGCAATATTTTTAATTTTGCAAAAAATATTTTCCATAGATAGTGATAATCCAATCACATTCATTGCATACTTACAAGGTCAGTAAACCAACCAGTTGCATACTTTGCCAATAAAGATGGTCTAATTGAGCACCAACGAATTCATGATGAAATGTGTTATGTGACGTCAGAAGTCATGTTGCAGCCTGGGCTTGGGTGCGCAGCACTTTTGGAGGTGTGGCTGAAATTGCAGAGTCAACAAACATATAAAGCGAGAAAATCAGTTCGAAAAATTTAAAACTGTCCGAAAGGCACACCAAGAAAGTAACTACTATGTCGCAGCTAATAACTGTCTTTGGTGCAACTGGGAAGCAAGGAGGAGCGGTGGTCGAAAGTCTCCTTTATAGTGGTGAATACAAGGTACGCGGAATTACGAGAAACCCGGACGGAGAGAAAGCTAAAACTATGCAAGCCAAAGGTGTTGAGATCATACAGGCGTCCCTTGATGATCAAGCAAGCATAGATAGAGCAATTGCAGGTTCTTACGGCGTATTTTTAGTTACAAACTTCTGGGAATACATGGATAAAGAAAGGGAAATGAAACAAGGAAAAACTGTTGCAGATGCCTGCAAGAAGGCAGGTGTAAAACACGTGGTTTTTAGTGGTCTGGAGAAGGTCAAAGATATTACTGGACTAGATTGTCCACATTTTGATGGCAAAGGAGAGATTGAAAAATATTTAGATAACATTGGCCAACCAAACACAAGTGTACGATATCCTTTCTATTTTGAGAACTTTACAGTACTCGAGCTTGGCTTCCAAAAACAACCAGATGGTAGCTATACATACACTACCTGCATGCAAGGTGAAATGGATGCAATCAGTGTACATGATGGTGGGCCAATTGTTGCATCTATATTTGCTCAACCAGGCAAGTTCGTTGGAAAAAAGATTGGACTATCAGGAGATCGAATGACTTTAAAAGAATATATTGATATCATTTCAAAAGTGACTGGACAAACTATTACTGTGAACACAATTACAGTAGACAGCTATGCCAAACTGTTTCCAGGTGCTGATGATTTAGCAGCAATGTTTCATTATTACGATCACGGAAACCCAGACAGAGATATTAAACTATCAAAACAACTCAATCCCAAAACAAAGAATTTCACGGAGTGGGCAACTGACAATAAAAACAACTTCATCTTTTAAGATGAGGTACTAATAAAAGTCTTATAATTCTTAGACTGTTTGTTTGTATATTCCCTCACCAGCATAATTTCTATTTTAATTTTACTTTTAATTGCTGCAAACATTTATTGTATTTTATTTTAGAATATTAATGATCATTACAAAATAAAAATGATAAAGCAGTATTGTAACCACTTAATCATGCAGGCTAGCACCTTTCACAGTCTAGGTATCAGTATGTTGCATAGTCACATGCAGCGTCCATTCCTGCTATATCTATAATTACAAGTGCTACTATTCACATCATTTTCATAAGCCATGATAAATAATGACTAGTATGGTATATTAGCATTCCTACAAATCTAAAAGCAATTCTTCATAGGTGTCATTAATTACATTCATATTCTACATAGACCGTTACACTCACACACCTGTGCATGATGTGTACTAAGTATGCAATTAGTACTTTGAGAAATGATGTAATCATTACATGTCTTGTGGTTATATGATTTGATAATGCTGTTTGTTCGTCATAGGCAACTAGTTGTAGGCAATTAATAGTTCAAGTACTGATAACGTACATACACAGTATACATTAACACATACAGTACGAATAAGCAAGAATACACATAATTATATAGTTATATAATTATGTATTATGTAATATGAAACAATATCGGTAATACATACATGCGACAGTATATATTATAATGCACCTATACATGTATATTCCCCCTTGTGGTTATTCCACACCACAAATTCCATCTGATGCAAGACCCATCCTTCAAGTCATGATTCCACTGGTATTACAAAAACAGATAAAATCAGTAATAATAACAATGAATTCCCAAAGAGCTGTAAAGCAATCCTCTAACTCCAAAGTCACTCAACCAACAAAAAAAATTACATAATATTACATGCTGAAGTAATTATTGATTTGGTGGGTTTTATGTGTATAGTTTGATGCTACAGTGAATACAGTATTATATAACTCAACAACAAAGAATTGTTAAAGTCAAAATAGAATTGTAATGAAGGATCATAGTCTTGAAGGAAATAATATCATTGACCATTCCAACTATAGACATTTCAAAGGAAAAATCTTTGACGTGACTTGTAATTTAATAATTATTATCCAATATACAATAGTTTTTCATCAAGAAGCCAAGAATATATTTTGTGTCATACACATAGCTACTTGAAGTTAATGAAAAGCTATAGCAAACACTAATGGTCCAAAGATCAGTGTGTATCATGCATGCCACATATGACAAACTATACTTATGGTTCATTTTTGAACAAATCCCTAGTCTTAACTGTTTGGTTATTGTGTAGAGAAAGTGTCATTTAGGAGGAACAATAGTTTTTCTTCCTAAACACCACATTCAAAATTAACAGGAGACATAAGATTGGTTTCCAGAGATAATATTATATATACTGGCACTGCTGAAAATAACACAGATGTAATAACACGGTAATAACACATGTAAATATATAATATTGCATTTTGCTAATCATAAACAAAGTTTATACATTGTGTACACTCATCACTAAATATGAAAATAGAAACTCTAGAGTCATTGTAAATGCTATTAATACATGTATAAAAAAAATTAATTTATAAAATATTATACACTCCTGACTAAACTGCAAATAGATCTCAAGAGAAATTAATTTTTACACCCTCTTCACTAAAAATGAAAACAGAGTGTCTAGAATCATCAAATATCATACAAGGAGATGTGCATTACAATTTAGGCAACAACAGATCGAATTATAACCACTACTTTAATTATTTACATATATTTTATTAGGTTATAATTGAGATATGATAAATGTATTGAATTAAGTTGTTTTCAAGAAGCCGAAAAATGCGGTACATGGCCACACCACTGGAATTTTTATCAGCCATAATATAAGTATATACATCTAGTAGAGTGTGTATATAAACTAGTATATATTGTGGTACCTGACAGTACCTGATGTTTTGTGACTTTGGAATTCTTTATTAACTATACATTGTTTATATTACGAAAAGCCACAAACAGGTGCACAAGAGGAAATGTGATTAATATAATAATATAAGTAAGTACGTGATAATGCAATAATGTGTTTACTATCTTCTGATACTGCAACCGTATTTATCATTCCAGTCAATATACACAGCAAGATCTCCCTCAGACACGCTAGGTCTTATGTTGTGAAAAGCTTCTTGAAAGTCCAAATATTTAACTGGTCTGACCTACATGGAAGTAAAGATGTGTGAAGGAATTGATAAATATAATAGAGAACATTAGTGTCCTTCATATAATCATCACAATTATTTCAGTATGATATTGTGTGTTAGGCTCAAATACTTCGTAACTACATGTACATGTACTTGTAACTTATTAGGTACATTTATATACATGTACATGTATATGTGTATGTAAAGTATATTCACAGTGAGGTGACATTTATTTCATGATGTATTTGTACATGTATGTTCAATTGTGTCATGTATAGGTCATTCATCTTGTGATGACTTTATATGTAATATAGTGTATAGTTTAATGTCATAAGGTTAATACATGATTATACTGTAACTTAATAATGAAGCAATGGATTGAAATTTAACATACAGAAAAAAGAACAGGAAGGATAATTATATGCAAATGTGCAAGTAAAAAATGTTTTGGTCTTTCCAAACTAAAGTTATGAACATTTTTTTTGAGGACATCATAATTTTGAGGTCAATATGAATGTGAACAAATTTTAGCAATAATTAATAATAAAGATATAATTATGTAGCAATAATCAATAATCATAATCTGTGTTCATTGTGTTGCAACTATACAGTGACCTGAATATATAATAAGATACATTCTAAGTCAATATGAATGTTGTAAGTGTTAATTAAAATCTGTTTACATTCACGATGATCTCAAAATTAGGATGTAATGACTTTATATGTACTATAGTGTATAGTTTAATGTCATAAGGTTAATACATGATTATACTGTAACTTAATAAGGATGAAAATTTGAGACACAAAAAAAATGAGAAGAATAATTATGTGAAAATGGTGCTAGTAAAAAGATTGTTGGTCATTCCAAACTAAAGTTATGAACATTTTTGTGAGGTAATGGTGGATGTGAATTACCTTTAGTGTGTGGGCTGCTGGATTATTGTTAATAATATTGTCAGAACAAAGTAAACTATAAATAATATCATGATCTATGTACTATGACTGGATATACATTATTATAGTTATCAAATATAGAAACACTAGTCATATATATAATTATATATATACCATTTATCTGTATGTACAAATATCCTACACAAACATATACACATGTAATTATATAAATAATTATACTATGCTATCATGGCAACTGTTTGATGTGGTTAGGTGTATACTCACCTCCTCAAAATGCAATTGTTAAATTATAGTATATAGTATGGCTAGTCAGTGTATATGTCAGATATACCACCTGTTGGTGTTTAGAGGTTTATGTGGATATACTCCTCGACCTTAAGGGCCTTGGGATATATTCACATTATAAACCTCTTGTACAGTAGGTGGTATATATATCTAGCATATACACCTCCTAATTATATTACATGTATGACTAGTATGATGGTCACGTATGAATACACTTATCTAACAGATAAATTATCCAATTTTTAATGTTTTGTACCTACATTGTATACTGGTATAGGCATGTGCCTATACTCATGGTATAGGTAAATATATGTATAGGCAAGTGTACACTGTATAGGTGCCTATATATATAATATAAATTATAATATATATATATATATATATATATATATCAATACATGTTTACATGCTTACATAAAGAGTTTTTACTGTTTATCTTTGCCTCCTCTAGACACCCTTTCATGGCATACATTACAGATCACTTGCAATCTGTAGTGTAGGGATGGGCGATTATGAAAATATGAGTCAACGATTATTGTTTTTGCAAGTATCACGATTATTGCGATTATTGGCTACCTTACATATGTATGTAGATTTCATTCAACAATCAAATTGATACCTTTTATTTGTTGAGTAAACAGTGTTGAAAAACTGATTTAGATGTGATAGTACTGAAAACCTGAAGTTATGGCACAATAATTGTTATTTTTGTGACCACGATATGGGAATATTTAGATGATACGATTATCACAGGAAATTTTAATCACGATTATCACGATAATCAAAATATTGCCCATCCCTACTGTAGTGGAATCGATAGTTAAACACTTCCACACAGGAACTTATGAGCAGCCATCGTGTAAATGTGAACATGCAATTGTGCATGCATGAAAACGTGTAGTATCGGTATTGGTATTGTCGATACTTGATACCGATAACATCAGATATCGATAGTATAGGCAGAAATCAATATAGGTGCAACACTACTTAAATAATATAATACATATTTAATATTTATCATTATAATTATACATATGTGTACAACGAGTAGGGGAATAAATATTATCACATTAACATTTTTAACTGAGATAATGGAGATATTATCATAATTATTATCAGACACAAATAGTAATTCATCTATACACATGAGTGACACGACTGGATATAAACAGACATATTATTCCATATCTAATTATAGACAGATACTTGATCTGTTTAGATACGAAAACAAACACAAGTTATAACAATAAAGACAGACATCTGATATTATCTTTTGTACATTTTGTTATGGTATATTGTATTTTATCAAACAATGAATCCATACATTTTCAATTAGACATTCAAATTACACACTATGATAATATTTTCCCGTATTGTACTGGACTCGCGTGACCAGAAGTTTTATTGTACAGAAAATTACCTGACCAGATGTTTTATTTTACAGCGTGTCACATGTTGCTAAGTAAAAAGAGATTACTCTCTAATTTCTTTAGTTTTGATGATGGTGAAGTTAGTAAACATGAGTTGTGATAAAATTCTAAATGAGGTAAGTTTTGTGTATGATAAAATGTGAAAATAGAGAGGTTTTTATATGTTCAGTGCTGAAAGTCTCTTTTCGAGTTGGAGGTTGCCTGAGATAGCTACTGGTTTGGGATTTAACATATAAATGCTTCAAGATAACCATCTTTATCATGATAGTTTGAATAATAAAGTACTGCTAAGTAGTAATAGGCAAAAACAAGCATGATTTGATAAATTTATTATCGCACATATACCGGGAAAAATTACTCGTTGGATACAGCCTGCCACTTGTCCATCGGACTCGTGGCAATGCTGTATCCAACTCGTAATATTTCCCGGTATCTATGCAATAATATAATGTATTGCACATGTGATATCAGTATGGAAATATCCCCATTCTCAAACATACACATTGGAAAGAGATTATCTTTTGTACATTTTGTTATAGTTTATTGTATTGTATTGTATTGTCACGTGATATCAGTATGGAAATATCCCCATTCTCAAACATACACATTATAATAGATTGGAAAAAGACATCTGATAATATCTTGTGCACATTTTGTTATAGTGTACTGTATTGTTGTTACATGTGATATCAGTATGGAAATATCCCTATTCTCAAAAATACACATTGGAAAGAGACATATGATATTGCCTTGTGTACATTTTGTAATAGCGAACTGTATTGCTACATGTGATATATCAAAATTAGAATCTGATCTCCTTCGAGATATTTAGAATACATATAATTATCTACAATTTTAGCAGACATATGGTAAGGACATAGTATCGGTGCTTCAGTGTAAGTACAAGTACTAAAGTACAATATTGTATTTAAGTGTACACAGATGATGCAAAGTACAGAAATACATGTACGTACTTAAGTGAAGTACATCCACAGAAGTACTTGTACTTGCCCTATGTCTGGCATTAATATCAGTATAAAAATATTGTATTTAGTACTCATACTACTATTGCTGCTTACATACTGAGTTGTATCCTCTCATTATTTAAAAAAATATGGTCTTCCCAGAACAATATGAAATAATTATTAATATACTGTTGCATTAACACTTCCATTGATCTGATACAGTAATCACATTTACACACTTTGGAGATCGACAGTGTAAAAATGCAATCACAAGTAACATGATCATAACTCAAAAGCTTAGTCAAAGCATAATATTATTATACATAAATATAATGCTTTGACTAAGCTTTAATATAATATTATTATACATAAATATAATATTAACTAATTAATTTCATGCAAAAATGGTAGTAGTGTAAGAATGCAATCACAAATAAGATGATAAATGAATATTAAGTGAAAATAGTGACATGTACATGTATTCACTATGTATAGTAATCTATATCAGCAATTGTTTTTAGTATTGGTATTGGTTAGTTCTGAGTGATATAATCAATATTTTAATAAGTGTTCTAATTAATGTATTTCTTATAATTATAATTTCCTTTAAGCCTTTCGATACTCACAAATATTGGGAAAATGCTCATTTTCATTTAAAGAACCAGAAACTTGGAAAATATTGGATTGGTATCAGTTATCAGTAGATATCTGAAGTCAATATCAGTTTATTGGGATATTGGTGCATTACTAGTATATTAACTAAATAATTAACTTCAAACATGTGCTTAGCTTCCAATCGTCATATGCTCCTTTTATAGATGAATTATTGTACTGGTTCTGGTTCATCCAGTAAGTAGCTGTGAAGGTACTTTGGTGTTAGCAATTGGAATGATTGCTCTAGCTTTCACCAGGAAACCAACTTTGTGATGGCTCTTTGGGTCAAAAGCAGCTGTGAGGGTATTGATGAATCGATCATCCAAGTAAGGGGATGAATGATCTGACTTTATATAAACTTTCTGTTGACTCATCCCGTTAATTAAGAGGACTAAAGGTGTTAGTAAAGGGACAAATGATCTAACTTTAAACTTCATGATATTTCATCTGGTCAAAGATTGTGAGGGTTTTAGGTGTTAGTAAGGGGACAAATAATGTAACTGTCAGCTCATCTGCATGGTCAAAGGCAGCTATGAAGGTGTTAGTTAATTTGCAAGGGATGTTAGTGATCAAAGTTACTATATGGAGTTCCAAGCTATTAGTAAGGGAAAATTTAAATTTTATGACAGCTTATCAGACTAAAGTTAGCTGGTGTACTAGACATGGGGTAATAGTAATAGATAATAGTAAAAATTAGAAAAACAAAAAAGGTATAGTAATAGTAACAGTAATTGTAATTGACTTTAAGTTATATGAGCAATGAAGTCTACAGAAAAACAGACACTCTCTTTCCAGGAAACAGCATGACCATAGCAGAACTTGAACCACTGACCATTTGATTAGGAGGCTCAAGCTAACAACTGATTTTTAAGGTAACAGTAATACATTGACTAAGGTAGTAATATATTACATTGATTTAAGAGGTAAAAATAATAGTAATAATTATTATCTGATTTTTAAGGTAATATTAATAGTAATAATATAATTATTACATTGTAGTGTAATTGACTCCATGTACGAAACAATGATTCAGTTTATAAAGACACTTGGATTATTGAGATTTATTTGTTTGTGAGTATAGGTTTACATTATAATTACAAAATTATACATTACCATAGCAACGATTCAACAAAACCATGGCAATAAATAAATATTATGGTATTAGGAATCAATAAAAATATACCACACTTCGTGAAACAATAGCTGATTACGCAATAGTTTGTAACAGTTATAATTTGATATATAAATAGTTATGTAATCTCAGTCATCCCTAAAACCCACAAAAAACAGTATTTTCTTTATGGTATTTAGAATTGTTTTGCAACATTGGAATATACATCCCTTATAGATAATCAAATTACAGTAATTAAGAATAGTTTTGGAATGCTGAGACCTTATATAAACATACATGTACATACATACAAACATGTGTATAATGTATATAAATAATAAAAATATAAATAATTTGTATATATATATACACATATAGAAATAACAATTTAACTTCATCTTTTTTAGCAGTAAGCACAGCATAACATAATTTAATATGTCTGTTATGAATAGTCGTGGAATGTTAAAACCGTGTACACAATTACACATTACAGTAGTCTTATGTCATAAGGTTAATACATGAATATACTGTAACTCAATAATGAACTGAAATTTGACATATACAAATAAGAATGGGAAGGATAATATGGATCTGTGGTCTCTGGTCCAAATGAAACTAATAGGCTCTCCCAGATTCAGTATATAGTCTAGTCAGTTTGAGTGTGGTGAAGGTGTTTATAATGTATGTATAGTTTAATGTCATAAGGTTAATACATGATTATATCGTAACTCAATAATGAACTGAAATTTGACATACACAAATAAGAATGGGAAGGATAGTTATTTGAAAATGAATTTGTGGTCTCTGCTCCAATAGCCTCAGTCCAAGTCTCCCGGATTCAGTACAGTCAGTACAGTGCAGTCACTGATCACTATGACGTCAGAAAAATGATCATAACGTTTAAGTTTCGAATCAACAACTATTTTTTTATCTACACTTCGGGATGTACCAACAATCTTTTTATCTGCACTTCGGGATGTAGGAACTAATAAGGACAGCTTAACTGTATTTAGCTAATTATTAATTCATTTGCATGATGTTTGTACAGAAAATGACTAATTTGTATTATGAATAATTATAGCAAATGTCACCCATTTAATAAAGAAACGTATATATTCTTCATACAGAGAACAACTGCTACAAAAAATATGAATTATCTTCTACAATTAACACAGTAGAGTAAAATATACACATGTACATGTATGCGTATATACATGTACATGAGGACACATGTACATCACTGGCGCAGTTAATAATGAATTTTTATAAGCAACAATTTTACTCTTCTGTCAGCATCATAGCTTACAAAACGGCAACAAATTCTAAACAATTATGTTAAGTAACAGAATTTAATAACTATACTTGATACTAATAATTATCATAAGAATGTGTTCAAATGATAATATTGACACAAGACAAAAGGGCTTCATTCTTCACACACACACACACACCACACACAGATATACATTCTTTCTATTAATTATCACACATGTATATTGCATGAGATTAATTATTCATGGTACATTATAAATTGGCATAGATGGAATGCTTGTACATTTACATAATACAAATTATGTGGAGGGATAGACATATAGCTAGACAGTTGGGATAGTTATGTATGTATCAATGTACATCTATAGAAAACATTTATATACATATGTACATACACACATTATACAGTACATCATAATATACATGTACTATACTGGAATATGCACACACATTTATGTACATTATAAAATACATGTACTATATGCACACACATTATATACATCATAAAATAATGTACTATATGCACACACATAAAATACATGTACTATACTGGAATATGCACACACATTTATATACATTATAAAATACATGTACTATATGCACACACATTATATGCATCATAAAATACATGTACTATACTGGAATATGCACACACATTATATACATCATAAAATAATGTACTATATGCACACACATAAAATACATGTACTATACTGGAATAGGCAAACACATTTATATACATCATAAAATACATGTACTATATGCACACACATCATAAAATACATGTACTATATGCACACACATTATATACATGATGTATATAATGTGTGTGCATATAGTACATGTATTTTATGATAAAATACATGTAATATACTGGAATAGGCAAACACATTACACATATTATAATTATTGTTTACATTGCGCACTACCATGTTTCTTAATCATGATGTAATATTATGTCATAACTAATTTACAGCTATATGGTCATACTATAATGTGTATTTTACAATCACATGTATTATTATTACATTACCCATAGGTCATTCACATCTCTTTATAACTTTAGTTTTAAATAACCAACAATCTTTTTACCTGTATCATTTTCATAAAATATCCTTTTTGTCCTTTTTTGTGTGTACACAATTTCAATCCATTGCTTCATTATTGAGTTACAATATAATCATGTATTAAATGTAAACTATACACTATAGTACATATACATATAAGTTATTGAGTTACAGTATAATCATGTATTAGCTTTATGACATTAAACTATACACAATATTACAGTCATATAAGTCATTATAATTTAATTTTGTGGTCATCATGAGTGTGAACAGACTTCAGTTGTATCCTATGGTTTACTATATATATATTATATTATTAAATAATATAATTGATTTAATTAGTTGCACATTCATGTGTGCAAACAACTCAAACCTGTCTAATATGAGACACAGTAATACTATCAGTCAACAATGTACATGTACATGTACATGTACCTGTACATGTACAACATATCAGGTGGCAAATAACTGGTATTTCTGTACAGTGTTCTCATGATATTAGGTGTGGGGGTTATTCAGTACAGTGTTCTCATGATATTAGGTGTGGGGGTTATTCAGTACAGTGTTCTCCTGATATTAGGAAAAGGTGGGGGGAAATTCATGTAAACAGAAGTGACAAACTAATTATTGAATCATAAAATAATACTTTGAACTGCAGTGTATGTTTGAATAAAATTTCATAAGTATATAAAACAACAGATTCTCTCCTCTACTATATCAAAATATAGAATATTGAAAATCAAATGTGTTTTTGTAACCGGTATAATATTCCTATAAGCAGGTACTCTACCAGCCCCCTTAAAAGAGCAGAGAAAGACAACTCATTCGGTGCATTAAAATTTGCTGAACAAAAGAGCAGATATTGTAATACAAATAAAATGACACACCAAATGATTACAGTAATCCTCCACTCCACCCAAGGGTTAATTAAATTGTTAAGATATACTAATAATCTACTATAAATTACTATTAATACTGCATGTATTGTATGAACTGACCTCTTCTGCTGCAATATGTTGTATATCATGTGCAGCATCTCTTATCGGACCCAAAGCAGCTTCACGACAAAGATTTGCCATGTCGGCACCAGAGTAACCTATAGATATTAGTACCAGACATGAGGCAATAGTAATAAAAAACTGAAGTAATAGTAATATCAATTTACAATCTCAATGTTGAGGTAATAGTATGTGAATACAAGCTTCTTGAAAAGTGCTCAAGCAAAAGCACAAGCACTGATACAGTTTAGAAAAAAGAGCTTCAAGCATCAGTCAAGCACTTGAAAAAAATGTGCTTAAAGCACTTTTAAGCACAAGCACTCGAGTGCTTGCCCCAACCCTGATCGAAATATTACTAAATACCAACTAACCATGTGTTCAACAATTGGTCACACTCGGGAACGTTTTAAAGGCATCAAACAGTGCCTGAAACATCACCACCAACTCATTCAGACTAATACAATACTATATCTATCCATAAACTTGTATTTTGGCATACTGTATTATAAGGTAAACAAAAAGCCGTTTGTATAAATTGACTCGTGCAACCACAACGACAGTTACACAATTAGCACACCAATGTAGCATCTTCTGTTGAAGAAATAGATGTCTAGTTGTCTACCGCTCATTTCTAACTCAATTGCTACCTAGAATTGGCTAGAAGACCAAACAAACACTGCTAACGCATAATTTCAGTTCACAATGTGCTCAAAAGAACGGGTGGCATCACTGGCATGTAAATTATTTAATTAACTGTGAATTTCGATATTTCGGTATGCAAATTTTTGTGATACCGTATCATGGTATTGAAACGAATATCGAATTTTTATGGTCTGTAGGGCCATCCCTATGATTGCTTTCCCACGGGTTCGAACTATACGTTGTATACGCAGTTAAGGAAGTGACGTAATTTCGGGGGCTCGGTCAATTAATGGGTGTGGCGTGTCAAATAACGTGTGCTCAAGCTCTACAGACCAGTAGAAAGAAAGTTGCTTGTAGCTAAGTAGCTTACGTAGAAACTGGAACTAATAGCTAGCTATTCTGCCTGAAATATATTCTTAAAGTTCTACAAGGTCCTTTGAAAGGTAAGGAGAGTAGATAATCAAAATGATAACTACATGTATAATAGGCTGTTGTATTTCAGGCATGATAAAGTCAGCCATGATTATTGAATGTTGGACACCACAAAGCAATCATAGGGATCCTTTTTTTCTCTATATATCTTGTTTACTAAATACCAGTATACCCTCCACTCATACATGTACACTGAACTATTAATATCAATTACAAGTAATTTACCTTCACTCTTCGAACATATGTCTTCCATTTCTTCATCAGAGAGAAAGTATGGTTGCTCTTTCATTAGATTAGTAACAATTTGTCTTCGAGCAGAAGCATCAGGAAGAGGAATGTATAATCTCTTTACTAATCTACGGCGAGCAGCTTCATCAATCTCTTGAGGTCTGAAAAACAATTGATAAGAAAAGAATTCACATAAAATTATTAACTAAGTTATCATGGCAGGGTTTCATACAGAGGAAGGGGTGCCTTGAGGTCCCACCCCAGAATTCCCAAAGTTTAATGAATATCTGCTATCATTACAGAAGCTAAATATTACTACATAACTGGTACTTATTTGACATCATCATCCTTCTGGGGCCCCACAAGCCACCTCAGAAGGCCTAAATTTCCTGTTATAACATTGTCAAAGTATGACAACTTTACGTTAGTCATAGTTATAGTAAGCCTAGCTTCTTAAATTATAATTTTGTTATCATTAATTATTATCCTTACTACAGATTCAGTTATTGTTTATTAACTAATAAAATGAATTTCACAAAAGACTATAAAACAGAAGTTTTTACTAAAAGGATAATTAACTAGCTAATTAATGTAATTGCTATTACCATAGCAACAAGTGTGTCCCAGTAGTATGTGGAATATATAATATACATGACTTGTTTGTGATTATGTAATATGTACATGCACCACATATGTACAAATACAAACCTGTTAGTTGCTCCTGATATAATCATATACATAAATGATAGAAATTCAACGTAAATCTGATTAAGTTTCAAACATGATTATGATAACACATACCTATTACTAGCAGTCTATCTTCATCAGAAGTAGTGGCTCCATCCTAAATGAACATATACATACATGATGTTACAGGCGATGTAGAAAGAAAGAAAGATGCCTGAGGCAATGGAAAAATGAAAATGAGAATTGCCTCAGGTGAGATTCAAACCCACGACACTCTGTACTCCAGACAGATGCTCTACCAACTGAGCTACCAAGGCAGCCCAGCTGGCAGGGTCCGAATCAAACATCTCATATGCTTGTATAAACAGGCTAACTTAACACTTGGCATTAGGTGAAGGCCGGGGTAATGAAACCACCAAAGACACCAACATCAAACCTAAGCAATAAGCATATACATGATGTTACAGGAGATGTAGAAAGAATGTACATGTGTGACATCGATTTTATTGTACATTGTATATGTAATGTGATCGTCCATGTACATGTACATGCAACAAATTGGAAATACATGTACAGATGTACATGTAATCAAACTTCAAAAGATACTCTACTCTTTTCCCAGCACAGGAATAGTGTGAAATTGATCTTATTGTACATGTAGATGTAATTTGACCTTCCAAGTATGTACATGCAATTAATTGGTCATCATGAACAGATGTACATGTAATCAAACTTCAAAAAGATACTACTCCTTTCCCAGCACAGGCAATCATTAGAATATCAAGAATTTAGTCCCAAAATATAATACATACACACATGTGTAGTTGTATAGTACACATAATATATATACATACAATGATACAAGTACATGTACATACATGTACATACATACATGTCTAGTTCAAACTATTATCATTATTCAAAATACATGTATAGTTGTACAGTATACATAATATATATACATACAAGTACATACATACATGTCTAGTTGTACAGTATACATTATATATACATACATACATACAAGTACATACATACATGTGTCTAGTTGTACAGTATACATTATATATATACATACATACATACACACGTCTGTTTCAAACTATTATCATTATTTAAAAAACAAATTCTTGTAAGTTGAGCTGTTGCGAGTGCAAATCAAATAACAATCTAATACCTGGTAGATGATTATGTACATGTACATACAAACATTACAATTAAGTACATACATGCGTAATTGGTCTTATCATATTTACTAGATAAAAAATAAAGTAAGAATAACATCCCCGTAAACAAGATTTTTTATGTGGAAAAAAAAAATTTGTGATGATGACTAAATAATCATTGCCGCTGATGAATCTCATGTCTGAAACCCAAAAACATATTTATAAATTTTATAGTTGCTTGTTTTTCCATTCTTCTTATGTTCTAACAGTCCTTGTATTAGTTATGTAATGTATTTCAGCTACAACAAGTATTAATTGTAATTTCCACGAGCTGATTTCATCCTGCTGTCGCTTGAGCATCCATTTGTTTATGCTCCATGCCTATTAATTCACTGAGATCCCTGGAATGACACAACTTCTTTAAGTTTGAACCCACGAGAAAGCAATCATACAGATAGCTTTGTGGCCCATAAAAAGTGAAAGAAGGCCAAGGAATGAATCACCATTGAGACATACACATTACCTTATAAGTTATAATACTACATTTGGTGGATGTCATGAATAGAACAAAAGCCTTTTATACATGTACAAGTAATGCATGTACCAGAATAAGAAAAAAAACGTGACTATACAATCTTATCAATTTTCAAAACTGAAAGTTTAGAAACTCTTTCCATGATAAATTCAAATTGTGCTTACATATACATGTACCCCTATATAGTACACTGTTTTCATATCATTAGGAAACTGTCATTGAGATTGAGGAAGAAAAGGATATTTCCCTCTATTTATTTTCTACATAGGTACTTCACCAGCACCTGTTACTTACTAGTTGTACAAGAAACTCTGTCTTTATTCTTCTTGATGATTCATGTTCGCTATCACTTCTCTGAGAAAGGAGTGAATCTATCTCGTCAATAAATACAACAGCTGGTTGGTAACACCTAGCAACAGCAAACAATGCTCTCACCATCTTCTCTCCTTCTCCTACCTATAGGAAGAGAGACAATGTACATGTATGTACACACATACACATGTATTGTGTTTTAGTGAGGAATAGGAATATACATAAGATAACAGCTATACAAGCAGTATACTGGTACATGTATATGTATTACCACAGTATATTGAGTTGAGGAATAGTTAATGTACATAATATCACAGGCACAGATGCATCAGGCTATAAATGTAGTATACTGAGTTTAAAACTCAATATAATCAAGTGTATCATTACAGTATACTGACATGTTTAGCAGTAACATTCAGCATACTGCTGGTGTACAAAGCACAGCATACAGAGAACAATAGGAAACAGTAAAACTCAGTATACTGAGAATAATGTGCAACAGTAAACTGCAATAGTAAAACCTAGTATACTGAGAATAATGTGAAACAGTAAACAGTAAAAGTCAGTATACTCACTACTGAGCAAATGTGCAACAGTAAACAGTAAAACTCAGTATACTGAGAATAATGTGCAACAGTAAACTGCAATAGTAAAACCTAGTATACTGAGAATAATGTGCAACAGTAAACTGTAATAGCAAAACTCAGTATACTGTAACAGTAGAACTCAGTATACTAATACAAAGCAATGCCTATATACACATACATGTACATACCCATTTTGAAGTGAGAGAGGATGCACTAATGCTGAAAAATGTAGCCTTTACTTGACTGGCAATACATTTACCTTCAGTGAGAAACTTAAATAAACATGTCATTTAATCTCTTACATGTATATGTACATACCGATAAGTGTTTTCCCTGTTCCTGGGGGTCCAAATAATAAAATACCTTTAGGAGGGCCCCGTAAACCTTTAAAAATATCCCTATCAAAACATGTAATTAAAATCATTTACATGTGAACTATCTATATGACATCATACATGATCATATGACACTTTATGACATCATAACTATACAGACATCTGAGTTATGTAATGTACTGCAATAGTCAGTAAAAGGTGAATGAAATGTAATTACTTACGGTCTCATCATTGGCCAAACTACAATTTCTTTGATAGTTGTTTTTGCAAATTCTAAGCCAGCAATATCATTCCATTGTACTGGTGCACCATGATCCATTATCTGGAGACAGAGACAGGTAAACATAAAGAGACAAAGATAGATAGATAGACAGATACATGTAGATAGATAGAGATAGATAAATAAAGGGAGACAAAGAGAGAGAGACAAAGAGACAGAAACAAAGAAGGAGAGAGAGAGAAGAGTAAATGTATGCATGAACACACACAAGCTCTTACTTCATTCATAATGAGTTCCACCATTTTAGGTTCAATATTTTTCAATCTCTCGTCCCCTTCAAGTTCAGGAGGTAGTGACATCTGACTTTTGTTACTGTTTCCTTTGTTATACAACACACGAGAGCTATATAACAATAGTGGAGTGAATTCCCACATACATATAATCATTATACAATTTGTACTGCCCCAAAGAACATTCTTTGTCAGGTAAACAGTACATTAAATATTCTTGTGTACAACAGAAAGTGAAGTTGAAACATTGATGGATATAATTCTTTTCTAACAGTCTTCATAAAAATGCATGGTTCACAGAATTATTTGATAGATAATTTTGAAACACACATATATATGCTGTACAGCTGTCAATCCCTGGTATAATAATTATGTACCATAATTTATCATGTACATCATGTGACCTCTCCTCATCTCCTTCATCTTGAGGGTTTTTCTTAACAGGAGGAACAAAACGACCACCGGCTGTTCTCCTAATATAAATTAATGTACATATACATATTGTATGCATGTATATACATGTAATTATATATACAATTAATACATAGATGTATAATACAAATTGTACATGTACACGTATGCATAGATATGTACCTTGTTCCAAGTGATCGTTTTACATTTCCATAGCAACTGCTTGTAATTTCACCATCTTCATCAACAGAATGAGATTGAGGAGAATAGCTAGCTCCACCCCTACCACGCCCACCTGTTTTGTATTGATTAATAACAAACTGATCTCTAGCTGTAATAAAAGCGGAACTTTTGCCACGCCCTTTTGAACCCCCTCCTGTTTCAAGGTCTTGTTCATCTTCAAACTCTTGCCTTTTTCTCTTCTTTGGTTGAAAAACATCTCCTCTTGTGCGATTATAAACCTATAATACATAATACATTGTACTTGTACATGTATAAAGGAAATGCATGTAATGTGTGCGACTCACAACATTTCCCTTTATAGGATCTTGCGATCTTGTTGAAATTTGAGGTGTATACTGGAAACGATTTACAGAGACACCTATAAGACAACATAGATAATCTCATTGGTGAATTCAATACCATGTAACATACTGTCGTCTGATGAATTATTTGGTAATGTTGGATTTTCAAAAGGTGGAGGTAAAGGAGACAGTGTTTGTGAGTGTGTCTCATTCAGAAATGGTGGTATTACAAGGTCTCCATCAGGCAATGGAAATGGATCATTTTCGAACTAAAATGGAGCACAATTTACAAAATTACAAATACTATAAGTATACATAACAGTATAAATTGAGTAGGATTTTATATATATCTTTTAACAAAGCATTATGACACACCTATCTGTCCACATGCCATACATTCGGTACTGTTTTGTTACTATAAATAGTAGGTGGATTGTGGTTTCGTTACTATTTATAGTAGTGAAAGTTACATGCAAAAACTACCGAATTTTTCCTATTCTTGTGGGTAGTCTACAATACAGTTAGCTAACAAAAAGAGGAAGCAATGAGATCGGGCAGATCTAAAAGTCTATAGAAATTATACCTGAGGTTAACACTACTCAATATAATTATAATATATAAAGGATGTAATGCTTGCCTCTTTCTGTTTTAAAAGCTCCTTAACTTCTGTCATTTCCAATACTTGGTCCAAGTTCATATTACTCTTCCAATTATGACTATCTGAGAAACACAAAGGCAATATCACTGAATAAGTAAACTCGTAAATGTTTATTAGTTAACTACAACTATAATCTAAAACCCAGTAAGTCATTGTGACTTTTAGGTTAACTAAACTATAACTAAATCAAGTTTTCAATTAAGTTTTGAAGCATGAACCAAATTGAGTCAAGTGTGGTTTGTGTGTTGCCATTGAGATGAAGAATCATTTGAACCAGTTAATAGAGTTAACATGACAATATAACTGTACCATCCGGCCCTCAAAACTAAATGTACAGCATCAAATATAAGGATCTTTGTGCCAATGGTGTACAATATGAGATATTGAAAACACTGGACTAAACTCAGTCTACTACAATAAAAAAACAGCCCACTAATTGATATTTTCAGTTAGTTACTCTTTTAGTGTAATCAATCGTACACCAAAACAATAGTAAACTGCTTACCATTTTTCACATTTCCTACAAGTGATTTTATTGGTGCAGCAAAGTTGTTTAGACCTTGTTATAAAAACATTTCAATTATATTACACAAACTATACATACTTACCTCTTGTAACATCCTGACAATCAACTACTGTGGTATACTGGTACATGCAAGATTTGACAAATTGTAGAAGTTGTGGATCATTACTGAATAATTATATTCAATATGTATTAGAATTATTAATTGCTCAACCTACTTTTTACGATAGGAATAATCCATGAGACCTACACGAACTCTTAAAGAGTCTGCAACTGAACGAGGATTCTGTCTCTCGATAAAACAAGCTCTCTGCCAGAGCAGGAGGTCTTCATCTCCTTCCATTTTACTTTCTATATAATATTTCCCGGGATATTTTATACGCATGCGCAACAACAGCAAAATCGGTCGGTGACTAAATCGGTGACTAATCGGCTTCCGTATAACGCGTAGTTACCAGATCAGTGACCACCAGATGCAGATCGGTCACTAGTATTCGGTTACCGAGATCGGTGACTAAATCAGTTACCAGATCAGCGACTAACCCTAAATCAGTTACCAGATCAGTGACTAAATCGGTTACCAAATCGATCACTAAATCAGTTACCAGATCGGTCACCAGATCAGTGACTAAATCGGTTACCAGATCAGTCACCAGATCGGTGACTAGACCGGTGTCGTAGGGTGGATGGACCCCCCTTTGAATGGACCTGGGGGTCCAAATTCCCTAGAATGTTTGGACCCCCCAGTCCAAATTACACCGGTACCCAGATCAGTGACTAAATCGCGTATTGGTGACTAAATCAGTTATAACAATAACAGATCGGCGACTAAATCCGTTGTCAGATCGGTCCCTAGATCGATCACTAAAGCAGTGACAAAATCGGTTACTAAGTCGATCACCAGATTGGTTATAGATCTAAGATCTGTACCAATTGTACGGCATGTACGCACGTAATTTTTACGCATTGCGTAATAAAATGCAAAATCTAATCATCTTTATTTATTTATTTTAATTATGTACAAACATAACATGACAGATGACAAAAAATAAACATCACTGAATATTAATTTAATAGTAGTAAGCGTAAAATTAATTATAAAACTCACGTGGTCTTAGCTCTAAACTTCTAAAGGGGTTAATTAAAATTATTTGCTAACCTAATGGCTAGTGTATTTCTCTACATTTTACTTTATATCGTAAACGTTGATGCAGAAGGTATTGGCACAACTCCTTCAGTGGATTGTCAAAGTCAACCACAAGCATCATACCCGTTTTGTAATATAAATCTTGCCCCAGCTGAAAGAGCAACAGATATTGTAACACATCTTTTGATTGAAGAATTGATCGAACAGACATCTTCTATAGCACCTTCCATTCCTAAACTTGGTATTAAGGACTACAACTGGAGATCCAATTGTCTTCATGGTTGGAGCTTATCTGATGGACAATGGTCTAGTGACTTAAAATGGACTGTGTTTCCGGCACCAATTGGTCTAGGAGCATCTTTCGATAATGATTTAGTCCAAAAAGTTGGAGCAGCTACTTCAGACGAAGGTCGAGCACTACATAATATTATGCTGGCTAAGTTTAATGGTTCTAGCACAGAAGCTGCAGGACTCAACTGTTTCGCTCCAAATGTAAATCTCCTACGTGATCCTCGATGGGGAAGGTTTCAAGAATCATTCAGTGAAGATCCCTACCTTCTTTCTGTCATGGGTGTGGCATATACAAATGGTCTTCAAGTAGGAGATGATCCTAACTACCTCAAAGTTGCTGCATGTGCTAAACATTATGTAGTACACAGTGGACCTGACAACTTGCGAGCCAATTTTACAGCTGTGACTACTATGCATGATTTTTATGATACTTATGTCGAAGCTTTTAAATCTCAAGTTTATGCAGGCAATGTTTCTCAAATAATGCCAGCTTATAGTGGATTTAACTGTTCAAAAGAACGAGATGGAGCACCTGATGCTGCAAACAAATTTATTCTAATTGATGTTTTAAGAAACGAGTTTGAAACTCCGAATATATCAGTGATATCTGACAACAGTGGTGTTAAAAAGGTCTATGACACTCATCATTTTGCCAAGTCTCCAGAAGAAGCTGCTGCTTTCTGTATGAATGCAACAACTGATCTTGATCTTGGTCATGATAATGTTTACAAAAAATATTTAATGAAAGCATTGAATGAACATTTAGTTGACAAAGAAACGATTGTAGCAGCTGTCTGGCGGAACTTCTATCTGAGGATTCTTCTTGGTGACTTTGATCCTATTGTTAATGTTTCTTATCAGCAAATTAATTCCAGTGTTTTGGACAGTAGAGAAAATCAGGAACTTAATATCCTAGCTGCTCAAGAATCCATTGTCCTGCTTAAGAACAAGGATGGAGTGCTTCCACTTACAACAAAGATGAAGAAACTAGCAGTGATTGGACCTAATGCTAATGCGTCACACACTCTCCTATCAAATTACGAGGGCATTCCTGACAAGATTGTTACTGTGCTTGAGGGTATCACTGCTCAGCTAGCTGGTAGTGGTGTGAATGTGACCTATGCACCTGGTTGTAATTCAACCTCATGTTCTGATGATTCAGATTTCAAGCATGCAACAGAAGCAACTCAAGATGCAGATTATGTGGTTATGGTGATGGGTTTGGATGGAACCCTTGAAGGTGAAAAGCACGACAGAGTTAGCCATTTTTGTAACAAGAAAAATATTGATGTATTAGCACTCCCAGGTTGTCAGGGGAAATTAGTAGACACAATTGCTAGTTCAAATTCCCACATTATTCTTGTGTTAGTCAATGGTGGACCACTGAGCCTAGGAGATGTATATTCCAATGATAAAATACGTGCTGTTGTTGAGGTTTTCTATCCTGGTGCATTGGGAGGTTCAGCTGTGGCTAGTGTCTTGTTTGGTGAATATAATCCAGGAGGTCGAATGCCAGTTACTACATACACTAGCAGCAAGGAGGTACCTGACTCTACTGACTATAATATGAATACTTCTCCAGGCCGTACGTATCGTTACTATACTGGTACTCCTGAGGTTCCTTTTGGGTTTGGACTATCATACACAACATTTAATTACTCTAATTTTCAAATACTTCCTATTAATATAAAACAATGTGACACTGTTAACGTGCAGGTGATGGTAAAGAACACAGGCAAGGTGATGGGAGATGAAGTTATACAAGCATATCTCTCTCCACCATCGATACATGACAAGTCCTTTATACCTAAAATACAGTTAGTGGGTTTCAACCGACAAAGTTTTGACTCTGGTGACAGAAAGGATATAAAATTTGTTATAAATCCTTACCTTCTCTCCCTGGTTGATGATGATGGAGTGAGGTATATCTTCCCTGGTAAATACACTATTCATGTGGCAAAAGCTCTTCCAGGCAAGTCAGTAGCAGGTGGAGAAATCAAAGGAGAGAGTGGTTCCTTTGTTATCAAGGGTGATAAACCCATAAAGCTATCTGACTGTGATGACGCTCCAAAATGTATTGCTTGCTAATTGCTTCATTAGGCTTATTTTTGTGTAGATTTGGAAGATATTCTCAATGAGCATTTTTTCATAACAATGTTAATTTTACTATGCAAATTTATTCACTGTTCTTTTTTGCCAAATTGTTAGACAAGAGTAGTTTAGGCTACTGCTGTGGAGTCAAAATACGACAAGATTAGGGATGAGTACAATTTAGTCTCATCCACAGGTCCTCATGAAATACAACTACAACTGGTTGTGTACTTTAAAAATAGAATATATAATCAAGGTAAGGAGGACTTCAGTCCCCCAGTTACAGCTTGTGTTTCTTCTACAGGTGTATGTATTACTCATACTGTAAAAATATAATTAAAACAATTTATAAATAATCAACTACAACCTTGATTAAATTCATTTGTGCTTGTACATGTAGGATTTATGAATGATTTGGTATATTGAGCTCCCACTTTGAAAACGTTGTCTACACCCTTGATAATTCACCTATGAAGCAGATTTCTATTGTTATATACAATGCTTCCTAAGTTAGGTGAGTTGAAGATATAACCAGTAAGGCTAAATTATAAATGCAGTGGGATAACAACAGAGGCACTACCATATAATACACTTCTATTTTGTAGTTTTAAAAAGCTCTCGGCTTCCACAGTTTACAGCATGGGAGGTGAAACATCTCCCTCCCCTAGTCTCATTCCCAGGTCATTCTTGTATAATTCACTGAAGACTAGGAGATGTAAAAAGAGAAGCAAAGGATGAAGTGTCTTTCAAATGGACCCATAGTCACCTGAAACTAAGAGCATTGCTATTATAAATTATAATTATTTTCTGGGGCGTGAACCCACGTGTTTGCCCATGTGATGCAATTCATCATGGCGGTACAAACTGTTCTTGTGCTATTACTTTTCATTCTGAGAATAAATGCAACCCCTTCAGTCGATTGTCAAAGTCAACCACAAGCATCCTATCCGTTTTGTAACATAAATCTTACCCCAGCTGAAAGAGCAACAGATATTGTAACGCGTCTTGAAACTGAAGAATTGATCGAACAGACATCTTCTATAGCTCCTGCCATTCCTGAACTTGGTATTAAGGACTACAACTGGAGATCCAATTGTCTTCATGGTTGGAGCTTATCTGGGGGACATTGGTCTAGTGACTTAAAATGGACTGTGTTTCCGGCACCAATTGGTCTAGGAGCAACTTTTGATAATGATTTAGTCCAGAAAATTGGAGCAGCTACTGCAGACGAAGGTCGAGCACTACATAATATTATGCTGGCTAAGTTTAACGGTTCTAGCACAGAAGCTGCAGGACTCAACTGCTTCTCCCCGAATGTAAACCTCCTACGTGATCCTCGATGGGGAAGGTTTCAAGAATCATTTAGTGAAGATCCCTACCTTCTTTCTGTCATAGGTGCAGCATATACAAATGGTCTTCAAGTAGGAGATGATCCCAACTACCTCAAAGTTGCTGCATGTGCTAAACATTACGTAGTACACAGTGGACCTGACAACTTGCGAGCCACTTTTACAGCTGTGACTACTATGCATGATTTATATGACACTTACCTTGAAGCTTTTAAATCTCAGATTTATGCAGCCAATGTTTCTCAAATAATGACAGCTTTAAGTGGATTTAACTGTTCAAAAGAACGAGATGGAGCACCTGATGCTGCAAACAAATTCATTTTGGTTGATATTTTACGGAACCAGTTTGAAACTCCGAATATATCAGTCATATCTGATAATGGTGGTGTTATGAAGGTCTATAACACTCATCATTTTGCCAAATCTCCAGAAGAAGCTGCTGCTTTCTGTATGAATGCAACAACTGATCTTGATCTTGGTCATGATAATGTTTACAAAGCATATTTAATGAAGGCATTGAACAAAAATTTGGTTGACAAAGAAACAATTGTAGCAGCTGTCTGGCGGAACTTCTATCTGAGGATTCTTCTTGGTGACTTTGATCCTATTGTTAATGTTTCTTATCAGCAAATTAATTCCAGTGTTTTGGACAGTAGAGAAAATCAGGAACTTAATATCCTAGCTGCTCAAGAATCCATTGTCCTGCTTAAGAACAAGGATGGAGTGCTTCCACTTACAACAAAGATGAAGAAACTAGCAGTGATTGGACCTAATGCCAATGCTTCACAAACTCTTTTATCAAATTATGTGGGCATTCCTGACAAGATTGTAACTGTACTTGAGGGTATAACTGCTCAGCTAGCTGGTAGTGGTGTGAATGTGACCTATGCACCTGGTTGTAGTTCAACCTCATGTTCAGATGATTCAGATTTCAACCATGCAACAAAATCCATTAAAGATGCCGATTTTGTTGTCATGGTGATGGGTTTGGATGGACATCTAGAAGGTGAAGGACATGACAGAGTTAGTCATTCTTGTAATAAAAAAGATGTTGATGTACTTGCTCTCCCAGGCTGTCAGGGAAAATTAGTAGACACTGTAGTTGGTTCCAATTCCCGCATTATTCTTGTGTTAGTCAATGGTGGACCACTGAGCCTAGGAGATGTATATTCCAATGATAAAATATGTGCTGTTGTTGAAGTCTTCTATCCTGGTGCATTGGGAGGTTCAGCTGTGGCTAGTGTCTTGTTTGGTGAATATAATCCAGGAGGTCGAATGCCAGTTACCACATACACTAGCAGCAAAGAGGTACCTGACTCTACTGACTATAATATGAATACTTCTCCAGGTCGTACCTATCGTTACTATACTGGTATGCCTGAGGTTCCTTTTGGGTTTGGACTATCATACACAACATTTAATTACTCTAATTTTCAAATACTTCCTATGAATATAAAACAATGTGACACTGTTAACGTGCAGGTGATGGTAAAGAACACAGGCAAGGTGATGGGAGATGAAGTTATACAAGCATATCTCTCTCCACCATCAATACATGACAAGTCCTTTATACCTAAAATACAGTTAGTGGGTTTCAACCGACAAAGTTTTGACCCTGGTGACAGAAAGGATATAAAATTTGTTATAAATCCTTACCTTCTCTCCCTGGTTGATGATGATGGAGAGAGGTATATCTTCCCTGGTAAATACACCATTCATGTGGCAAAAGCTCTTCCAGGCAAGTCAGTAGCAGGTGGAGAAATCAAAGGAGAGAGTGGTTCCTTTATTATCAAGGGTGATAAACCTATCAAATTATCTGACTGTGATGATGCTCCAAAATGTATTGCTTGCTAATTGTTTGTGTTAGTCAATAGGCTTATTTTTTTGTGTGTAAATTTGGAAGGCTATGTCCAATATCTTCAATGATTTTAAAACTTTTTTCCTCTACCTTATTTCTGTTTTTGGACTATTTCATAGAAAACTGTTGGTCTTGCATGGAGGTAACAATATTATGTACAAGTGTATTCACTGTAACTTTCTAACTTACCTATAGTATGTATGAGATTGTTAGATCAGAGTGAAACTAGTTTGGGTAAATATAATAATTATATATAGCTCTCAGAAAACAAAAACCTACATGCAATGGGGCAGGATTGGGGATGAGTACAGTTTATTTGTATGTGTCAATGCATTGGGATTCAGGAAGTTAGCTTCATCCCCAGGGCCTAATGAAATATTCAGTTACAGCGAGGTGTGACTAGACAGGAGAGAAGGGTCTAGTGAATGAGGGTTTAACTCATTCACATCTGTGGCAAAATGTTGCTGCAGAGCAGCCGATTCACAAGATTTACACTTGTAACAGTATAATGGATACTGTTTGTTTTTGATTTGTGGCAGTTGAATTGCAATGGCCTAAACTAGATTTTCAGCTGACTATAGGTCCATTCACCAGACCCTTACTCCTTTCTTTATCTCTTCAGTTTCGTGTCATAATCTTCATGGAATGATAC
Organism: Petrosia ficiformis; assembly: GCA_947044365.1. Lineage (NCBI taxonomy): Eukaryota > Metazoa > Porifera > Demospongiae > Haplosclerida > Petrosiidae > Petrosia > Petrosia ficiformis. The sequence continues at coordinate 2,594,754 of OX345640.1, forward strand.
ATTAATTCAGCATGGATCAGAATGAGACTTGGGGTGGGAGATGTAACAGATGTTCAACCTCTAATGTAAGTGTGAAAGCTGAGAGCTTCTTTAAAACAAGTGCAATACATATAGGTCCCTCTTCCTATTCTGGTACATTATTTCTTCAATTTCCCGGGAAAACGTTTTACGCATGCGTGAACCCATGTGTATGCCATGCCATTGCCACTTAATAAGTCATGTGACAAATTCATCATGGCAGTGGAAACTGTTCTTGTGGTATTACTTTTCATTCTGAGAATAAATGCAACCCCTTCAGTGGATTGTCAAAGTCAACCACAAGCATCCTATCCGTTTTGTAACATAAATCTTACCCCAGCTGAAAGAGCAACAGATATTGTAATGCGTCTTGAAACTGAAGAATTGATCAATCAGACATCTTCTATAGCTCCTGCCATTCCTGAGCTTGGTATTAAGGACTACAACTGGAGATCCAATTGTCTTCATGGTTGGAGCTTATCTGGGGGACATTGGTCTAGTGACTTAAAATGGACTGTGTTTCCGGCACCAATTGGTCTAGGAGCAACTTTTGATAACAATTTAGTCCAGAAAATTGGAGCAGCTACTGCAGACGAAGGTCGAGCACTACATAATATTATGCTGGCTAAGTTTAACGGTTCTAGCACAGAAGCTGCAGGACTCAATTGTTTTTCTCCGAATGTAAATCTCCTACGTGATCCTCGATGGGGAAGGTTTCAAGAATCATTCAGTGAAGATCCCTACCTTCTTTCTGTCATAGGTGCAGCATATACAAATGGTCTTCAAGTAGGAGATGATCCCAACTACCTCAAAGTTGCTGCATGTGCTAAACATTATGTAGTACACAGTGGACCTGACAACTTGCGAGCCAATTTTACAGCTGTGACTACTATGCATGATTTATATGACACTTACCTTGAAGCTTTTAAATCTCAAGTTTATGCAGCTAATGTTTCTCAAATAATGCCAGCTTATAGTGGATTTAACTGTTCAAAAGAACGAGATGGGGCACCTGATGCTGCAAATAAATTCATTTTAGTCGACATTTTACGGAACCAGTTTGAAACTCCGAATATATCAGTCATATCTGATAATGGCGGTGTTGGTGAAGTTTATGCAACTCATCATTTCGCTAAGACCCCACAAGCAGCTGCTGCTCTCTGTATGAATGCAACAACTGATCTTGATCTTGGGTATGATGAATATTACAAAAAATATTTAATGAAGGCATTGAACGAAAATTTGGTTGACAAAGAAACAATTGTAGCAGCCGTCTGGCGGAATTTCTACGTAAGGATTCTTCTTGGTGACTTTGATCCTATTGTTAATGTTTCTTATCAGCAAATTAATTCCAGTGTTTTGGACAGTAAAGAAAATCAGGAACTTAATATCTTAGCTGCTCAAGAATCCATTGTCCTGCTCAAGAACAAGGATGGAGTGCTTCCACTTACAACAAAGATGAAGAAACTAGCAGTGATTGGACCTAATGCTAATGCGTCACACACTCTCCTATCAAATTATGAGGGCATTCCTGACAAGATTGTTACTGTGCTTGAGGGTATCACTGCTCAGCTAGTTGGTAGTGGTGTGAATGTGACCTATGCACCTGGTTGTAGTTCAACCTCTTGTTCACATGATTCAGATTTCAACCATGCAACAGAAGCCATTAAAGATGCAGATTATGTTGTCATGGTGATGGGTTTGGACGGACATCTAGAAGGTGAAGGACATGACAGAGTTAGTCATTCTTGTAATAAAAAAGATATTGATGTACTTGCTCTCCCAGGCTGTCAGGGAAAATTAGTAGACACCATAGTTGGTTCAAATTCCCACATTATTCTTGTGTTAGTCAATGGTGGACCACTGAGTCTAGGAGATGTATATTCCAATGATAAAATACGTGCTGTTGTTGAAGTCTTCTATCCTGGTGCATTGGGAGGTTTAGCTGTGGCTAGTGTCTTGTTTGGTGAATATAATCCAGGAGGTCGAATGCCAGTTACCACATACATTAGCAGCAAAGAGGTACCTGACTCTACCGACTATAATATGAATACTTCTCCAGGTCGTACGTATCGTTACTATACTGGTACTCCTGAGGTTCCTTTTGGGTTTGGACTATCGTACACAAAATTTGATTACTCTAATTTTCAAATAATTCCTATGAATATAAAACAATGTGACAGTGTTAATGTGCAGGTGATGGTAAAGAACACAGGCAAGATGATGGGAGATGAAGTTGTACAAGCATACCTCTCTCCACCATCGATACATGACAAATCCTTTATACCTAAAATACGGTTAGTGGGTTTCAACCGTCAAAGTTTTGACCCTGGTGACAGAAAGGATATAAAATTTGTTATAAATCCTTACCTTCTCTCCCTGGTTGATGATGATGGAGAGAGGTATATCTTCCCTGGTAAATACACTATTCATGTGGCAAGAGCTCTTCCAGGCAAGTCAGTAGCGGGTGGAGAAATCAAAGGAGAGAGTGGTTCCTTTATTATCAAGGGTGATAAACCCATAAAGCTATCTGACTGTGATGACGCTCCAAAATGTATTGCTTGCTGATTGTTTGTCATTACTTTAACCTTTTTCATAGTTTAATATCCTCAATGACATGTTTTGTTGACTATTTACAAGAAACTATAGTTGTTAATTATGATTAATTGCACAATATTGCAAATGTGAATTGAACGATATATAGCAATAAATCACTGACAGTACTTCTTGACTAAGTCTTAAGTGCTGCATGATCAATTGTGAAACAAGGTATATAAACATTTTCATTAATGAATTTGGAAGATCACAATTGATTATCAAAGCTGCATGTGACACTGCAATTTGTATTTCTATAATTATTGTATCATTTCCTTTACTGTGCACCATTTCTATTTAGAATGGGAGTGTGGCTAAAACAATTTTATAGCAAACTAAAAAAGAATCCTAATTTAACATTCAAGAGTGTGTGCGTGCATATTTGTAGCTAGGGTGTTTGTCTTGTATATAATATAATTGTAATTATATATATAATAATATATACTATGGGCTTTCTCAGTGGCGCCGGTGCTGCTTAAATTTTCTATCCACAGAGTGTTCTTCAATTAATTGCAAGAAGGCCTGACTTATGAGTGGCAAGGTATCAGCTGTGCTCACTAATATAAGCTTCTCCATTTTTATGACAGTTAAAAAAGTATATGTTCTACGAAGTCTCACTTTTAAGCTTGTATATTTTATCCCGTGTTCAGGCCACATGAAATTAGACATATCAATAGTTTGTAGCTGTATTTGATCAGCAACTTTCATAGCCATATTCTCTGCTTGGTAAGCTCCATCTTGAGCACAAAGAAGAACGAGCATGACACTCTGAGTATTGGAGTCTGGTTGGGTGAAAAAGGGAACAACCTTTGTGCCTTCAAGTATGCTCTGAAGAATCTCTGGCCCCTTACCGGTTTGAAGAAATTGAATAGCTGGAGGCTGAAGGTTAACAGGTTCTCTACAATGTACAAGATATTGAGGCAGCTTCTCCTTAAGTTGTGCTACATCTCTTATCGATCCATTTACAGATAGGGAATGGTCAAGATCATGGCATTTCAGATTTAGACTAGGATGCTGCTTCTGAACTATGGGAAGCATATATCCTTTTAAGAAGGCATAGTCTTCAGGGTTAAGCTTAATTACTTCAGCCTGCTGGACTGTCCTAATACAAAGCTCTTGCACATCTTGTTGAAGCTTAGTAACTTGACCAGTATCACCAGCCACAGATACTTTGTTACCTCCCTGACCAAAAGCATACTGCAGTCCTCCCTGTGCACACTGCTGCATAATAATTGGATAAAGCTGTGTTGCGGCTGACTGTGGTATTACTATATTAAGTCGACTCAGCATCTTTGAGAGAAGGTACTGTAATCTCTCTGTTGATGTAGTAGGCCAATCAGAAGGAGAAGAATCAGTTTGTGAAATTGTTATAGTGCCTCGACTGTCATCGACACCAATGGACACATGAATCTCCTTACTTAGACTATCTGTAATTGCAGGCTTCAAATGTAAGTATTTGGCAATTAGAGGATCAAGGGGGAGAATTACTGGAGGATGAACAACTGGTGGAGGAGGGTCAACTCTTTTTTCTTCGATCTTTAGAGGAATAGAATCATTTACCTCCTTATCGTGGAACTCTTCTTCTTTATCAAAAGAGTCCAGTACAGTACAAACAGAAACAGAAACATCAGGTCCAAGTTTCTCGTGTTTCTTTGACATAACCTGAGAAATAACTAAAAGAAATATCCCAATAAATATATAGTCATTACAGTAAATTATTAATCATATTATATGCAAAAAAAGGTAAATTTATTATTTTATTTTCAAACCTGTTGCATCTTTGAAAGTAACTTTAGCTTTATCAGGTCCCAACATTTCCACACACTCTACATCTCTTCCTCCAGAATGCTTACTCTCAAAGTACACGTCCAATGCGTCTTCACTACAAAGTCCCTTTTTAGAGATGTTGCTTACTATAATACTGCAATTCACTTCACATCGTTCCAGTGAGAGAATATGACACTTTTTGCTCGTAAGCATTTTGATCATTGCTTGTATTTCTAATTATAAGATAACAAACAAGTGTATATAGAGAAAAAAAACATCCCTATATTTGCTTTGTGATGACTATGTATTAAGCATTGCTGATGGCACTAGTGTCTCTACCTTTCTGTGTACTCGAAAGCTGGGGCCTGAAGAAGTAAGTGAAAGCCTGATTGCAGTCTAAGTACACAGATCTTTGATGAACTGACTGAAGTATTCCTACAAGGTTCTAAATGATGACTTCCTCATATCTGAAACTTAACAACTTATTATACTTACTTGTTAAAGATTCTTGCATAATATTTATACTGTTTCTCTGCTATATGGAACAGTTTCTGAATCTTCCTGGCTTGTCTGTAGCTCGAAGAGCCTCGAACGCGCGTTCTTTTACGCGCCACACCCATTAATTGACCAAGCCCCCGGGAAAGACGCTTAACTATGTAAACAACGCATAGTCGCGCAAGTGACACAAACATATAAACCCCGTGGAAAGCAATTATAGGGATGGCCCTATGGGCCATAAAAATAAACATAATTTACATTATTATAGTTTGATAATAATCATATACCTTCATCAGAGTAAGGTTGAGTGAATAACAAAACTGCACATTTGTTTCTAAAATCCACTGTAAAATCTTCACTATCATCCATGCCCAATCGATTTTCCACAAACTTCACAAAGAACTCTTTATCAATACTATCAGGAATGTCTTTCAGAAGAAGCTTATCTTTTGCATATTCTTTTGGAACTGGTGCAGGAACAAACCGAATATTCATTTTCTTCCTCATCACTACATGCTTCTCCTGAGCTACTACTGCAGCTGCATCTAAAATAGAATGAAATACATCTGTTTCTACAACCTGCATACTTATATGTTATGTCATGCCTCGAGTTCCATATCAGATTTAAAATCACAGAGCATCCTTCAGCAAGGCAATTATATTGCACAAATGAAATGACATAATTATCATTATGCGTTTGCAAAGCCCATTCAGTGTTCACAGCCCATACAGACCATGTATCACAAACCACAGTGCATATATCAAACTATGGTACATTATCACATATCACTTTGAAGTATGGCTTCATCATGACATTATATTATATATATAATTAACCCTCGCCCGCATAGGCAGAGTGGAGTGCTACTGTAATCTGGCGTTCTGTCTGTCTGTCTGTGTATGAACAAAATTTCTGGAGAACTAACAACATTGGGACTTCAATCGAGGTACCGAAAAACATGAAATTATACAAGGATCAAAATAAAAGACAGGCTTTTCCTAAAACCGTTATAAAGTTATGAAAATTTTTACAACTGACGATTGCCGTTTCACCACTTTCAGAATACTTCTGATAGCAAACGATTACATGGAAACATAACTCATCTTGTTTGTGCTGTCAAATCACAGCTTGAAATCTACAGTTGAAATAGTGGCTGCTACAACATCAAGCTGGCTCTAAGGTTTCTCCCATGACTGTCAATTTCTAGCTCCACCTATTCATTTCATGCACATGATTGAAGTCACAAAACTGTTTTACTTTAATCGCTGCACTTCTTTTAATAGGAACACACACACACACACACACATATATATATAAGTATAATCATTATTACAGTCAAGTATAGTTTGCATTTATTTTCTTGTCAGTAGTCATTCTTGTTTCCCAATCACACTTGTCAAGTGACTTGAAGTTGTGGTGAGGGTTCTGCACTGTGAGTGCATTCATTATATTAGTATTGGTATGAAAAAACTGTCACATATGAATTTATTTACAATTTTACCAATATGCTGAACCCTCACACAACATGTTTCACTATGGTACATACAACACTGAAAGTATTATAGAGCAGGACGTTATAAAGCTAACTTAATTGAGTATGTGGTGTCTATATGAGGCATATATATGTATATATATATATATATATAATTATAATTATATATATACACATGTATATATATGTACCATAACAAACAGGCACATCAAAGTTACTGACAGATGTTATATACACGATATATGCGATATACACCCAACGACAGGTAGATATGAAACCACAGGGCTGATATAAGACCTATAAAGATATTCATAATAGATTGCATCAGTCTGAGCATGCACAGTCAAGTTGTAAGTTGAAACAAGTGTATATAGAGAAAAAAACATCCCTATGATTGCTTTTACAAATTGATAAAAGTATCCCTATGACTGCTTTGTGGTGTCTAGCATTCAGTAATCATGGCTGACTTTATCAAACATGAAAGACAACAGCTTATTATAGTTATTATTTTGATTATCTACTCTCCTGACCTTGTAGAACTTCAGGAATATATTTCAGGCAGAATAGCTAGCTATTAGTTCCAGTTTCTACGTAAGCTACACAGCTTTCTTTCTGCTGGTGTGTAGAGCTTGATCGCGCGTTCTTTTACGCACCATGCCCATTAATTGACCGAACCCCCCCGGGAATGATGTAACTTCCTTAACTACGTATACAACGCATACTCACGTAGGTGACACAAACATATATATATAAACATACATCGAACCCGTGGAAAAGCAATCATAGGGATGGCCCTATGGGCCATAAAAAATTAGAGACAAGTTGTTTACAATAATAATATAATTATGGTAGAATTACGATTATTAGTTAGAATTTCTTAATATTAATGCTACCAATGCCCTTTTTTTATGGCCCGTAGGGCCATCCCTATAATTGCTTTCCACGGGGTTTAATGTATATATATATATATATATATATATATATATATATATATGTTTGTGTCACTTGCGCGACTATGCGTTGTATACGTAGTTAAGGAAAGTTGCGTCATTCCCGGGGGCTCGGTCAATTAATGGGCGTGGCGCGTAAACGAACGCGCGATCAAGCTCTACACACCAGCAGAAAGAAAGCTGTTGAACTTACGTAGAAACTGGAACTAATAGCTAGCTATTCTGCCTGAAATATATTCCTAAAGTTCTACAAGATCCTTTGAAAGGTCAGGAGAGTAGATAATCAAAATAATAACTATAATAAGCTGTTGTCTTTCATGCTTGATAAAGTCAGCCATGATTACTGAATTCTGCACACCACAAAGCAGTCATATCTTCACTTAAATTTGTAAAGCAATCATAGGGATGTTTTTTTCTCTATATACACTTGTTATGTTTACTGGTTGATTCATTCCTTTGTTACATAAGCTGTTTCAATGAATTATTATACATACCTTCAGTGGATACAAATTTAACATGCACAACTCCATCATCAACAATTCTGATCCATTCCACCTCCTTCTCTCTCCCTCCTCCAGACCTCACTCCTTGAAAATACATCTCCAGTATACATGTATCAGTGTTTACATTTTCTCCTGTGACCTCAATAATGTCAGGAATGATGTCAACTCGAACAGATTCAGCTTCCAACTGTCCTTTTATTTTATGCCTTTGTTGTATGAAGATCTCCAAATCTGAAGTTACGAACATAAACATATAAATCATGTAAATGTATTATAACACAATAAACACAAGAAATAATAGTATATCTATCCACAAATACATCGACCCCACCAATACTGACAACTTAGTGATAACTATATAATAGCTATAGGTATGTAAAAATAGTGATACACTACTGAATAACAACTATACACTAATTTGATCATTACATCCACTAGCATAGCCTCTAAAATATCATAAGAAATTTAAGTAGCTATAATTATAATAGTCACTTATAAAGGTCACCTAAACTGCAAAAAATTGTTTTGATTGCCATAAAACAATGCTACGAACATAGCCTATGCACTAATAAGGCTATGTTCGTAGTCTTATTAGTGCATAATCACCCAAACATTCTGAGAAAATAAAATTATTCCTAGAACATGCATAATTCTGAGAAAAGACAATATCACTCCATGTTACCAAAATATCAGGTATTGTTGCTGTTTAAAAGATAAATCACTTTCTTTAGCTCAATATTATCAATTCGATGCCATTATGAATAAAATTAATGAAACAGTTGGCAAATAGATGTCTGCAAATTTCATGCAAGAAATATATTGATCTTTTTGCCGAATTGTGCAACCATGTTTCTATTGCAACTGCAACTATGGTCTATTCTTGTTCAGGAGTCGCGAACGTTTGCGGTTATAACTTCCTTATACATCGTTGTATTGACATGCAACAAAGACTGTTCTACTTGTCGTAACTTGCCGAATCCAACAATGAGTGACACAATTGCAAATCATAAACTATATGAATTGTACCATTAAGCTCCATGCTTAAGTACAGGAATTCCTAAGACCACAAGGAATTTACAAGATACTTGAAAATAAGTGGCTTATAAGTAGATACTATGTAATAATACACTCAATACTATATTATCTATTCTCCATCACTACTGATGCTGTCATCTGATTCTGCTTTCTTCCTCTGATAACTCATCTGATTCTCCTCCAAAATTAATAATAAACTCCTCTATGTATTCTTCTTGTAAATTATCAGCAATAAAAATGATCTTCTATTTTATCTCGAACATGGCTGATGTTTTTTCTCCATTGTTCAGGTCCTACTCTCCTGAAACCTTCATATGTAAGATCTTTCACAGCAGACAAAGTGAATTTCTGATTATGCTCTTTAATATGCCCTTTTAATTGTGACCAACATAACTCTATAGTATTCAATTCACAAGGGTATGGAGGTAAACGTACAACTTCATGTCCGGATGCTTTGGCAAGTTCATCAATTACATTTTTAGACTGAGAATTACTTAAACAAATTTTTTACATAACTTTGGTGGAGTGGACTTCTGTTTCTTACTTTGCCAATCAAAATAGTCATGTACATTGCAAATAATACTCTTGTAGGTGCTCTTAGCTCGTTTTCCCTTTGGTATTGTCAATTCTAGCTACAGATGCAGGTCGATAATCACAGCAACACTCTCTCTAACTTTCCTGCTAAGACATGCGGGTATACACAAGTTAAGTACAGCCTCACGTGAGAGACCACAAACACAGAATAATTTTACATTTCAATGATGCATTTTCCCACTGTTGACCGTGACTCCTGAATGTGAATAGATTATAACTGTCGTGGGATATATCTACTTATTTTTGAAGTGGCTAGCTTAATTCTGTTGCTAAGGTACCATAGCCAAAAAACCACTTTCACATAACCCTATATAAGTACAAGTATGAAAAGCTATGTGTACTGCTAGCTACATATTTTGGAAGTGGTTAGCTTACTTGTTCTGTTGCTAGGCACCATTTTGATGGTAAACTCTAACTGTTAGAAAGATCAGAAAGCTCACCTCTCATTTGTACAGTCCTGTTTGCTTGTGTAACAAATAAATATATGTGATCATAGACAAATTCAGGAATACTTGTTTAATTCGTTAATAATTCTTTAAATTGCCAAATTATAGACCCTCGCTAAATCACTAGTTAGAATTATTTCTTGATACGTTTAGTCCTGGACTATACACATGATTCGTCCCTGTTTTATAAAGATAATGGGTTTGACATTTCACCACCAGAGCATGTCATTATCATAAATTATGATGAAACATCAAAGTTTCAGGAGAGCATCAATAATACAATAATGAAGGGTATTTGATGCACTATTGATTGTACATATTAACTTGTTTGACTATGTACACCTACATACTAAATTATTGGTGCACACATTAAAGGATATTCAAACCTGGTGATTTCTGGATGACAACTTCATTTTGCAACACAGTTAGTTCTCTTTTCATCTCTTCCATCTGATGATATATCTCCTTTTTCTCTTCTTGTAATGCCCGCTTCTCGACTTCATGTCTCTCTTCTTGTTCCTTTAGCTTCCCATTAATGGAAGCCAACTCTTTCTCATGCTTTGTCTCCAGAGCAGTGAGTTTCTCCATGATCTGTTGTGTAAAGGTGGCCATTTTCATTTCAATAGGTCGTGAAGGACACTCATCCTTTTCATGTACTAGTAAAACACTACGAGGGTACTTTCTACCACATCCATGTCTACATACTACTTCTACATATGGACACTTGTTAGTAAGATGTCTCTGTAGATCACTAAGTTCTCCCACCCAGTCACATCCATTCCCACTATTTTCACAATGAACCCTCAATTCCAACACTTTACGACGCTTTTCCTTATTAAGTACATTAATGTACTTCTCTGATCTACAGTATGGACATGATTGTTCACTTGCACGGATTCGTTGTATACAAACCTAAAATATAAAATATGATCATATTTAATTAAGGCTCAAGGTAAAAAAAAAAAGCTTAGTTTACCTGACATAGATGTGATCCACAACATGATAAGAGATGTGGTTCTCTTAATACCAGAAGACAAACAGGACACTTGAGGGATTCAGGAGGTGAGTCAACAAAGTCATTATCATCATATCCACCAGTAAGATCTGGTAAAGGTTGACAACTAGGATAATCTGGCCTTTCCGCCATTCAGGGTCGGCCACCAGGCGAAGGCCTTCCTGATAATAGTTATTAATTTTAAATAGTAAATTTTAATAATAGTTATAATTACAACAACAAGCAATACACTCTACAATTCCTCATCCAAAACAGTCTACAATGAAGTACCTAAAGTTTACAGAAGAAATCACATATACCATACTAACTACTATTTATTTATACTTGATCAGGTAAGCAGGATAGTTCTGGGAATCAGTATAGACCACATAGATGGATGGACTGGCTTGATTGTTAACAGTTGAATCAAACAGGATATGTTGATTGATGTTTGGATTCTTGGGAGGAGGAACCACCATTCCACTGTTTCCTTTGGTATACTCTCCTGTCAACACCCATGTGCAGTACATATGTTTCTGTCCACTACCATCAGGAGGAGCATACCTATCAGAATAACTAGCATCACGTGCAAAATACACTCCCTGACCATATGCAACTCCTGCAATGAGAATAAACTGAATGAATGAAATTTTAAACTTAAAAATTATTGTTAGCACAATTGTGGAATTGGCAGATATTAATTTTAGTTGTATAGTATTTAGTTATATACCAATAAGAGATTTTATCGATACTTCAATAAACCATTAATTAGTTTAGATATACACTGATAGTGCTGTGAACCAGTTATAATTATGGAGAATTTAATAACAGGCTCATGTGCAAATTAGTAGCACATGTTCAAAAATGGCTGATAATATAGTATCACCAAGCAACAGGTCAACGGAGCACTATGGGTTTGGTAAAGACTAAAGACTCTACAGGAAAGCTGTGTAAAGAGAAAGCAACTGTAAGCTATGTACTCAAAAAGTAGCCAATGAGGTGGAACTACAAATATGCAGGCACAAAGTTAGCAAATCTAATAAAATTAAGTGTGCACTAACAATTGTCTCCTTAAAGCAAATTATATTTAATTACCATTTTTCCCTTTAAAACTGCGATTGAAACCCTGTGTATTGATACTACTGAGAACATCTGGACTTGTTCCATGCCATAGCCATAACTCGTTCTTATGACCTGAAGGATTTCGTTTATTCATCTCTTTCTTCCTAGCAATATACTGCCAATAGAGCGTTGGGTTCTGAAGGCGCTGGATGCTCAGTATTTGAGAGTATCTGCCAGTCATAGTGACATTAAACTTGGACTCCACATCTTTATATTCCGGGCTACTGCTTTGTAGTGTGACAAGATGAACTGGAACCTCTTTGCCATTTGGATCAACAGGCATCTTATCCCAATTAACTGGTTTCTCCTCTGAAAGGAAATGAATATCACATTAAAGTTATTCATACTTGAATATAAACATGAGCACATAGTTACTAAAAATAGGTGCTGAAATGGATACCTGAATATTGTATATCTATATTTGTTTAATTTGCACATTGCAAAAACTAAAATCGACCATGGTGGTAGAGAATTTTCTTACTTCATGTTACTAGCTTCTGGGTTTGTAGAGTACATCTATAGTAGTTATATACATGGATAGATATGCTCAGTGGCATAGCCAGGAAATCATAACAAGGATGGTCTCATAATGATAAAATTGGTATGCAAAGTGCAGAGAAATGTTTGTAACTAATCAATTATCCATGAGTGGTTTTCATTAAATAGTCATGCTAGTGAAGCAATTCTGTGAATGAATAAATTATAGTCTGGCATTGCTGCCCCTTCGCATGGAGGAGGAAGGGTCTGGTTTTGTGTTATATAGCACCAGACCATTCATCTTCCATGCACAGGGGCGGTAATGCCAGACTAAGTAAAAGATTACAGCAAATATTCGGAGTGTACTCAGATAACGAGAAGACAGGCTTTCTTTAGTAGTTAACATATAAACAGTAAGCACATCAATAATATTGTATCTGGTAGTACGTTTTATGGCCAGTAGGGCCATCCCTATGATACGGGTTCGATGTATGTTTATACATATATTATATATTATATTTGTAGCCAGTTACGCAATTATGCATTGTATACGTAGTTAAGAAAGTTACATCATTCAGGGGGGGGGCTTGGTCAATTAATGGGCGTGGTGTGTAAAAGAACACGCTCTCATGCTCTATAGACCAGCAGAAAGAATGCTGCGTAGCTTATGTAGAAATTGGAACTCATAGCTAGCTATTCTACCTGAAATATATTCCTAAAGTTCTACAAGGTCCTTTAAAAGGTAAACAGAGTAGATAATCAAAAATAATAACTATAATAGGCTGATGTGTTTCAGGCATGATAAAGTTAGCCATGAGTACTGAATGCTGGACACCACAAAGCAGTCATAGGGATACATTTTTCTCTATATATCTTGTTACATTTGGGAGGGGGGAGGGGAGAGACTAATCCACCTGTGGCTATGCAACAGGAAATGCTGCCAGTGCATGCATCATACTACACATGACTTTGCAGGCAGTCTAAGGTCATGAAACAAGTAGCAAGTATAATATACCTTCTGTAAAATCCACTCTCTTAACTGTTATTATATCCCCTGAGATCAGATCAGTCTCTTGCATTCTTTTAAAATCAATTGTGAACTTCTCCACAGAATCACTTGATACATATTGAGTCTTTTTCTGCTGGTAAGCTTGCTCTATTTCGAAGCTGAATACTTCATCATAATCCTCTGTCTCTCCATCTGATAACTCTCTTATCCAATGAATATGCTTGAAAACAGCTTCTGCCGCCTGTTTCTTTGTTTTCTCCTCGCCAAGAGCAGCTATTGCATCACGTATTTTGTCCTTAACCTGTAATACATCACCTTGACAACCATGAAGCTTAATGAAATGAAGGACAGGATCACGCTCGATATCAATATCTACTTGATGAGACTTTGCAAATGTTTCCAACTCATCAACAGTTTCATCTGATAATGTAGTAATACTAGGATTATCAACTTCGTCATTTACAAACTGAGTGTCGATAATTGCTCTCAGCCTTTTCTCTGCTCTTTTCACCGAATGGTCTGTCTGACCATAAATATGTAGAATAACTTCAGACTCTAAAGCAAGATTGGCCAACATTCGTTTTGCAGATTCATCTCTAATGTCTATCCAGTCATCATTTTGGTTCTCTACATCTTCATCGCTTCCTGATCCCTCCCCCTGTTCTTCTTCATTACCATAACCAAAAAAACTACCCACACTTTGAAACGCCTTTGCTCCCTGGTTGTACAAGTAGCTCAGAAACCCTCCACTACTCTCTCCCATTTGCTTAAAAGCTTCAGTGAACTCTTGGTGAAGACGTGCTTGGTAAAGAACCATGCGAATTACCTTCAAGTGTTGTGGTTTTTTCTTGGTAAAGTGCTTCAAAGCTTTGACAACAGCGTCAGCAGCTTGCGCAGGTGGATAAGAATGTACCCCTGTACCTATTGCTGGAAATGCAATAGAGCGATATTTCATTTTCTCAGCCCTTTCTAGACAAGAAGTAAAGGTTTTCACAAACTTTTTCTGCTCAAAAACTATATGGAATATAGATTTGCACTTCAACTCTCCAAACCCTGAACAAACAGTTTCAACAACTCTCCCTTCTCCTGGTCTAATGTTTTGGGCTATCAATGAGTCACAGGCCGATTGTAGAGCAGGCCCACCTTTTTTCAAAAGAGCTCCTGCAACACCACTACCTTCTAACTTCATAGTGACATTAGTAGTGTTGACAATAACATCAAGGCTTTCATTTGTTATATCACCCTGAACTACTTCTAAATGTAAATCATATGGTAGAGCAAAGCATGAAGCTCCTTCGTTTCCTCCTTCAGGAATATTTTGAGTATGTGTGTGATTTCTTCGACTTGTAGTTACAGCATCAGAGGTTCTTTGTGGAGTACGAGTACTGGCATAACCTTTGATAGCCTGATAAAATGTCTGAAATGCCTGAAATACTTTGGAGTCAAAAACCACAACATGGACTACATTAAGAGACGTCTTTCCTTCATTCTTGCTGAAATAATCAGCTGCCTCTTCCAGTATACATTTAGCAACGACATCATCAGGATAGCCCAGGTTACCAGCTCCAATGGAAGGTATTGAGATCGACCTTGCCTTGAGACGATTACATTCATGAAGACACTTCTGTACAATGTTTCTTAAAATCTATGTTATGAAAAATAGAATAACAGTTTTAAATATAGTCACACATATATATTTGTCTGACATAGCAACACCCCTCGCTTGGAGAAGCTGACACACTAAAAGTGGAATTAAACGCTGTAAGTATACTCATGCAAGTGTGTATTCAAAAATAAGTTAACAAACAAAATAAAATCACTGGATCTATAATTATATTCAAAAAAGGAAAACTTTGCCGTCTGTTTCTCCCAGCAGCTTTTCAGCTTGGGAAGATATTTGTTGGCAATTAAACACACTCATATTGACAATACAAACTTGTTATGTAAACTGTTATAATTGCCAAAAACAAATTCTCATGCTGCATGCTCTCAGCCACATTGCTGTGGGTTTTCTCCAATCACACTATGCTCATACATACTAGTCTCCCCAGGAGCCCAGACCCTTCTTCCTCCCCAAGTGGCTATGACAGAGTACACTATTTAATAATTATTATTATATTAATGTTAATTGGTTAATTGTATTTAAAATTGCATGATGTGTACAATATCACACAGTTGGCAAAGTTATCGCAATATGTGAAATTGGTATTCTATTGTACTAGTGTCAGACCCTTCTATGTCAGAGTTTACCATTTGAAATCCTTAATAGTAATAATGATTTAATGCTTTTTGTACATAATTATACATACATGTACATTGTATGTGGGAATGAATAGTATTAATAATTTTCTCACTTACCAATTCAGAGTTAGCTCCATAATATCTTGGCAGTACAACATGAATAACATGTCTTGATTGAAGGTTGTGAGCTCCAGTAGTAACAACGTCACCAATGGGAATTGGATTTTGAACTCGATCACATTCTTGTTTTAAACCTGGACCAGCTGCCTTGAGCAAAACCTGAGCCACATAACCACCAAAACCAAGTTTCTGATCAGTAGTATTCACTAGAACTTCTTCCTGAAATGACAAATAGTACATTTATCATATACATGAATATAATACACAAATCAGCACCTTACCTGGTTTTTTAGAATATCTCCATTTGTAAGTTTGATATAGTGATATGCATTAGAACGTTTACTGGGTATTTGACTCGCTGTATCAGTAGTAGAATCTACAGTTGGAGTACTAGTAACTACAGGAGAAGGTTTTGTTGATCTACGACGGCGACTTCTTTGTTGTGTTTGGTCTCCACCAAGTGTTGAGACTGGAGTAACTGGAGTTTCATTGAAACTATGAACATTTTTGATATGTTCTTTAGCTTTTTTGAGAAACACATCTGCATTGTCTTGAGTGACAACAAAATTAATTTCATTAAGTGTAGCACCTGGATCATTCTCACTGAACTTCACAACGGCTTGTAGGAGAGCGTCTGCACAAACATCTACCGGAAAACCAAAGATACCACTACTAATAGCAGGAATAGCAATTGAGTTGTAATCCCTGGCTTGTTTGAGAGAAGAATATATAGCTCTCTTGAGTAAAGCAATTTCTCGTTCGTTCTTCCCAATCCATCTTGGACCTACTGTATGAACTATTGCCTTATAAGGAAGTGGCAAGTTTCCAACTCGAGGGAATAAAACAGCTGACCCAGTGCTCACTTTTCCTCTCCTGCTAATATACTCCTCAGAATCTCTTGTAATTACGGGACCACCTTTATCTGCTATAACTTGTGCAACACCAGCACTGTGTTGTAGATCTTCATTGGCAGCATTTACGATAACCTCAGCCTTGTTAAACTGTGTGATATCTCCAACATAAATACTAACTGTCTTCATCTCATTTGTATTTCCAAAGCACACTCGCGTAAATTGTGGAGGATTAGATGACAAGTTGTTTACACCTAGTTTGTCCCCTTCGTCATCGTTCACTCCCATTTCAATGTAAACACCTGCATCGATCTCTACACCCTTTAGAACCATCTGTCCATTCGGATCATTGAAGAAATACTGACAGACACCTGGGCGGGCAATTGGAAGCTTGTGCACTTTAACAGAAGCTTGGAGCTCTAGTATCTTCTCTTTAGCTGCCTCAAGTTTATCTGGCTCACCTTTGATCTTAACAAATGGCTTTGGAAATGATGGTTTTGATGATGATAATATAATAACACCATTCTCTTGCATTTCGCTAACTAGGTCAGTCCATTTCTTCTCCATAGAAGAATGCAGTAAGTGCCATACACCAGTTTTCAAATGAATATTAGCTGTTCTAGAGCATTCTTCAGCAATGAAATGATTAAAAGCCTGACTTACTTGTGGCAGGATATCAGGTGTACTCACCAGTATGAGCTTCCCTTCTTTTATGACTGATAAATGTGTGTACTTTTTACAGAGGCTCTCTTTTAGACTTGTAAATTTTTGCCCGTGGGCCACACGAGACTGAAAATATTCAGATAATTCAATTGTTTTGAGTTGTATTTGATCAGGAAATTTCATAGCAATATTTTCAGCTTTGTAAGCTGCATCTTGTGTGCAAAGAAGAACGAGAGAGACACTTTGGGGATCAGAGCCTGATTTAGTGAAGAAGGGAACAAGCTTTGTGTCTCTGACTATAATGCTTTGAAGAATCTCAGGTCCTTTGTCTGTTTGAAGAAATTGAATAGCTGGAGGTTGGAGGCTAACAGGTACTCTGCAATGTAAGAGATATCGAACCAACATCTCCTTAAGTTGTGCTACATCTCTTATCGATCCATTTACAGATAGGGAATGGTCAAGATCATGGCATTTCATTTTTAGGCCAGAATGCTGTTTCTGAACTATGGGAAGCATATATCCTTTTAAGAAGGCATAGTCTTCAGGGTTAAGCTTAATTACTTCAGCCTGCTGGACTGTCTTACTACAAAGCTCTTGCACATCTTGTTGAAGCTTAGTAACTAGCCCGGTGTCTCCGGCCACAGATACTTTGTTACCTCCCTGACCAAAAGCATACTGCAGTCCTCCCTGTGCACACTGCTGCATAATAATTGGATAAAGCTCACCTGCTGCTGAATGTGGTATTACTATATCAACTCGACTCAGCATCTCTGAGAGATGGTATTGTAATCTCTCTGTTGATGTAGTAGGCCAATCAGAAGGAGAAGAATCAGTTTGTGAAATTGTTATAGTGCCTCGACTGTCATCGACACCAATGGACACATGAATCTCCTTACTTAGACTATCTGTAATTGCAGGCTTCAAATGTAAGTATTTGGCAATTAGAGGATCAAGGGGGAGAGTTACTGGGGGATGAACAACTGGTGGAGGAGGGTCAACTCTTTTTTCTTCGATCTTTAGAGGAATAGAATCATTTACCTCCTTATCGTGGAACTCTTCTTCTTTATCAAAAGAGTTCAGTACAGTACAAACAGAAACAGAAACATCAGGTCCAAGTTTCTCGTGTTTCTTTGACACAACCTGAGAAATAACTAAAAGAAATATCCCAATAATTATACAGTCATTACAGTAAATTATTAATCATATTATATGCAAAAAATGGTAAATTTATTATTTCATTTTCAAACCTGTTGCATCTTTGAAAGTAACTTTAGCTTTATTAGGTCCTAACATTTCCACACACTCTACATCTCCTCCTCCAGAATGCTTGCTCTCAAAGTACATTTCTAATGCTTCTTCACTACAGAGTGACTTTTTAGTGATGTTGCTTACAATAATACTGCAATTCACTTCACATCGTTCCAGTGAGAGAATATGACCTTTACACTTTTTGCTTGTAAGTGTTTTGATCATTGCTTGTATTTCTAATTATAAAATAACAAAAAATAAACATAATTTACATTACTATAGTTTGATAATCATCATATACCTTCATCAGAGTAAGGTTTAGTGAATAACAGAACTGCACATTTGTTTCTAAAATCCACTGTAAAATCTTCACCATCATCCATGCCCAATCGATTTTCCACAAACATCGCAAAGTAGTCTTCATCAATACTATCAGGAATGTCTTTCAGAAGAAGCATATCTTTTGCATATTCTTTTGGAACTGGTGCAGGAAGAAATCGAACATTGATTTTCTTTTTCATGACTATGTGCTTCTCCTGAGCTACTACTGCAGCTGCATCTAAAATAGAATGAAATTTCCTTTCTAATTTAATGTATGTATGTATGTACATACTAATATAATTAAACCTCGCCAGCATTGGTTTACGGTAATCTAGTGTATACACAAATGTAGATTTTCGTAATTCAAACATTCGCTATTATGGAACAAACAATTGCTAGATTCATTCATTAAATATGGATGTTTTCAAATTTTCCTAAAGTAGTAACTATGGATTTCTTTGGAGTCACTTAGCTTTAAAATCATGTTTTGTAGTACACTGTACATGCAGTTGTTAACTTGTTATAAGCAGTTTGGTACACAACAGTGATGTCACCAGAAAAAAAACATTTTGAGGCCGCAACCACATGCATGAATTATGACATAAAAGTAAGCCTCATGGCCAGACAGATTGGAGCCAGTGCTTGATGCTCAATTGTACTTGATTCCAAGCAGTGCTTCGAGAGCTATAGCCTTCAGACAAGATGACGTGTGTTTCCACGTACTCATCTATTATCAGACATGTTCTGAAATGGTAACTAACGATTGCAATGAATCATAGTTTTCGGTATCCGAATATTCACTTAGTTTAATAAATGAATATCCAAATATCCAAATATTCGCTTGCTTTCAGAAAAATGTTGTCATAACTCATTTTTAGTGAAATATCAAATATTAGGTCACAATTTGGTTGTAACCAATGGCTATAGTATTTATGTCCAATATTGCCATCAAAATCTCATGAATATCACTATATGGTTCATTTAGGGTAGAGTTAGGGTTCCCTTGTGGTTAGGGTTCAATCAGTATCAAAGTGATCTTAGTCTTTGATGGCAATCTTGGACATCCCTCGGCTATAGATGTTTATAACAGCCAAAGTTTTTAAAACTATCTATTCAGTACTCTACAGGTGCAAAAAACCGCTAACACAGAGCAAGAAACTTCTCTCACGGCCATTTTATTGCAATTATAATTTCATGTGTTCAATTTTGCAAATGAATATCCAGATGCTAAAAATACATTCGAATACCAAAATAATGAGCGAATATCCAAACGGAGCAAATATTTGCCCTAACTGTAACCATAAGGTATAAACATTGCAATAACTTCAGAGCTGAAAGGTTTAGAAAAAGCCTTTTATTTTGGTTGATCCGGTAGCTCCTTGGAAAGGCCAATGTTCTAGTTTTTCAGAAATATTGGGAATAGAGACATATATAGACAAGTAAAAGTCTGTTCCACATATGCAGGCAGGGGTGTGGAAACAGCCAGTCATGCAGGACATTGTCCGATAAATCTAGTGAATGTCCGGTAAATTGAAACTAAACTGTATACAAAGTATATAGGGAGCAGGACAAGAGTGGTGAAAATAGGCCAAAATGTCCGGCAGTTGGCTCACTATTTCCACACCCCTGTATGCAGGCAAGGGTTAATATACAAATGTTTGAAATTTGAATCTTCATTCATTTATTCGACTTTTCTAATGTTGTAATTTTACAGAATACTGAAAACGAAATTACACACCAACTTAATAGAATACTAAATTCACTGCAATTCACTGCGTCATCAATTCAAACTACTATAAACCATTTAAAGCATCAGTTTTGTTCACGCTGCACTGGGGGTGTGGTCTCAAAGCCTCAACAGTCCTTGGCTATGGCTCATACTGTTAGTCTCGTCCACATCTGTACACACCCTTAATGAGCAAACGAGCGTCTGCTTGTTTGATACAGATTTCTTGGCACTGAGCCTAGAAATCAGGCTCATCAATTAAATCTGAGAAAGGTAATGATGCTGACATACGTTATGGAGGAAAATGGCTACCAGCCATGATCATGTGAACAGATGTAAGAATTACTGTTCTCAATGCATTCCATACCATTGCTATAAATATCATACTGTAGAGGTGCCAATGCTCTCTTTCCTTAATTAGATGTACATGAGTGGTGTGAATGAAATGTTATACATACCTTCAGTGGATACAAATTTAACATGCACAACCCCATCATCAACATTTCTGATCCATTCCACCTCCTTATCCCTCCCTCCTCCAGACTTCACTCCTTGAAAATACATCTCCAGAACATCAGTGTTAACATTTTCTCCTGTGACTTCAATAATGTCAGGAATGATATTATGTTTTATTGATTCGTCATCTTTCTCTACAGGCTGAGGGACCTCTTCAGAGACAATAATATCCACCAATTGTCCTTTTATCTTATGCTTTTTTTGTATGAAGTTTTCAATATCTTTAGTAGTATATAAAAATTAATTATAACATTTATAAGTAATTACTATAATTCACAAGTACTACAGTATCTATTTGAATTATATATAAATAATTCAACTTCAACCAATCTCCAAAACTGATTGGTTGTTTCGCTGGTTGTATGAGATATGCTCTTCATTGCTTATAAATAAAATCTAAGTTTAGGTGAGCAAACATCAATCATGATGCTATGAACAGCTAATTCAGTGGTCCATCTAATCCAGCTCATTCAAACTAGCAACTGCCAAATATTTGCTAAAACACTCACAATTTACTGTACCGTTCAACTTACGCTACGCTTTAGTGATTCACCGATAAGCCTGATATTCTGATAAACCAATAATTACTTTAGATATGTATCAACGACCGATGCCGATCCAATATTCTGTCTACCTTCTGGTTTCTGATTCTTTCGATGAAAATGAGCATTTTCTCAATAATTATGAGTATCATAAAAATAATTAATGATGATATAATCACAAGAAATGACGTTATTGTTACATTTTTTACAATATTGGTTAAATCTTTCACAAATAACCAATACCGATATTAAAAATAACGCCTGATAATGACCGATACCGATTACCGATCCAATTATCAGTGCAACACTACTATGCTTCATGGCAGGGGTAAATATAATGGAAAAAGTATCTATTTTCTGATAGTATTCCCTTACCTATAAATCCTGATACACTTGCTATAGCAGTTCCTCCTCCAAGCAGAGTGACACTTTTCACTTCCACATCATCATCAGCTTTGGCAGAAATATAACCTTCAATTAAATCCTTTGTGATTGTAGGCGACAGTCCAGTCAGTTTCAGTGTAATAACATCATCAGGATCTGGAGAGAGATCAGAAACTGAAAGAGTAATTTAATATCAAAAAATAAACTATCCAACAAAATATTTATTGGTTACTGTAAAGATGGAATTTAATTATTTAATTATGCCTTGGGCTACAGCCAGTCTCCTCCTTGAGAGGTGTTACAACTGCAATGCTGCCAGTGGCATCTCTTAGCTTGTCATAGGCTTAGGCAGGCAAAACAAGACTTTTACCATAACTATTTGGCAGGAGAGAGAAAACATTTCTGCCACAAATGAACTTAAAATCATCCATTTATGCCAGCTCCTCTTTCAGATTTGTGTAACCTCTCTGCACACTTAATTTCAAATAAATCTTCAATATTAATAAGGAATAATAAAAAATGAAACGGCATTTAAGAAAGTCAAACAGAAAAATCACAGAAACAAGAGGATGGTAATACTCAGGCCCTAATAAAAGCAAACAGAATTTGTCTAGCCCTACACATGTGTGGTTTTAAATCTACAAATCTGTAACAGTTTCCCTCCACTCTCTGGCGAATGTCTGGCCTACGAGACAAGTGCTAATTAGTAATTAGTTTTTAAAATGGGCGTGGCTGCTGGCTAAGCCAAACCTTTTCTGCAAAGCACACATACATTTGGCCCCACCACAATAATGCTTACTACACTCTGATAAGCACATATATATGTTAGTTATAACACATCGACTAGTGCTATATATATATATATATATATCAGGTTTATAAACATAATAAATAAATATATATATAATTATATATAATTATATATAATTTATAATATAATTACAATTATATATACATATAATTCATCTATCTTTTTTATTTTACGTATAACATTCTAATACCTGTAGTAGCCATTGTATCACTGTATTTAGCAGTAGACTTCGATAACGAATTGAAATTGGGGAAAATCCATGTGTCCTCAGACTCCACCCCTTTTGAGATTATATATATGCGGGGGGGTCAAAAAAAAAAAGTGGAGAAAGTAAAAATAGATTACTGGAGGGGGGGATTTGTTTAGTCTCGTCCCCAGCCGCCCAATCGTTTTAAGTCTGGAACAAATTGTCTCGTAGAATTGTCGACTGTTGCATGTCTGCAACTAGTGCAGCAAAACTAGTTTCTGTAGTGAATCAATGGCTACTACTGGTATGTTATATACAGTTATAGTATAAATATCACACACACACACATATATATATAATTATATATATATAATTATATATATTATATATAATTATAATTATAATTATATAATATATACAATTATACGCGTGATAGAAATGATAATAGTACATATTTAGAGCTATCCCTCTATAAGTACTACTGCACTATTATTACCCCATGCAGCGTATACTCAAGGGGTTTAGTCATCCTGTTCGTGTGTCAAGCAAAAACAATTTTGGAAAAGTACTTTGTAATATATAGTTTCTAAACACATCAATCAGTTAAAAATTAGTCGTATATTAAAGAACATATGCATATTTTGCAGGAGCAATTTTCTTACTATCAGTTCCACCATTTTTCGGTCATTCATGCCCCTTCATATAACATGGGATGCATTTGTGTAAATCAATCTTTGCTCGTGCATGTGACACAAGTACCAGGAGGTGTGTTTTACATGATGTCAGGAAGGTGTGGTTTAAACACAAAAGACCCAAACTTGACATATCTTTTGAGTAGCAGTACAGGGCAGTACAAAGAGACATACCATTCTGTTGAAATCCATGTAAGGCCTCACTGGAGAGTTATGATGTATAAATGCACTTCCTATTTTAATACATGTAGATACACCATGACCCATGAAAAAGTTCAATTGATAAAGCCTTGCTTCATTTGGAATAATTATAACACATGTTCACAATACAGTATTGTGTGGGGTACCTCTTCTCAGAACATCTAGTTAGTATTCTTTTTAATAAAAAATACATTTCTACGTTTCTAGAGCTATCAAAATAGATCTACCACAAATTAAATTCCACTGAAGTATTGTCATACTGTTCAGCTGTATCTCTTGACCTATATATAGTCAATGATTACTTTCAGCTTAGTTTACAATAATTGCTGGTGAATGTACACCATTTTAAAAGTACCATTAATTATCATAATAATTATAATACTGAAGCAATAATCTTTGGGTAGACTCTGGACTGACTAGACCCCATACTCCTGCAGCCTATAATAATGTGCTATAGGTAAAAGATAATAGATAGATACTGAAACACACAAAAACTGACCTACCAAGTAGTGATTTTGGTAAGCATCCAAACTCCATTATACGAAATGCTATAGTGCACTTCAATATGTAATTAATTTGCATCAAATTAGTTATAGAATAGCATTGCAATAAGACATGCTTTGAAAGCAAATTATTTTCATACAGAATGAGCCTCGTAATTGTGCTTATTCCGATGTGTTAATTAAATACATGATTGAAATGAGAAAATATTTTTTTAAAATGAAAGAGCATGTAGTAATATGAAAACCAAAAAAAGCACAGAAACAAGATTGGAATAATAATCAGTTCCGCATAATAAGTATAGTTTCTTTATGTATTGCTTTTACTCTATAGCTATACTTATGTAGGGTTGTTGTGTGGAAGTGGGTAGTTTAATTTTATTACTAATGTACCATCCCAATCTTGTTTCTGCATGTATCCCTACATGCTCTTTCATTCTGTAAACTTTTTTATTGTTCTTTATAACACTGACTCCACATAGCACTACAAGAGTGTGCAGATTTACATAAACTACAACTTTCCCTTAAAATTTGTTTTACAAACTGTTATTATAGAGACAGGAATATGAAACCACTTTTTGTAATGTGGTGAATCACAAGAAAGTTTTACTTTTAACAGATGTGATAAACATGTTATTTTAAGCCAATAAAATTTCAATAATGAATGATTTTATACCTACTTGATCATGAGATCTATTATTATCAACTAAGTTTGGTTATTTCAACTGATTTGATTTGTCACATGAGTTGCATCTGTCTATTTATTATGTTGCTAAGCATTATTTTGATACAATTTAGGAAACTGACATTCTCTTTTAGATTCTATAGGCCATTAGTTTAGTTTTAAAAGTACAAAATGTACTTTTTGTTAATTCTGATCACATTATTAATAGCCAAATGAATGTCATACAACCAATCAAATTAGTTAGTTGTTAGAGTTATCACTTATCAATTACAATTACTTCTATTATAAATATTATAATTATATCACAACAGATGCTAATAGCTTCCTAAAACAAAGACATACGAAAAAAGGACAAGTGGTGAAAATCACTGACTCTAGCCAACTCCCTCAAGAAGAGGAAGAAGATGACACTAATTCTGTCAATGATAACAGCATTATCGAGATCACAGGAGAAAACGTTAGTGACACTGATGATCTGGAGATGTATTTTCAAGGAGAGAAGTCTGGAGGAGGGAGAGAGAAGGAGGTGGAATGGATCAGACGTGTTGATGATGGAGTTGTGCATGTTAAATTTACATCCACTGAAGGTATGTATAATTCAAACAAAATATATAGAGAAAAACATATCCCTATAGCTCCCTGGAATGATACAACTTACTTAACTACGTATACCTGCATAATTATGTGTCACAAACAGGTATAGATTCATCCCTGAGGAAAGCAATCAGGGATGTGGCAGTATAAATCACCCAACAAATTAAAATGAGGTTTCAATATGGTCTTTATTTTGTTTTAGATGCAGCTACAGTAATGGCACAGAAGAAGCACACAATCATGAAGAAGGAAGTCAATATTCGATTTGTTCCAGTTACTCTCTCCATCGATCCTCTAATTGCCAAATACTTACAATGTAAGCCTGCAGTTATAGATAATCTGAGCAAAGAGATTCGGGTGTCTATTAGTGTCAATGACAGTCAAGGTACTATAACTATTTCCCAAACTGATTCCTCCCCTCCTGATTGGCCATCTACATCAACAGAGAGATTACAATACCTTCTCTCAGAGATGCTGTGTCGGGTTGATGTACCAATACCAGAGTCAGCAGCAACACACCTTTATCCAATTATTATGCAACAGTGTGCAGAGAGAGGACTGCAGTATGCAGTGTCTGTGGCTGGTGATATTGGGCTAGTTGCTAAGCTTCAACAAAATGTACATGAGCTTTATAGTCAGACAGTCCAGCAGGCTGAAATAGTTAAGCTTCACCCTGAAGACTATGCCTTTTTTAAAGGGTATACGCTTCCCATAGTTCAGAAAACATATCCCAGTCTAAAGATGAAATGCCACGATCTTGAAAATTCCCTATCTGCAGATGGATCAATAAAAGATGTAGTACAACTTAAGGAGATTTTGCCTCAATATCTTGTACATTATAGAGCATCAGTTAGTCTCCAACCTCCAGCTGTTCAATTTCTTCAAACAGAGAAGGGCTCTGAGATTCTTCACAGCATACTTCAAGGCACAAAGCTTGTTCCCTTTTTCACTCAACCCAGTTCTGATACTCAGAAAGTTACCCTTCTCCTTCTAAGTACTCGAGATGAAGCTTATCAAGCAGAGAATGTGGCTATGAATGTTGCTGATCAAATACAGCTCACAACAATTAGCTTACCTAAATATTTTCAATCCCATGTTGCTCAAGGGCCAAAATTTGCTAGCCAAAAAGAGAGCCTTTGTAAAAAATACGCTCATTTATCAGTTGTACAAGAAGGGAAGCTTATACTAGTGAGTACAGCTGATATCCTGCCTCAAGTAAGTAAGGCCTTTAGCCATTTTATCACAAAAGAATGCTCGATAACAGCAAATATTCATATGAATAAGGGAGTGTGGCGCTTGCTACATTCTTCCATGGAGAAGAGGTGGACTGACCTAGTCGATGAAATGAGAGAGAATGGCGTTACTATTGCATCTTCATCAGAACCACCATCTCAGAAGCTACATGTATTTCTTAAGATCAAAGGTGAGGCAGATAAAGTTGAGGCTGCCAAAGAGAAAATTCAGGAGCTCCAAGATTCTGTAGAAGAACATGAATTTGCCTGCCCAGGTGTCTGTCGTTTCTTCAATGACCCGATTGGACAGATGTTTGTGAAGTGTATAGAGAGTAATGCAGGTGTGTGTATTGAAATGGGGGCGAAAGATGAAGGAGATACGTTATGTGCAGATGATTTGCCATCTAATTCTCAGTTTACACATGAGGATATTATACATATTTATAGTCCGACATACCAATCAGCAAAGAGTGCAGAGAAACAGTTGATGCGAAGTGTCAAAAGTCAATTTGTGACCAAGACGGTTTCTGAGCCTATTATCGCTACACTGTCAGATGATGCTGTCAGTAAGTTCGAGGAAATAGCAAATCCTCATTCGGTGGATATTCATATTGACCGTGATTTGCACTTCGTACGACTTCATGGTTATCAAAGTGATGTTAGGAAGGTTAACGGCAAGGTACTTGATGTATTAGCTGATGTCAATCAAGAGAAAATTATGCGAGATTGTGCAAAAGTAGTGTTCAAGTTCATCAATTGGGTGAGGAATGTCTCCGAGGAAATGAAGGAGGTCTATGACGAAGTTACTAGTTTTGAAATCGAGCAAGCTTACCAGCGGAAAATAGAATACGAGTCTAGTAATAACACAAAAAAATTCGTAATCGATTTTGAAACCATGGAAGAACGAGATTTGGTCACTGGAGATGTAGTGAAAGTTTTGCGGGTGGAACTTTCAGAAGGTAATTAAGTATTATTTGTTATTCATCTAAAAGAAAAGTGCTGTCCTTTATTTGTACTACTTTATAATCATATACCAGCATCATTCCTTGTTAGTTACAAGAAAGCAGCAAATGAGCATTTGCAAGTTAATTGTATCAGTTTAGTGGGCACACCTTTGATGGTCTATACACTAATAATATTCCTATTATATATAATTATTATAAAAACAGGTTTCTCGGAAGATGCCCGGGCAGGTTAATAAGTTTACCCAATAATAGGTTTATAAGTAACTGGTGCTGACCAATCAGATTGCACTATTTTAATCAACTATAGTCTAATGGTAATGTGTTTGATTGAAGTATATTGATACATGTATATTATTATTTTGTATAGAAGGAAAGAGGAGAGTGAAGGAAACTGAAATGTATCAGTCCTTATCAGCCAAGATCTCTCCAACAGGTTAGAAATAGCTTGTAATTATGTATTAAGCTTAATTAATATCATCATACTATTGAATTATGATAACTGCTCGCTTCATTTTAGGCTGATATTAATTTTGTACTGCAATCATTACCATTGTTATTATTGCTTTTCCAGAGTCAGTACCACCGTACACATCAGAGCCCGTAGAGAATGGTACTGATGGTCAGCATGGAATCATAACTAATTCAAAGTCTTGTTTGATGCATAATGAGAAGACAGATAGCGATAACCTACACACCTCATTTAATACAGAGGAAGACGTATCTTCAGAGGACAAAGATCCTAGTAGTGATAGGGAAACGTTATCTATATCTGAAAATGGTTAGGAGTGATATAATAATTATTTTAATTATCTGAGAAAAAAATAAGAGATGAGAATCCGGATGCAACATTATCATAGAAA
This sequence comes from Petrosia ficiformis, assembly GCA_947044365.1. Lineage (NCBI taxonomy): Eukaryota > Metazoa > Porifera > Demospongiae > Haplosclerida > Petrosiidae > Petrosia > Petrosia ficiformis. The sequence goes on from OX345640.1 coordinate 2,623,594, forward strand.
AGTGATAAATGTAAAAGTAGTTGAAAACGATCTTTTGTGTTGTTTTTTATCCCATTAACCAGCTGATTATATGTTGTTTATAATAATATCTGCCCATATATATATATATTATTGTAACACATGTTTATTCCTCCATCCATCATGAGAGCAGTGTGCATGTATCACAAGAAAGAATTGGAAGAATGTATTTGTATACATACTATCTTATGGTGTTTATTCTTAGATGCACATCCTCATGGAGATGGTGATAGTGATAGCATATCTGCTGGAAGTGTAACTCACACTGTATTAAGAGGAGGTAAGATTTTTTTAAAACACCCTGGTAACTGGTGAAATTTAATAATTTATTCAATTCAAGTTACAAGTGATTGTTCTAGTCCTGATAATGCTTACATTGGACTACTTTATTATGTGAAGAGTGAAAACAACAAATGGGATATGATGTTCACGGCTGTACCAAATATCTATACCTAAAAACTTGATGATGGTAATAATAATTTGATTTTTGTGTATAAGTTTTATATTAATAATAAATTTGTCATTTCAGTATGTAGAAAAAGAGTATTCAAATGCTGATAGAAAAGAGATTATCAGGTTTTCTTTCAAGGATCCTGTGAATGGGTATATTGAGCTTCACCTTACTGAACAACAAGAAAAGTCTCACAGAGGATGGGATATTATCCCTCAAAAGAGTAAAGTAAGTTTGCTGAAATATTTTGGAGGGAGTCTATTATAATTATAAGAGAATGAAAATATAATTGAAAATCATCTTAGACCAACATGGCAACTAAAGTAATAAAGTACATGTACAAACAAAAAATATATAGTCTTATACAAAATTATTCTCACATTTCACTGTACAAGTACTGTGAGGTGTAAGTGTTAGTTCATTGAACTGTCTCTGTCCTCTGATGAATAATTTGAAATTCATCTTTCCATAATGACTCAGACCAATATGAACAAGCATATACCAAACAGAGCTACAAATAAAGCATAATATACATATGTTATGTACAGAACTGCTTATTAAAAGGTGTGGTTTTACATCAAATATTTCAGTACCTTGTAATGGCAGGAAAGAGAGGGAATTTAGTAATGTGTCGTAATGTAATTCTTGTGATAATGCCAGTATCCAAAACTTGTACTTCTCTTTCTGTTTCTTTCCTTAGTATAAGTAGGTGTAGAGCATTCTGTGTTGGTTCCTTGATCATCGAGCCAACAATTTCATCTATAGTTGAGCAAACAGCTTCTTCTATAGTTGAGCTGTTTGAGCAGACAGGTTCCTATATATTACCAGATAATTGAATGTGCCTGTGGTCGCATGCGTAATTATTGCATTCCTAAGCATGACGAAACCACATATATATGTAATACAAAGTAAAGCTGATATTTCACTACACTCTTGGATTAGTTGCCTCACACTAAGGTGCTCAGCAGAACCTATTTATGTCTTCTTACAACTTAATCTCTGCTCCCTTGAAAATATGACAAACCAAGCCAAACCTTCTTGCAAAGAGCACAAAGAACTACATATTTTTCCAGGGCATCCCTATATAGTTTATAAATTTTAGATTTATGTGCACCACCAGTGTGAGAAATGCTTATATACTAACCAATTGTCATGTTACATTTCTCAATTTGCACTGTCTCACTTTGTGTGTTGTACTTCTCGTCCCATATACCTTTTGCTTACACTATACACTATATAAAACAATTTGTTATATTTTTTTTAGATAATGAAGAGGGATATTGATTTGTACAAACCAGAGGAAAATGTGATTCCTCCATCCTGTTTGGTAGCTATATATGGTAAAGTATCAATAGATACTGAGGAATATTTAAGTTGCATTGTCCCTTTGAGTGGAATTACTTCCGATGCCCAAAAAATACACATTTTTCGATTCCTTCAGACTGAAACATCAGGTATGTAGAAGTATTTTGTGTATGATCATTATTATTATTTTCAGTATGGTACAAAATATGTGTAGAATCTACAAGTAATCAAAGAGAAAATTCTGATTCCACCCATATAACTGCCTATGGAGGTAAATCTCATACAGGTGAAGAATAATTGTTCATGTATAATTATGCATTTGTAAACTGTCAGTAAATAATTAGATTGTGGTTTGTAATGTGTATTTATATCAGTGATGGGTGATATCCATGCCTGGTATCAAGTACTGCTCAAGTACATAATTATATATAATATTATATTATCAGGAGCCCATAATGACGTTGACCAGAAAGCGTAAGAGTAGGACCGACAAACAACCACGCATTTAATTAAATTGGTCAAACTATCTGTCTGACCGTCTGTTACTATTTTTAGAACCCACGTGTATACACCTTCATTAAATATGGCTTCTAGAAAATGAACACTAGCCATTAGCTACAGTACATTAGCCATTCGTAAAACATCATGTACTATGTGGGTACGGGGTGGGAACAATTGACACTTTGACAGCGTGTACATCTTAACACATGGTCATGAAAGCTGCTGCGAGTAAACTAATGGATTGTTACAATTAAGGTGATAGGGATGAGTGCGCAGCGTGAGCCCTCCATAAAGGTGGCTAAAGCCCTCTAGCTACCAAGCGCAGTGAGGCAGTATTCTTATCATTTTTAGGGTTCAATCACTATGTGGTGAACCCTTATGTAATTAAACAATGTTCTTTTTGCCAGGCCTATCACCAAAATTGGGTGTTCACGGTTTTTTACGAGTGGCTAATGTACTGTCGCTAATGGGTAGTAAATGAACAGCTACTATATACTATATTGACTAAGTTTCCTGTAAAACAGAGAAAAGAATTGAGCGATATTCTGGCTCGCGTAGACTGTGAAGATGTTCTTAGTGAAGCCATTGACAAGTGGTAGGAAGCCTTCACTGCAGTCACTTCAATGACAGAAGACAATGATGTCAAACACTCTTGAATAGGACTAAACAGTTATTTCTTGGCTTCCCCAAAGCATGCTCTCACTTTCCTGATAGTAGGTGACTCCATTTCTGCCTCCAGATGTGTTTGTTTCATAGCTAACCTTGGAGATCGTCGAGGTGTAGACGTTATTTTTAACGAAGGCATATGCACGTGGGTTCTAAAAATAGTAACAGATGGTCAGGCAAATAGTTTGACCAATTTGCATGGTCGTTTGCTGCTCCTACTCTTACGCTTTCTGGTCAACGTCATTACGGGCTCCTGATATTATATATGTTGCACTCTTCACTCATATTGTTGTTTCAATATAATATAATATGTTTATAAAGTTTACACATAATTTGTAATTATGTAGATTCCAGTGCAAGTCGTTCTAGTGTAATGAAAAAATGTATTACAGATGTACTCCTCAGCAAGTATTCTTGTTTAAGTCGTGCCTTCGACAATGATATGAAGAAGGCTGCTGAGATGATGTTAGAAGCTGGTATAATCACTCAAACAAATAAGAGCAAACCGAATTTTGATGCCATAATTAATAATTTCTTGTCCGCGCTTGATTTCATGGACAAGTTTGAAGATATTAAAGAATATTGTGTAAAATTTCTTTCAGTGTTTTACACTTTAGGAGGCCCATTTGTTCATGCTGGTAACATGATCAACAAACACATATGCAAGAAAGCAAGTGATGAGCTTGGATTAAAACTGAATCTTAAAGGACTATGTTGATATGGTCTTCATGACGTCTGAAATTGTGGCATAAAATTATCTTAATAGAATTTCATAATTATATAAAATGTAATTAAATTAGATATCGTATATCGGTTTCTAGGTTACTAGACTTTGTTGTGGGTAGTAGGACATTACATTCTGGATTGTATATAAATATTTTTAAAAACACTCTGAATAATAAAATTCATTACTTTTAATCACTACACCAAACAAAGTATTTATGGTCGACATTTTTGTAAAATCTGAACAAAGTTGATGTACTAAACCTCCTCCCTACACCAACCATCCTGGTTAGCAACTCGCCTTTTATTTATCAGGGCTTCTACTGTAATTGCTTCCTGGTTTATTAATGGTATTCAATTCCGTATCAAATGGTTTCTTAGGTTTGGTTTTATTTCTAAGCATTTTTTGTACATACTAATACCTCCAGTGTTGTGTAAAGCCAAGGCAAGCTAGGGGCTGGGGCGTGCCCACCATTTCATTTTGCCGGAGAATAAGTTACCCTTGTTACATCATCATACTAGTCTCTTAACGAATGAGATCTAGGGTGTCTAGTACACTTCATCAGCATTAGGGACAGTTTTTTGCAATGTTTCATTATTATTAGAATTAAAAAGTTAATTAATTTTAATAATTATAATTATTTCAACAGCAAATCCAAATCCTACATACATACCAAAAAAGCAACTATGCAATACTCTACAAAATAGAAGTTCCTAATCCAAACTAACAAAAAACAGTCTATAAGTAACTAAGGTTTACAGAAAGAACTACATTTATCATAATACTTCATTTGTACTTGAGCAGGTAAGCAGGATAGTTCTGGGAATCAGTATAGACCACATAGATGCCTGGACTGGCTTGATTGTCAACAGTTGAATCAAACAGAATATGTTGACTGATGTCTGGATTCTTGGGAGGAGGAACCACCATTCCACTGTTCCCTACAGTATACTCTCCCACTAACACCTTTGTTAAGTACATGTGTTTCTGTCCATTAGCATCAACATGAGCATACCTAGTAGAATAAGAAGCATCACGTGCAAAATAGACTCCCTGACCATATACAACTCCTATAAGATGAAGTAAATGAATAATTTGTAAGTGTTATGCATTATGTAATATTACCATTTTTCCCTTGAAAACTGCGATTAAAACCCTGGGTATTAATATTATTCAGTACATTTGGACTTGTTCCATGCCACAGACATAACTCGTTCTGATGACCAGATGGATTTCGTTTATCCATCTCTTTCTTTCTGGCAATATATTGCCCGTAAAGTATTGGGTTCTGGAGACGCTGAATGCTCAATATTTGAGAGTAACTGCTACCCATTGTCATGGTGACATTAAATCTAGACTCCACATCTTTATACTCCTGGCTATTGGCTTGAAGTGTGACAAGATGAACATGGACTTCTTTGCCGTTTGAATCAACAGGCATCTTATCCCAATTGCTTGGTTTTTCCTCTAAAGAGAAAGAGAAGGAGTGTGATCACTTAATTGATTGTGTTTACTAGATTTTGTCAGAGAAGTCTATAGTGTATGGCTGTATGCAACAATGAGAAAAGTATACAATTCTTATGGTAGATTCATGATTATCTAACCACATTTAACCTATTGTGGATTTGAAATTTAAAACCAGTAGTGGGGGTGTGGTGATTGCCCAATGCCCTGTCATGTAGTAGTTTGACCCTCGTAGAATGTGGACCAGTGGTCCAAATACTTCAATTATGAAAATGTAATGTTTTTACCCCTTTGAAAATGTTGGACCCCTTTGTTTAGATTTATCCCTGCAAACAAAAAGACCCTATGCTGGTTTCAAAACAATTTGAAGTATTTGGACTCCCTTGGTACAATTATTTCGAAGTAATTGGACCAGAGGAGTCCCATTACTTTGAAGTATTTGGACCCAGTGGGTCGGCAATTTTAGGTGGAGTCTATTTTTATCATGACAGCCCCCCACAGAAAAGCAAGGTCACATTTGCAAGACTGCTTGTCCAGAAATCCTAGAGATGAAATTTGATATCAACGCCATCCTATGAATTTCTGTTGACTTCTTTACTATATAGAACATCATACTCACAAAACAAGGAATTGAATAAGAGTTGATCAACTATCATTAGTAATTAGGGCCAAAACACTTCTTACACCTAATTGTTTATTGTATGATTGATCCTGTCTATATCTATGATCAGTTATGATGCAATGCACTTGTTGATTATGATGCTATATAATATTCATATTCACAACTAAGCAGATCCTATGACCTTTATACATACTATATACGTACTAGTACTACACATACCTTCTGAAAGATCCACTCTCATCACTTTTGTTTTTTCTCCTGAAATATGATCAGTTTCTTGCATGCTTGCAAAATCGATTGTGAAATTCTCAGCAGGATCACTTGACACATATTGAGACTGCTTCTGCTGGTAAGCTTGTTCTATTTCAAAACTAAATAACTCATCATAATCCTCTGTCTCTCCATCTGAAAACTCTCTCATCCAATGAATATGCTTGAAAACAGCTACAGCCGCTTCTTTCTTTGTTTTCTCTTCACCAATAGCAGCCATTGCATCACGTATCTTGTCCTTAACCTGTAATACATCACCTTGACAACCATGAAGCTTAATGAAATGAAGGACAGGATCACGCTCGATATCAATATCTACTTGACAAGATTTTGCAAATTGCTCCAATCCGTCAACAGCTTCATCTGACAGTGTGGAAATACTAGGATTATCAACTTCATCATTCACAAACTGAGTATCAATAATTGCTCTCAACTTTTTCTCTGCCCTTTTCACCGAATGATCTGTCTGACCGTAAATATGTAAAATAACTTCTGACTCCAAAGAAAGATTAGCCAACAATTGCTTAGCAGATTTATCTCTAACGTCTACCCAGTCATCATCTTGCCCCTCTACATCTTCATCGCTCCCTGATCCCTCCCCCTGTTCTTCTTCATTACCAATACCAAAGAAATTGCCCACAGTTTGAAACGCCTTTGCTCCCTGGTTGTACAGGTAGCTCAAAAACCCTCCACTACTCTCTCCCATTTGCTTGAAAGCTTCTATGAACTCTTGGTGAAGTTCTGCTTGGAAAAGGACCATGCGAATTACTTTCAAGTGCTGTGGTTTTTTCTTGGTAAATTGCTGCAAAGCTTTGACAACAGCATCAGCAGCTTTTGCAGGAGGATAATTACCAAACCCTGTACCTATTGCTGGAAATGCGATAGAGTGATATTTCATTTTCTCAGCCCTTTCTAGACAAGAAGTAAAGGTTTTCACAAACTTTTTCTGGTCAAAAACTATATGGAATATAGTTTTGCACTTCAGCTGTCCAAATCCAGAGCAAATAGTTTCAACAACTTTCCCTTCCCCTGCCTTAATTCCTTGGGCTATCATTGAATCACAGGCTGATTGTAAACCAGGCCCACCTTTTCTTGAAAGTGCTCCTGAAACACCACCACTAGCATTTAACTTCAGACTGGGATTAGTAGTGTTGACAATAACATCAAGGCTTTCATTTGTTATATCACCCTGAACTACTTCTAGTCGTAAATCATGTGGTAGAGCAAAGCATGAAGCTCCTTCATTTCCTTCTTCAGGAATATTTTGAGTATGTGTGTGATTTCTTCGCCTTGTAGTTACAGCATCAGTGGTTCTTCGTGGAGTATGAGTACTGGAATAACCTTTGTTAGCCTGATAAATTGTTTGAAATGCCTGAAATACTTTGGAGTCAAAAACCACAACATGGACTAAATTAAGAGACGTCTTTCCTTCATTCTTGGTGAAATAATCAGCTGCCTCTTCCAGTATACATTTAGCGACGACATCATCAGGATAGCCCAGTTTACCAGCTCCAATGGAAGGTATTGAGATCGACTTTGCCTTGAGACGATTACATTCGTGAAGACACTTCTGTACAATGCTTCTTAAAATCTAAAATAAAAAAGGAGCAGTTAAGTAAGGTTGTATACTTCCCAAACCCCCCCCCCCCCCCTTTTGATTCACTAAAAACATCTTATTATTGATAGTGACTATTTATTATTTATATATACGGGGGAGGAGACGGTTACGTAAAAATGGGGGAGCTGAAGACCGTATGTTGGGGTTACATGCAAGGATGTGCAGGCATGTTTCCAGGAAAATGCCTCCCACCCAGGAAAATTTGGATTTTCTGAGATTGCTGAATCTGAGATCTAAAATCAGTAATGTATAGTAATATTAATATGTAGCACACTATAATTATTTAGCTACTAAAGTGGGGGGGCTCAGCCCCTCACTTTACAGATTTTGAGGGTGGGTGGACTACAGGGGCTAGAGCCCCCTCAGTCTACCTGTTTTCTCCTCCCCTGATATAGATATAGGAAGAATGAATATAGAATATACATACCGACTCAGAATTAGATCCATCATAACTTGGCAGCACAACATGAATAATATGCTTTGATTGAAGGCTGTGGGCTCCAGTGGTAACAATGTCACCAATAGGAATTGGTTTCTGAGCCATGTCACATTCCTCTTTCAAACCTGGTCCACCTGCCTTGAGCAAAACCTGAGCCACATAACCACCGAAACCAAGTTTCTGATCAGTAGTATTCACCAGAACATCTTCCTGAAATGACAATGATTACATAAATTTTACATTCATGATTATCAGAACAAACTTGCCTGGTGTTTCAGAATATCCCCATTTGTGAGATTGATAAAACGATAAGCATTCGAAAGGTTTCTGGGTATTTGACTTGATTTAGCAGAAGGTGGAGTACTAACTGTATCAATAGTAGGAACTACAGTTGGAGACCCAGTACTAGATGGTTTAGATGATCCTCGTCTACGACGACGAGATACCTGCTGTGGTTGGTGTCTACCAGATGTAGAAACTGGAGTTTCATTGAAACTATGAACATTTTCGATATATTTTTTAGCTGTTTTCAGAAATTCATCTGCATTATCTTGAAAGACAACAAAATTAATTTCATTAAGTGTAGCACCTGGATCATTCTCACTAAACTTCACAACAGCTTGTAGGAGAGCGTCTGCACAAATATCTACCGGAAAACCAAAGATACCACTACTAATAGCAGGAAAAGCAATTGAATTGTAATCCCTGGCTTGTCTGAGAGATGAATAAATAGCTCTCCTGAGTAAAGCAATTTCTCGTTCGTTCTTTCCAATCCATCTTGGACCTACTGTATGAACTATTGCCTTATAAGGAAGTGGCAAGTTTCCCACTCTCGAGAATAAAACAGCAGACCCGGGGCTAAGTTTTCCCCTCTTCCTAATATACTCCTCTGAATCTGTTGCTATAATGGGACCACCTTTAGCCACTATATCTTGTGCAACACCCGCACTATGTCGTAGATCTTCATTGGCAGCATTGACAATTACCTCAGCCCTGTTAAACTGTGTGATATCTCCAACATAAACGCTAACTGTCTTCATCTCATTTGTATTTCCAAAACACACACGTGTAAACTGAGAATTAGATGACAAATCGTCTATACCTAACTTATCTACTTTTTCATCTTTCACTCCCATTTCAATACATACACCTGCATCATTCTCTACACCTCTAAGAACCATCTGTCCATTTGGGTCATTGAAGAAATACTGACAGACACCTGGGCGGGCAATTGGAAGCTCATGTTCTTTTACAGAAGCCTGAAGTTCCTGAATTTTCTCTTTCGCAGCCTCGACTTTATCTGGTTCACCTTTGATCTTAAGAAATGGTTTCTGAGATGATGATTTTGATGATGATACAATAGTAACACCATTCTCTCTCATTTCACCGACCAGGTCGGTCCACCTCTTCTCCATGGAAGAATGTAGCAAGCGCCACACTCCCTTTTTCATATGAATATTTGCTGTTATGGAGCATTCTTCTGTGATAAAATGGTCAAAAGCCTTACTTACTTGAGGCAGGATATCAGTTGTACTCACTAGTATAAGCTTCCCTTCTTGTACAACTGATAAATGAGCGTATTTTTTAAAAAGGCTCTCTTTTTGGCTAGCAAATTTTGGCCCTTGAGCAACATGGGATTGAAAATATTTAGATAAGCTAATTGTTTTGAGCTGTATTTGATCAGCAACTTTCACAGCCATATTCTCTGCTTGGTAGGCTCCATCTTGAGCACAAAGAAGAACGAGCATGATGACACTCTGAGTATCGGAGTCGGGTTGAGTGAAAAAGGGAACAAGCTTTGTGCCTTCAAGTATGCTGTGAAGAATCTCTGGCCCCTTACCGGTTTGAAGAAATTGAATAGCTGGAGGTTGAAGGTTAACAGGTGCTCTACAATGTACAAGATATTGAGGCAATTTCTCCTTAAGTTGTGCTACATCTCTTATCGATCCATCTGCAGATAGGGATTGGTCAAGATCATGGCATTTCAGCTTTAGACTACGATGCTGCTTCTGAACTACGGGAAGCATATATCCTTTTAAAAAGGCATAGTCTTCAGGGTTAAGCTTAATTACTTCAGCCTGCTGGACTGTCCTACTACAAAGCTCTTGCACATCTGTTTGGAGCTTAGTAACTTGACCAGTGTCACCAGCCACAGACACTTTGTTATCTCCTTGACCAAAAGCATACTGCAGTCCTCCCTGTGCACACTGCTGCATAATAATCGGATAAAGCTGTGTTGCGGCTGACTGTGGTATTACTATATCAACTCTACACAGCATCTCTGAGAGAAGGTATTGTAATCTCTCTGTTGATGTAGAAGACCAATCAGGAGGGGAAGAATCAGTTTGGGAAATTGTTATAGTACCTCGGCTATCATCAACACTAATAGATACCTGGATCTCTTTGCTCAGACTATCTATAACTGCAGGCTTAAAATGTAAGTATTTGGCAATTAGAGGATCAAGGGGGAAAGTTACTGGAGGATGAACAACTGGTGGAGTAGGATCTACTTTCTTCTCTTCTACAATCTTTGGAGAAGTTGAATTGTGTAGTTCTTTGGAAAGACTATCTGTGTCATCTTTGTTTTCTTGGGCATCATCATATTCTTCATCTTCATGATCATCGAAAGAGTCCAATGCAGTACAGGCAGATATAGACACTTCAAGTCCAAGTTTTGTATGTTTCTTTGACAGAACCTGAGAAATAACTAAGAAAAAATATCACAATAAATGCTTGGACACATGGATGCCAAACCAATTGTAATTAATGAATAATTATTGAAACACTATTAGGTATCTTGCAGCTATCCAAGTTTAGACAGTTGTAACACTAAACTATAAACCATGGTGTGGCCAACAAGCCACTATCTGAAAGGATGTGGGAGATTACATGAGATAGTTTTAATTTAGGATTATACTGTCAAAATAGTGGTGTGACCTTTTACACACAAAGGTGGGTGCTTGCTTACCATAACCTGCAGATATGCAACTTCCTTGCAACTGTACTAACCATTAAATTAGTTATCTTAACAATATTGCAATTGAGAAACCAACTAATTAGTTGAATTTTTTTGCCATGTAACAGATAACTATTTGTGTTGTATGTAATAGATAAAATGCGGAGTGAAACAGTGGTAAGAAATTGACTAATGGAAGTACAGTTAACAGATTGTTATTATGCAAGTCTTGGAGTTATGATCAGTCTTGTTGTGTACACAAAGCCTTTTTTTTGTGGCTCTTGCTCTGAAATATTTTGCTTTTGCATTTTGTTGGAAAGTCTCATTTTGAAAATCATGTCACTAAACTATAATGACAGCTATAAGAGAATACTTGTTAACATGAAGGTAATTGTTTTTTTTAACCCCCAATGTCATACATTGTATTGCTATATTATGTATTCTGTACAGGCTAGTGGCAGGCCTGGCCAAATCAATCATAAGTTTGAAGCCCTCAAGATTGAGACAGCTTGCAACATAAAAATATAAATTTTGATTCACAAACCTGTTGCCTCTTTAAAAGTAACTTTAGCTTTATTAGGTCCTAACATTTCCACACACTCTACATCTCTTCCTCCAGAATGCTTACTCTCAAAGTACATTTCTAATGCTTCTTCACTACAGAGTGACTTTTTAGTGATGTTGCTTACAATAATACTGCAATTCACTTCACATTGTTCCAATGAGAGAATATGACCTTTACACTTTTTGCTTGTAAGTTTTTTGATCATTGCTCGTATTTCTAATTATAAAATAACAAAAAAATAAACATAGTTTACACTATTATAGTTTGATATATAATAATCATATACCTTCATCAGAGTAAGGTTGAGTGAATAACAGAACTGCACATTTGTTTCTAAAATCAACTGTAAAATCTTCACCCTCATCTATGCCCAATCGATTTTCCACAAACATCACAAAGTAGTCTTCATCAACACCATCAGCAATGTCTTTCACAAGAAGCTTATCTTTTTCATATTCTTTTGGAACTGGTGCAGGAACAAACCGAATATTGATTTTCTTTCTCATGACTACATGCTTCTCCTGAGCTACTACTGCAGCTGCATCTAAAAAAGAATGAAATACATTTCTAAATATCTCTTTCTACAGTCTATACTTATATGTTATGTCAGCCATATCAGATTTAAAATGACAGAGCAGGTTCCATTCCTACTGTAGCAGATATACTATTTTAGGCGCCATGTGCTTTTGTAAAAAAGACTAGTAATCAGTATTGTATCGGATTAAAAATTTCTTGGCACTCTAGTTTTGGGAGTATCGATTACTTAAACGATTACTTTGTGGAATTTTACAAAAGAAAATAATTCAGACAAAATACATATTCTAAAGTGCTTTATTAATTTAAAACCAGAACTTTGTCCTTTCCTGACACTTCCATTCTTCTCTCACATCAGTATTGGTCAGTTTTCACAGGAATTCATGAAGTCTAAACTCTTCTTGATTGCTGCCAATCAATTGGTACACACAAGTATGCATGTGTTCACATAAGAAATCACTTTCATCTTTTCGATACTGAACAGAGTAATCGATTAGTAATCAATATCATAAAAGTATCACACTTTTCGATAGTATCTACATCACTAAAAAAGACCAGACTACTGCTCTTCAAATACTCATCTTCCTACTTTCCTACATTTTACAATAGTTGATTTTAGTATAATGGCTACCCTGCTAGCATGGTTTTTAAATTAATTGCTTTCTTGACAACTCATCATTCCAGCAAAGTAAGTTAGAATCTTCAGTCATGAAAACTTCGAAAGTTTTAAAGCTGACAGCAGTTGCTTTGAAAAGCATGTGGTGTCTATATGTGTCTATATATATATGTATATATATATATATATATAGCATGCTACCATGGCAACCGTTTGATGTGGTTAGGTCTTATATTTTTGTATATAGACCTGTGAATCTTTAATCTATCAGCATACAATATATTGTATATAGTACACTTACAGTTCTTATATAAAACAATATAAAACCTTGGTTTAGTGTCCTCGGATGTGATATAGCCCTCGCAGGCTCGGGCTATATCACATCCTTGGACACTAAACCTCGGGTCTATATTTTTGTATATAAGACCTGTAAGTGTACTATATATATTACATATATATATATATAATATATATATATAAATATAAATATAATTATAAATATATATATATATATAACTATGTGCACATTCTAGCATAATATCAGGAGCACATGATGGAAAGATAAGAGAGAAAGAGCAGTAAAACTCTCACTCATTAATTAGAAATTTGTGTTACATTTCCACAGTAGCAGATATCATGAGTACTATTTAGTATAGACACCACATATAATAATTATAATTATATTATATTATATAAATTATTATATAATATTATAATTATAGTAGAATTATGATTAATTTCTTAACAATAATGCATTTTTTTCATTGAGCTGTTTCAATGAAATGTTATACATACCTTCAGTGGATACGAATTTAACATGCACAACACCATCATCAATATTTCTGATCCATTCCACGTCTTTCTCTCTTCCTCCTCCAGACTTAGCTCCTTGAAAATACATCTCCAGAACATCAGTGTTAACATTTTCTCCTGTGACCTCAATAATGTCAGGAATGATGTCAACTCGGACGGATTTAGTGTCATCATCATCTTCCTCTTCAAGCTGAGGGAGCTCTTCAGAGACAGTAATTTCCACCAACCGTCCTTTTATCTTGTGCGTTTGATGTATGAAACTCTCCAAATCTGAATCTGAAGTCATACACACACATGAATAAAAATAATTATACATGAAAATTCATGTGACTACCTGCAAACTACCAGTCACAATGGCTTAGAAAATTATACATGCATCATTAAACACAAGCCTGTGCTAGAGGTTACATGTAATGATCACATTAGTATATATATATCACTAAATATTGATATAGAGATATTATTGAAATTTTATAATGGTATATCACAATTTTTTTTCATACAATAACCTAATATGTTGTTATCACTAAAATATATACTTTTATTATGGCCCGTAGGGCCATCCCTATGATTGCTTTCCACGGGGTTGAATCTATATTTTTTCTTGTGTCCACTTGCGCGAGTATGCGTTGTATACGTAGTTAAGGAAGTTGCGTCATTCCCGGGGGCTCGGTCAATTAATAGGTGTGGCGCGTAAATGAACGCGCGCTCGAGCTCTACAGACCAGCAGAAAGAAAGCTAAGTAGCTTACGTAGAAACTGGAACTAATAGCTAGCTATTCTGCCTGAAATATATTCCTGAAGTTCTAAAAGGTCCTTTGAAAGGTCAGGAGAGTAGATAATCAAAATAATAACTATAATAAGCTGTTGTCTTTCATGCTTGATAAAGTCAGCCATGATTACTGAATGCTGGACACCACAAAGCAGTCATAGGGATACTTTTATCTTCACTTAAATTTGTAAAGCAATCATAGGGATGTTTTTTTTCTCTATATACACTTGTTCCTCTCAAACATCACAAGGAATTTAAACAGCTATATATAATAGTCTTTTATAAATGTCAACTAAAATGCAAAAATTGTTTTATAACTATGTATTACAGAGTTAGTCCTACAGTTTAGTTTTTTCAACCTCATTTACTTGTCAGTTTTAATAATTATGCATATATATATATAATACGCCATTCACACTGTTACTGCTGAACTGAGATATTAATTTCTTATGTGACTTTTGTCAGTGTTCGGATGCTGTTGTTCACAATGAGTAAGTAAATTGATAGTGGGAGGATGACTGACTAACAGCTTTGAAACAGGATTCCAAAGTAATCATAGTTTACACATCAGTACTATAAATTTACACAAGAACAGATAACAGCTGGGTATAGAACATTCCTACAACACCTCCATATCAGCAGTTAAGGAGATATCTTTCATTGCTTGCTTGTCTCAAGATTAAAAATTCAATACTAATAGTAGAATGTATACACATTTAGTGTACTTCCAAAGACGCTACTACAGGGTATATATCACTGTACGAACAGATTGGTTGTTTAACCAGTTACTGAATTACATGTTATATACATAATTATAGATCTAGATTTATTTAGGGGTGCAAAATCCCTTAAGGGAAAACAACAACCCTAATGAATTTTACTTGGTGGTGCCACATACCCCATGACACCAGCTTGCTCAGGCTTGCTATGATCATCCATCATTGTTTACTTATGCTTATCTGAAAGCCACACACCAGAATACTACACTGTATGTAAAAACAGATTGGTACTATTTACTTGGATACATATGAAATACATATTCTACATTGCATCTCCTTAACTGCTGATGTTAAGTGTCATAGGCTGCCTTGCATGTCTTTTTATGAGTTCTTATGTACATTTAAACTGAAAGTGCCTGTTTTCAAAGCTATTGTGTTTGTCCACCATATATTAATTTACTTGACCATTGTCAACAACATTCCAATACCAAAAATAGAAACTTACTCTTCAACACCTGAATTCAGTAGTAATGATATTTTGTGCTTACTATTGCAATTGATGTAACCATCTAATTAGTTGAAATAACAAATGGTTTTTGCAGTGTAACTTCTTAACATATATACTAATAAGGTTATTACCCAAACATTCTGAGAAATAATGAATATTAATATTTCCTAGAATGTTAACATGCATAAAATATGCATATTTCTGAGAAATGGCAATTAATCACTCCTTACTACGTACCTAAAACATATGCACCTACTGGTGTTGATTTAATTTAACTAGAACTAAAACTAAAAGTATTATAATACCGCTGTTACTTTTAGTTGCTGAAACAAAGCTAAAACTAAATAATTGCTTTAGTGAGTTTTAAAACATAAAAGGTGTCTTTGCTGCTAGAGGTGCATCATCATGACATCTTCCTCTGTGAAGTGTGATGTTTTAGGCAGAGTTAACTAGAACTAAAACTAAATGTATTGTACCAGGTATTGTTGACATTTGAAAAGATGAATCACTTTCTTTAGCTCAAGTTGACATCAACAGCATAATGAATAAATCAACCAGGAATATACTGATCTTATTGCAGATCTTATACATTACTAATTTCTTTTTTATCTGCATTTTCTTACCTACAAATCCTGATACACTTGCTATAGCGTTTCCTTCTCCAAGAAGAGTAACACTCTTCACTTCTACATCACTGTCATCAGCTTTAATAGAAATATAAGCCTCTATTGCATCCTTTGTGATTGCAGGTAACAGTCCAGTCAGTTTTAGTGTAATAACAGCATCAGGATCCGGAAAGGGATCATCAGGAACTGAAGAGTAATAATAATGCAGAACAATGTGAAACAATTATAAATATATTAACTGCATATACATGTAAAACTAAATAACACACCTGCAGCCATTGTTTCACTGCATGTAAAACACTATTGCAGGAAGACCTTCACTGAATCGACGAATTCCAAGCTTGCAGATCTAAATAATAGCATGAGACAAGGGAAACCCTTAATAAAGTGTTCTATTTTTAATTTAGTAGAGTTAGATACTAAAAATAGCCTTACAATGAAAGGTCATGCTATCTAAATTATTTTAGAAATGTGTATGTATGTTTACACTGTAAAAATGAACCGGTTGTTTTAACCCTTATTTGGTAACATGAGTTTCAATGCTGTATTGATAATAAATATTATGCTTGTGAGGTATAAATTATTGTAAATTCTCATTCAACCTTAATAAATTACAAATAAAGTTTTTTAAAACATTTGTGTATATATATATATATATTACATAATATATGTATAGAGTTTACTTTCAAGTTGTATAGAGTTTACTTTCAATTTATAAAGTCTATCATGAGATAGAATGTATATATAATTATATATATATATATATACACACAAATGTTTTAAAAAATCTATTTACTATTCATTATAAATACAAAGTCGTGGAATTTGTCGACAAATAACTTTGTTCTCCACTGAATGAGAATTTACAATAACAATTTCTACCTCAGAAGCATAATATTTATTATCAATACAGCATTGAAACTCCTGTAAACCAAATAAGGGTTAAAATTCAAGGAATAATTTACTACTTTTAAACATCACCTTGCAAGAAAAGAAATCAATGTAGTCTCAGGAGCATATTATTAATATTGTATTGAAACTCATGTAACCAAATGGTGGGTTAAAATACCAATTAATTTGTTCTTGTTGCTGTCAGCACATTATATTTCGTGATACAACCATACAAGTATCGATGGCTACATATTGTTGATTAACTCCTACTAGTGCATCTAATCATGCTTGCTTTCTTTACATCGGTTGAATCACCAAATAATATACATATAAATAGCCATCAAAAACGTTTGTAAACCCGCAAACACATGATTGAATTTATGCCTTCCAATACTTGGTGCACATTATGTCGTAGTAACATACATGCATGTAGCCACAACATCCTCTATGACAATTGACAATCTAAATTAAAACTCATGCTATACCTTGCAACTGTACTAACCAATAAATGGTTATTTTAACGATTTATTTTTTGCAGTGTATACATATGTTCATGAAGCAAGTATTATAGTAAGTATAATAATAATTATTAATTTTATGTGGAAATATAATTAAAATCAGATGCTAAATTTAACTTAATGCAGTGTCACAACGTTTCTTTCTTAAAGCAAAATGTTACAAGACTATATATAATTATAATAATTATTTACAACTATTTCTACAATATTAAAGTTAAAAACACATAACAAAAACAATCAAATTATTGGTGGTATACTATGATATTAAAATCAGCTAGCAAGGTGGTGCATGTAAATGTGGTGTAGCACAACCACCAAAACAGCCAACTGAATACCCTGTGTGTGTAGTCATATTACAATATTAAAAAAATGTCAAAACTGTATAATTAAATATCAATCAGTATTGCATTATTTAACTAATAAATGTATTTATATAACAGAAATAAAGTTATTACAACAAATTCAACAAAATTGTTTCTATAATTATTAATATTAAAATTTAAAAACATAATGACATATATATATATACAACAAAATAATCAAATTATTTCAGTTCTTTGGCGGCATAAACGGTTTCTTTGGTGGCACAGGTTTATTATCCTGTGACGATGGGGGAGGCCATTGACCTTGTAACTTGGAGGGCTTAGGGGCTGTTTGTGGTTTGGGAGGAGGAACAACAGGCTTACTAGGCGATGGTCCAGGAGGAATCCTTGGTTTTGGAACTGGTTTAGAAATCGGTTTAGGTGGAGCTGTAGTTGGAGGAAGTGGTCTTGGAGCTGATCTTGCAACAGGTAGAGGATGTGGCTTGGGTGACTGATCACTCTCATAGGTAGGTTTGGTTGTCCCTCGTGATGGTGGTATTGGAGGCGGTGGCTTCCTGATATTATTATTGACAGTCACAGATGGATTGGGGTATGGTGTATAAGGAGGGGGAATGTAAGGAGTATAAGTGGGTACTGGGGGAGGAGGTCGACGAGTTGGAGGGATATTTGTAGGTGAGCTTCCACCATCAATTCTTTCATCTGACCTAAGTAGATCATCTGTTGAACTATGGATTCCTACAATTTTATTGTCTGATATAGGACCCCTTGAATACCTAAAGAACATTAGATAAACCATGACTGAACAATTTTTAAAAGATTAATCTTACCTAGCCCTTGGTGAAGGTAGATCAACACTACTACTCTTTGTTTTCTTAAAAACAACAATAACTAATATAATCACTATGACAACAGCAATTGCTAGTAGTACAAACCCAACAACTACGCCTCCTACAATTGCACCTGTATTACTACCTAAAACATTTAAAAAGAATATAGTAAAACATAACTACACAATGAAAACATAAGCACACCTGTAAACATACTAATCGCTGCTACAAATCCATCACTGCCTTAAGGGTTCTGAGGAAGAACTTTTTGTGTTAAAAGAATCTCTACTAGTGATACTGGTTGTTTTTAATAGACTGTATGTACTAGATAACACAGGAGTTGGATCTAGTATTTCTGTTCTAACAATACTTGTTTCTGATTGTGTTCTAATGACACTTGTTTCTGATTGTGTTCTAACGACACTTGTTTCTGATTGTGTTCTAACAATACTTGTTTCTGATTCGGACCTCGTTGTCATTTTAGTAACTATTGGAGTAATTTCTGACCGAATGGTAGTGGCTACATGTATCTGTGTTGTTGTGTGTTTTGTGATAGTGGTTGATGGGATATGGTTCAATGTAGGACTAGTGGGACGGATAGTTGTAGTTATTGTTTGTGTCTTTGTATTATCTGTTTCCATGGTTTTCAATGTTGTATCTGTATATACGAAAATCGATTTCAAACTTTGAAAAAATAACAACAATGGTCCTCATGCATGCATGAAAACAGAGATTCTTTCTACCTCGAATGCAGAAATCATTAGAATAAGCAACGAAGGTTCACTTGTAGAGGAGGCAGTGATGTGCAGCATTCAACACTCACATATTCATTTTCACAGACATAATTGTGACTGTGAATAAAATGGTCTCATTTGATTTTCAAATCCTAAAGTTCAACTGCTCATTTTTCAGCCATCTTGTCCAACAAGATTGTATTTGGGTAGGACAACATCTTGACTTTAAAGATTGAAAGTTTCATTTGTTCTCTTATAAGACGGCTGAAAAATGAGCTTTTTGAATAAAACCTTTCTGGAAAAACTGAATATCAAATAAGACGTTATACATGGTCACATACACACACACACACACACACACACACACACACACACACACGTGATACACATCTTACCGGTACTAGATTTACTAATGGACCTGCTTTCACTACAGTCATCACCTATATAACCCTCAAAACATGAACACTCATCCAGATTATTACACACCTAATATAAGAATTAAATGTTATATATATATATATATATACCACAAGAAACATAACTAATTAATCTATCTCTCAAATACTGACTACTGTTTCATAAAGGTTCCGTCTCTCAACTACTGTTTCATAAAGGTTCCATCTCTCAAATACTGACTACTGTTTCATAAGGGTTCCATCTCTCAAATACTGACTAGTGTTTCTTAAGGGTTCCATCTCTCAAATACTGACTACTGTTTCATAAAGGTTCCATCTCTCAAATACTGACTACTGTTTCATAAAGGTTCCAACTCTCAAATTCTAGGTATTATAGCTATCAGGTGTACATGGTGTGCAGTTTTGTATTTATACAAAACCAGAGTATGATTAATGGAACATCAAATGTTTTGATCCAGTACCACTACAGTGAAAATGTGTACTTTGACCTTAGACAGACAACATGGGTTATATACTGTAAGTGCTTTTCATTATACTTTATTTCTTACCCCACTGCCAGAACAGAGTTCCCCATTTCTTCCAACAGGACAAGGAGTAACACCCAGAGAAGTGACTGACACACAACTTTGAGCAACACACAGCTAAGATAGATATAAGAAATATATATATATATATATTATCACGCAGGTACCAGGAAATATTGCGGACATAGAAATTTACATTTACAGATAACCATTCCATTAATAAAATATTATTTTGTGGATCCATTTTTCACACACGCACATGTTCACATTGATAATGCAGTGTCAATAATGCAAAAAACATTTTGCTGAATATTATTTTTTAGTTTGCACAAAACAGAATGGAAAGGATAATTTTATGAAAATGGTGCAGGTAAAAAAACTGTTGGTCATTCCGAACTAAAGTTATGAACATTATTCTGAGGTCAAGATGAACATGGATGACCTTTAGTTATAGTTCAGTTACATTAAATGATTGTAGTCAACTAAAACAACACTAGATTCTATATTTTATATTATATTTTATAAAAGCAAGAAGTTGCAAAAAGGAAACACAAATCCTCATGCTCTAAACGTTGTTAAAATGAAGAAATATATTTATCATCTCATCTCCACATTTTGTACCATCAGTTACAAGGCAGGATTAATCTCATTGGAATCTGCAGCAGTACTGAATGACTGACACTGACGAAAATCTCCTTCAGCTAACACACTACGAGTATAAGCTGTGATAGTACCAGTGAACTGGATATGATTAAATATAATTTGTCCTCCTTGTCATAGGCTTAGGCAGGCAAAACAAGACTTTTATCATAACTATTTGGCAGGACAGAGAAAACATCTCTAGCTGCCACTCATGAACTTAAGATCAGTTTTTGCCAGCTCCTTTTTCAAAGTTGTGTAACATCTCTGCACAGTAGCAGGAATTGTAGGAATCCCACCCACGTGGAATGTTTTGGACTTGTTTTTAATTAAAACACATGGTAGAATAATTAACATGGGCGTAACGAGGGTGTGGCAACGCAACATTTTGACCACGCCTATTTCAATTGGTGCATGCATGCCTCTCTTTACACTTGATCCCAAGGTATATAACTACAGAGAAAAAGTGAAAAACATCCTGTTTGTGCTATACAAAGTTTATAAAGGTTAGAATATAAAGAATGTTAGGGTTGGGCTAGTCTCGCGAGCAGACGTTTCGCGGACCGCAAGAAACGTCTGGAACTTTGTGTAGAAAAGTTTGGGAGAATGGAATGTTGATGTCACGCGTTAATTTTTAATAGAACGTGTTTCATCACAGAACGTTGCAGTCAAGAATGGCTACTTGCATTACTTGTACGTAAGCCAGGCAGTAGACGTATTTTGAGTTCTCTGTCTACTTACCACGTTGTCCCCATCCTTGAAGATTTTTTTTTTTTCCTGGGCATGTTGAAGATCAACGGAAGTAAAATATAACAAAGAGATTTCCCGTATCCAGTTGGAAGGCACACAAAAATATCGTTCCCAGATAGAAATTGAAGAAGTGTAGTCTTGTTCGACACGAAGACTGGAATATCCAATCGAAAATGCAACTTCATCAACTACCATTTGCTTTCACACTACGTATGATGACGATATTCATGTATTCGAATTTGATTGGCCAGGTCAACATTCCAACCTAGCCAACTTTTTTCTACACAAAGTTTCCAGATGTTTCTTGCGCTCCACGAAGCGTCTGCTCGCGAGACTAGGGTTGGGCTAGTAGTACTATATAGTACACACTATACTAGTACTATAATTTCGTCCCAGAATCCACCCCTTTTGAGATCGGACGGACAGCGGGCAGGATCTAAAAAAGGGGTGGAGTCTGGGGATTACATCTGTGATTTTTAATTATTGTCACATTATATGACCTACACAGTTGGCAAATTGGCTAAAAAAAGTTGATCGTCTTTTGGCTGCCCTTTGCCATGACTATAGAGTAAATTTGAAAGGGGGTGTCGCCCAATTAATGGGGGTTTGAAGGAGGCACAGTCCCATCACCACCCACAAAATTTGGGGATTCAGTGACCCCGCCCACATAATTCAGTGTGTATGTGTAGCTGAGACATTTCTCTTGCTGTAAAACCCAATATCGTGGGTGTAGCTGGTGCCAACCTGCAGTGGGGTCATTTTGTTTGTCCCAGGCCTGATTTTGCCATCTCAAGGTCAAAGGTTATGCATAGTTTTGCTTAGCCAGCCCCTTCCTCTAAACGAGGTGGGGAGAGGCTGGCAATGTGCAGTAGATAGAAATATTAATTAAATATGGATGATGGCACAAAGAAAATCAACTCCAGTTCCAGCCTGAGGAGCATTTATTAATTTCAGTTAGTTTATTGCTATGGCACCATCTCCTTGTTTAGTTGAACACCCTTGGTTGAGCTGTATTACCATACTTCCCCCATTTGCTGTATAATTATACATATCAAGGCATAGGAACAGGTGGGGCCAGTGAGGCACCATGGCACCACCACTTTTTTCAATATTCCATTTTAGCTTAATCACATAATTACCTAGTAGAGTGCAGTGTATAGTTATGTTGCCATATGATTATACATTGTATTGACATTTGCTACTACACATTCATAGCTAGCTAGCATTAACTAGTTATGTTTTTAAAAGTGGGTGTGGCTGCATATAATTTATAATTATAATAATTAGTACGTACATAATAATATAATAAATTAATAATTATAAGTTTGTTGTAACACACTAACAATATCAGATTTATAATTATAATGCATATATATAATTTATCTATCTTTTATGTAATACCTTTAGTAGTCATTGTTTCACTGAAACACTGCAGTAGACCTAGTCTCGTGGGCCAGCCCTCCTCTAGCGAAGGGGCTGGCCCACAAGACTAAGTAGACCGACACAGATATCTGGCACACACACAAGTGAAACTGGGGAAAATCCCTTGGTAATGATCTGAAAATAGCTTATGTTCACACCCATTACATAGAGAAGGCCTAAGGGGTGTTTCCATTCGCTAGACAGGACCACTGGGCAAAATATAAGTTTTATTATAACATTTAATTAATTTGCAGTCCAGCGAATGGAAACACCCGTTCTTGATCATCGATTCAAATAACTATAACTACGTAACTACCAAGTAATCATGCTACTGTTGTATAATTATCATCTGGCATAACCACACCACTTGGTTGTTTTTTTTTTATACTCAGGATAGTCCAACTGAACAGTACTGAAACCATAGATAGTATAGTCAAGAATCTATGATGAAACGGACTGAAATGCTTCTACATGTGTATATATGCATTTTCACCATAACTGTTACCTAGCAACAGTTTAAGAATGTAAACCCACAATACACTGAATGATTTAGGAGTTTATAAGCAACCTCCTCAGGATAGGCGAATGGTAGGAGAGTTAGTACATCCAAGCTGCTGTATAGAAACAGAGATCGCATTGAAACTAGCCATATTGATTATACTACCTATTTTCAGCAAAGGCATTGCCCCCTCCTTTTCTGAAGTTTGATAAACAAGAATTTATTTGACTACATTCTTTTCAGAATCAAGCCTATCCATCATAATTAATACTGATGATTTATATGATGTTCCAAATCACTTGCTAAGTGTTTGTATGTTTATATACTCATTACTTTATTTTGTTTATGCTGTCTTCACTGATATGTTTATATATGTCAAAATTGTTTCACTAAAAAGGAAGGGATATACAAATGTAGTTATAATTATTAATCACATTCACAAGTTAGCTACAAATATGACTTATATAAACAAAAATTATGCTCTCAATACCAAAAATATTGTTCACACATACTTGATCAAATAACCAGGATAGTTCTGGGAATCTTGGTAAACCACAAATATTGTTGGACTAGTCTGGCTGTTCACTGTTGAATCGAAAAGCACATATGGGTTGATGTGTGGATTCTTAGCAGGAGGTATCAGCAATCCATTGCTTCCAACTGTGTACTCCCCTGTCAACACTCTCGTAAAGTACATGTGTCTATGTCCACTAGCATCTGGAGTAGCATATCCATGAGAATAAGAGGCATCACGAGCAAAATAGACCCCCTTACCAAAAGCTACACCTACAATGAATATGTTTAAGTCAATATAAAAATAATTATAATTATAACACATTACCATGTATTCCTTGAAAGCTACGATTAAAACCCTGAGTATTAATATTATTTAGAACATTTGAACCTGTTCCATGCCATAGCCATAACTCATTCTGATGACCAGAAGGATTTCGTTTATCCATCTCTTTCTTCCTGGCAACATATTGACCATAAAGTATTGGGTTCTGAAGACGCTGGATAGATTGTATTTGAGAGTACTGACTACCCACTCTCATAGTAGTATTAAACTGAGATTCCACACGCTTGTACTCTTGACTACTATTCTTTAGTGTGACAAGATGAACAGCAACCTCTTTGCCATTTACGTCAGTAGGCATTTTATCCCAACCACTTGGTTTCTCCACTATAGTGAGAAAATCAATGAACAAATGTCAATATTAAATTTACAGAAGCAGGACAAACAAAAAAAACCAATTAGAATTATTATAATTACCTTCTAAAAGGTTCACCCGCATAACTTTCACTACATCTCCTGTATCCAAATCTCGTTCTTCCATAGCTTCAAAATCGATTGTAAATTTCTCTGCCTTGTCAGTAGACTTGTATACTTTGTTCTCCTGTTGGTAGGCTCGCTCAATTTCGTAATTAAAATTTTTATCGTAGTTGTCCATTTCCTCGGAAACTTGCCTCATCCAACGAATGTGCTTGAACATTACATCTGCAACTTCATCGATAGTTTTCTCCTCGTTGATATCAGCCAATACGTCACGTACCTTGTCTTTCACCATCAAAACATCACTCTGACAACCATGAATTCTAATGAAGTGCAAACTAGGATCACGATCAATAACGATATCCACTGAATGAGACGTTGCAAACTCCTCCAAATCATTGATATTGTCATGTGACAATCTCGTTATACCAGGATTATCAATCTCCTCGGTCACAAATCGAGTATCAATGATTGCTCTTAACTGCTTCTCTGCTCTCTTTACTGACTGGTCTGTCAGACCATAAATACGTATGATAACTTCAGACTCTAAAGAAAGATTGGCCAATATCTGTTTGGCTCTTTCATCCTCATTATCTACCAAGTCATCAAAATTTTCACCTCTTTCTTCCTCTCCTACCACTTCTTCATCATAAGTAGAAAAAATGTAGTTACTCACGGCATGAAATGCTCGGTTGATGTAGCTGAGGAAGCCTTCACTACTCTCTCCCATTCGCTTGAAGGCTTCTGTAAATTGAAGGTAGAGAGGTTGCTGGAAAAGAACCATGCGAATTACCTTCAAGTGCTCTGGCTTATTTTTGGTAAATTGCTTCAATGCTCTGACAACAGCATCAGCAGCTTGCGCAGGTGGATAAGAAACTATCCCTGTCCCTATTGCTGGAAATGCAATAGAGTGATATTTCATTCTTTCAGCCTTTTCTAGACAGGCTGAGATGGTTTTTATCAGCTTTTTCTGATCTCCTCCTTCAAACACTATGTGGAAAATAGACTTACATTTCAGTTGACCAATATCTGAACACCTAGTTTCAACAACTCTGCCTTCTCCTGCACTAACTCCTTGGGCTACTACTGAATCACATATTGCCTGTAAAGTAGGGCCTCCTTTTTGCAAGAGTGCTCCGGCAACACCACCACCTACTAGCTTCAGTTTAGAATTTGTAGTGTTTACAATAACATCTAGCTGCTCATTTGTTATATCACCCTGTACTACTTCAAGCCTTAGATTATGTGGCAAACCAAAACAACATTTATCATCCCCTCCATTTTTGGACATACTCTGAGTATCTGTAGGTCTTCTTCGCTTAGTAGCCCCAGTATCAGTTGGTCTTTTTGGTGTAGATGCAATTATTGCATAAGGAGTGTCGTTATCAGAGTAACTACTATCGCCTCCTTTAAACTGCTGAAATGTTTGAAATATCTTTGTGTCGAAAATAACAAAATGAACTAACTGAAGAGACGTTTTTCCTTTGTTCTTGCAGAGATAATCAGCTGCTACTTGTAAAAGGCATTTTGCGACCACGTCATCAGGATATTTCAGGTTTCCAGCTCCAATAGAAGGTATTGAAATAGACTTTGCTCCAAGACGATTACATTCATGAAGACACTTCTCTACAGCCTTCCTTAGAACCTGATCAAGAGAGAATATATAGGTCAGGAGTGATACTACATGTATGCGACATAAATAAATTGGCATACAAATGTTTATTAAGTAAATAAAATACTTACTGATTCAGAGGTCATTCCATCATAACCTGGCAGTACAACATGGATGATATACTTTGAAGATAGGTTATGAGCTCTAGTGGTAACAACACCACCAATGGGAATTGGTTTCTGAACTTTATCACATTCCTGTTTTAAACCTGGTCCAGCTGCATTCAGTAAGACCTGAGCCACATAACCACCAAAACCAAGTTTCTGATCAGTAGTGTTTACCAGAACTTCTTCCTGGATAGGAAAACAGTACAATTAAAATAAATTAATTTACTTTTGAAATAAAATACCTGGTGTTTCAGAATATCTCCATTTGTAAGTTTAATAGAACGATAAGCATTAGAATGCTTGCTGGTTGCTTGATGTAATCTATGAGATCGTAGAGTACTGCCCGTATCAACTGATGGCGAAGTTCCAGTGGGAGTAGATGGTTTAGAAGAACCTCGTCTACGACGGCGACTTTCTTGTTGTGATTCATCGCTTTGGTCTCCTCCAGTTGTTAGGATTGGAGTGCTTGGAATTTCATTGAAACTACGAACATTTTCAATGTGATTTTTAACTGCTTTTAAAAACACATCTGCATTGTCTTGTAAAACAACAAAGCTAATTTCGCTAAGTGTAGCATCTCGGTCGCTCCTACTAAACTCCACAACAGCTTGCACAAGCGTATTAGCACAAACATCAATTGGAAAACCATAGATACCGCCACTTATAGCAGGAAGAGCAATGGAGTTATATTTTCTGGATTTCGTAAGACTTTCTCTAACAGCTCTCCGGAGTAATGCAATGTTTTTATCTTTAGTGCTACTTGAGTCCCACCTAGGACCTACAGCATGAACTATAGCCTTGTATGAAGATGGGAGGTTCCCAACCCTGTCAAAGATAACAGCAGACCCAGTATTAACTTTTCCCCTTCTACTTCTATACTCTTCAGAGTCTCTTGTAATCACAGGGCCACCCACTTTAGCTATATGGTCTGCAACACCTCCACAATGCTTCAAATCCTCGTTTGCAGCATTGACAATCACCTCTGCTCTGTTAAACTTCGTGATGTCTCCAACATAAACATTAACTGTCTTCATTTCATCCGTATTTCCAATACACACTCGTGTAAACTGAGGAGAATTACTAAGTAACATACTTTCTTCATCTTGTTTGTCTACCTCATCATCTTTGACACCCATTTCAATACACACACCTGCGTCTTTTTCCAGTCCCCTGAGAATTAATTGTCCTTCTGGAGCACCAACGAAATACTGACAGACACCTGGACGGGCTATAAGAATTTGTTGTTCCTTTACAGAAGCTTGAAGCTCAATGATGCTCTGCTTTGCAACCTCGACTTTGTCTCGCTCACCTTTAATTTTAATGAATGGTTTTGGAGATGATGACTTGGAAGATGACACAATAATAACACCATTCTCTCTCATTTGACCAACCAGGTCAGCCCATTTCTTCTCCATGGAAGGAGAATGCAAAAAGCGCCACACACCCTTTTTAAGTCGAATATCAGCTGTTACAGAGCATTCTTCAATGATGAAATGACTAAAAACCTGATGCACTTGTGGCAGGATATCAGCTGTACTCACTAGTAACAGCTTTCCTTCTTGTATGACTGTTAAATGAGAGTATTTTTTATACAGGCTTTGTTTCAAATTGGCAAATGTTTGCCCGTGGGCAACACGAGACTGAAAATATTGTGGCAAATCAATACTTTCACACTTTATCTGATCTCCAATCTTCATTGCCACACTTTCAGCATGATGAGCCTTCTCTTCAGTGCAAAGAAGAATGAGTGATAGAATGTGGCCTTCAGACCCAATGAAAGGAACAAGATTAGTACCCTGCGTTAGTCTGTCAAGAATGTTACCTGTTTGAAGAAATTGAACAGCAACATGAGGAAGGTTAACAGGTACTTTACAATATCGACAATATTGTTCAAGCTTCTCTTTTAGTTGGGCAACATCTGCAATCGATCCTCTTGCGGATATGGACTGGTCACTATCTTCACATTTCAATTGAAGGCTTTGATGTTGTTTTTGAACTATCGAAAGCTTGCATTTCTTGAAGAAAGCATATTCCTCTGGGTTAAGCTTAATTACTTCAGTTACCTTAATCATCCTTCTACTAAGCTCATTCATATCGTGTTGAAGCTTAGTAACCAACTCTGTTTCACCAGCTATGGAAATTTTGTTATCGCCTTGACCAAAAGCATACATTAGCCCTTCTTTTGTACAGCGCTGCATAATCAATGGATAGAGTGTATCTGCAGCTTCGCCTGGTATAGGTATATTAACTCGACATACCATATCCGAGAGAAGGTATTGTAATCTTTCTATTGATGTAGAAGACCAATCGGGAGGAGAAACGTCGGTTTGGGAAATAGTCATAGTACCACGACTGTCGTCAACATTAATAGAAACCTGAATCTCCTTACTCAGATTCTCTGTAATTGCTGGTTTAGAACACAAATATTTGGCAATCAGAGGATCAAGAGGGAAAAGTATAGGAGGTTGTACAACAGATGCTGGAGGTGGGACTTCATCTTGCTCTTTCTTAGTCTGTTGCGAATTAGAGGTTTTGACTTCTGCTAGATGATCCGTCATCTCACCCTTCTTCTCATCAATCGTGTCATCGTCTTGTATCTCTACTTGGTCAAAAACGTCCAATGCAGTACAGGCAGACACAGACACACTTGATCCAAGTTTTTCATGTTTCTTCGATAGAATTTTAGGAATAACTGCAGAAGGAGTATATTTATGTATAATTATATTCATGTAGGTGTAAATATGATTTGATATGATATGGCAAATTGTAATACCTCACTCACTTTAATATTTGCCTATGTACACTTCATTTTCATAATTACGTTGATTTTAGCTGCTATATAACCAATTATGCAAGGTAAAAGTTGAAGTATAGCAATATTGATAATAATATGTAACCATCATTAATTTTGCTTCAAAGGCTAGAGCAAAACTAAATTTGAATATTCGTCACAGCCCTGATTCAAGTTTGCCTAAAATAAATATACACATACTTACGTGTACACTTTTCACAATCACACATTAGGGTAAACAAGTGTATATAGAGAAAAAAGTTTCCCTATGACTGCTTTGTGGTGTGATGCCTGAAACACATCAGGCTATTATAGTTATTATTTTGATTATCTACTCTGTTTACCTTAAGAACATTGTAGAACTTTAGAAATATATTTCAGGTAGAATAGCTAGCTATTAGTTCCAGTTTCTACGTAAGCTACACAGCTTTCTTTCTGGTCTGTAGAGCTTGAGCGTGCGTTCTTTTACGTACCACGCCCATTAATTGACCGAGCCCCTGGGAATGATGTAACTTCCTTAACTACGTATACAACACATACTCGCGCAAGTGACACAAACATAATTATATATATATTATATATATAGTTCGAACCCGTGGGAAAGCAATCATAGGGATGGCCCTACGGGCCATAAAAATAAATGTTTTCAAACCTGATGGATCCATGAAGGTAACTTTGGCTTTATTAGGTCCCAAAATGTTTACACACGATACGGCTCCTCCTCCTGAGTGCTTAGTACTCTGAAAGTACATTTCCAGTGCATCCTTGTCACAGAACCCCTCTTTGGTAATGTTATTTACGAAAATACTGACGTTCACTTCACATCTTTCCACTGAGTGAATCTGATCTACCTGCTTCTTCATCTTTCTCTTTGTAAGCTTCTTTATCATTACCTCTAGTTCTAACAATGAAGGTAATTTAAATTGATTAATACAGTAAATGAAATAACAATACCTTCATCAGAATATGGTTGAGTAAAGGACAAAAGTGCACACGTCTTTCTGAAATCCACATGAAGACTCTCACCAATATCTAAGTTTAGACATGATTCCACAAACACCACAAAGACATCTTCATTCACACCCTCAGGAATATTTTTCACAAGTAGCTTGTTTTTTTCACACTCCTTTGGAACCGAAGCAGGGACAAACCGAACATTGAAATTCTTATTCATAAATGTGTGCTTCTTTTTAGCTACTACTACACCTGCATCTATGAAGATAAATAAAAAAAGATATTTGTGTATTCATAGCTTGTCGATACAATGAAAGGTGGTATTGATACTTGAGAACATAACATGCTGCCTGATATTGTTTAAAACACCCAAAATGTTAGACCCTTGGGCTCTTGGCAGTATGGTGCACCAGTGTATAGTATATACAAATCAATCATCATAATGATGATCTAGCATTAATTATATTATGGCCATTATCCTATGATTGCTTACTACTGGCATAATAATACTAGTTAACACATTATAAATGTAGTTAAGGAAGTTGCATCATTTCAAGATGGACTTGGTTTATTAATAACAGATGTGGTGCCTTTAAAAGTTAAAACAAATGGCTATTAGGCCTGGCTCATGAGAAAAAACACACAAGATATATGATTGCTTTGTGGTGTCATAATTTAATAATCATGGCTGACTTTCTCATGTCTGAAACATAACAGCCTATTATATTTATTATTTCGATTATCCACTCCTCTTACCTTTTAAAGTTTCTTGTAGAACTTTAGGAATACATTTCACCTAATTAGTTAGCTACTTTTGGCATTGTGGTCTATTGAAGTTTCTCAACCAGAAATACTAGTTTCTATGTAAACTACAAGCTTTCTTTCTGCTGGTCTGTAGAGCTTGATTGCGTGTTTTATTGCGTACCATGCCCATTAATAGACTGAGCCCCTGGACTCAGACATAACTTCCTTAACTACATATGCAACGCATACATATAAGTGACACAATGATTATATATAGATTAACCCCATCGAAAAGCAATCATAAGGATGGCCCTCCAGGACATAAAACATTCTAAATCACAAACAATTGTAGGGATATTCTTATTAAACATACCTAGTGCTGACACAAACTTTACATGAACAACACCATTTTTAACATGTTTGATCCATTCCACTTCCTTCTCTCTCTGTCCTCCAGATTTCACCCCTTGAAAATATATCTCTAGTACTTCTGTATTACTAACATCTTCACCAGTAACTTCAATCATGTCAGAGGTGATATCATCATTGTCTTCAAGCTTAGGGAGCTCGTCAACAATCATCTGACTAATTTCTATTGGCCTTTTCTTAATTGTGTGCTTTTGTTGTAAAAAGCTCTTCACATCTGAGGATATAAAATTAAAAAGTCATCAAGCTAAAATTATTTATCAGTGTGTGGGAGGGATCTTTATTATCAGGTTAACTACATTCATGGATGGATACCAAGAATTGTATATGCCTTAGGCTTGGGAATACTCCACCACAAAGGCATAAACATTCCCTACACTATAATTAGGACATACTTCAACTGACTGATTACCAATATCAATATTTGAGGTAAACTATAAATATGAATTATAAATATTAAATAACAGTTCTTATTCACTAAAAAAAATCCTCTCAACACAGTTGTATTAAACTGGCAACGAAACTATTTTTGATATTTGCTATCTTTACAGCAATGGGTGTTTCTACAATGACTATACTATCTTGAGGCAAGATCAACACGCAAGGGTATATGGTGTTAATTTAATTATTTTAGACCTAGACCCTAGGATTGACAAGAACTTACAGAACTGTAAAACTATGTAATACCTGTCAGTCCTATAATACTTGCACTAGCTGAGGCACTAGCATCTCCTTTTTCAAGGAAAGTGAAATTCTTCACTTCTACATCATCATCCGTTTTACCAGAAATATAAACTTCTATCAAATCCTTTGTGACATCAGGTGGCAATCCAGTAAGCTTCAGTAGAATAACAGGCTCACCAAAATCTGAAACAACATATAAAAGTAAATTGCGCTTCAAAATAATTATGAATAAGTCTTAAATTAAATTTAGAATACAATAATCTTAAATATAATTTATCATTTTACCTGGAGCAGCCATTGTAAGGATCCGTCTGAGTACGGGGAAATCCCGAAAAGTTCTATTTTTAAATTCTTGTCTAAATATAACTTTTTGACCTCGATCGCCCGGTCCAGTCCTGTAATATAATATTGTTCGTCGGCGACTTGAAAGTCTCTAATTGACCAATCAGATTGCAGAATTTTAATAAGCTATAATTAAAACGTCGGTAACCACAAGGACCATAATGTAGATACTGGTTAATTAAAATAATTTTCAACACACACAAAACAAGTGTATGTAAAGAAAAAAGTATCCCTATGATTGCTTTATGGTGTTCCAGCATTCAGTAATCATGGCTGACTATCATGCCTGAAACACAACAATCTATTATAGTTATTATTTTGATTATCTACTTTCTTTACCTTTTAAAGAATCTTAGGAATATATTTCAGGTAGAATAGTTAGCTAGTAGTTCCAGTTTCTAATTCTATGTAAGCTACAAGCAGCTTTCTTTCTGCTGAGTTCGAGCGCGCTATTACGCGCCACGCCCATTAATTGACCGAGCCCCCGGCCCCGGGAATGACGCAACTTCCTTAAAACTACGTATACAACGCATACTGACACATTAAACCCCGTGGAAAGCAATCATAGGGATGGCCCTACGGGCCATAAAAAATAATCTCCACAATAGAAGTTCCTGTTCCAAATAACAAGAACAGTCTACAACTAACTAAGATTCATTTTAGTTAATAAGTAACTAAAATGAATTTTTATCATAATACTACATATTCATTTATAGTTGATCAGGATAGTTCTGGGAATCAGTATAGACCCACATAGATGGATGGACTGGCTTGATTGTTTTAACAAACAGAATATGTTGATTGATGTTTGGACTCTTAGGAGGAGGAACCACCATTTCATCATCCCCTACAGTATATTCTCCCACTAACACCCTTGTTAAGTACATGTGTTTCTGTGCATTGCCATCAGCATGAGCATACCTAGTAGAATAAGAAGCATCACATGTAAAATAGACTCCCTAACCATACACTACTCCTGTAATTATACGTAGTGGTGGTAGGGGTGGTGTGGTTCAGTCTGGATAATTCCCCAATGCCCTGTCATGTTGTAGTTTGACCTCCATAGAATGTGGACCAATGGTCGAAATACTTCAATTATGAAAATGTATTATTTTGACCCCTTTGAAATATTAGACCCCTTTGTTCAGATTTATCCCAGACAACTAAAGATCCTATGTGTAGTTAAACATTTGTAAGAATGCTTGTTCAGAAATCCTTAAGATGAAATTGATATCAACACTATCCAATGAATTTCTGTTGACTTCTTTACTAGAACGCCTTACTAAAACAAGAAATTGAGTGACCACAACTATCTTTAATAATTATGCCCAAAACATTTCTCTCACCTAATTGTTTATTGTATGGTTAGTCTTATCTATATCTATGATCTAATTGATCAGTTATGAGGCAATGCACTTGTTGATTATGATGCTATATAAAATTCATATTCACAGCTAAGCAGATCCTATGACCCTTACAGACATACAATGTACTATTAATATTCATACCTTCCGAAAGATCCACTCTCATCACTTTTGTTTTTTTCTCCTGAAATATGATCAGTTTCTTGCATGCTTGCAAAATCGATTGTGAAATTCTCGGCAGGATCACTTGACATATATTGAGACTGCTTCTGCTGGTAAGCTTGTTCTATTTCAAAACTAAATAACTCATCATAATCCTCTGTCTCTCCATCTGAAAACTCTCTCATCCAATGAATATGCTTGAAAACAGCTACAGCCGCTTCTTTCTTTGTTTTCTCTTCACCAATAGCAGCTATTACATCAGGTATCTTGTCCTTAACCTGTGGTACATCACTTTGACTACCATGAATCTTAATAAAATTCTAGTCATGAATCATGTGGTAGAGCAAACCATGAAGCACCTTCTTTCAGGAATATCATGAGTATGTGTGTGATTTCTTTGCCTTGTAGTTACAGCATCAGTGGTTCTTCATGGAGTATGAGTACTTGAATAACGTTTGTTAGCCTGATAAAATATTATAAATGCTTTGGAGTCAAAAACCACAACATGGAACTAAATTAAGAGACGTCTTTCCTTCATTCTTGCTGAAATAATCAGCTACCTCTTCCAGTATACATTTAGTGACCACATCATCAGGATAGCCCAAGTTCCCAGCTCCAATGGAAGGTATTGAGATCAACTTTGCCTTGAGACAATTACATTCATGAAGACACTTCTGTACAATGCTTCTTAAAATCTAAAATAAAAAAGGAGCAATTAAGTATGGCTGTATACTCTCCCCCTCTTTTGACTCTGAACTAAAAACATCTTATTTTTGATAGTGATCTATTTATAATATAGGAAGAATGAATATAAAATATACATACGATTCAGAATTAGCTCCATCATAACTTGGCAAGCACAACATGAATAATATGCTTTGATTGAAGGCTGTGGGCTCTAGTGGTAACAATGTCACCAATAGAAAATGGTTTCTGAATCATGTCACATTACTCTTTCAAACCTGGTCCACCTGCCTTGAGCAAAATCTGAGCCACATAACCACTGAACAAGTTTCTGATCAGTAGTATTCACTAGAACATCTTCCTGAAATGACAGTGATTGCATAAATTTTACATTCATGATTACAGAACAAACTTGCCTGGTGTTTCAGAACATCTCCATTTGTGAGATTGATAAAACGATAAGCATTTGAAATGTTTCTGGGTATTTAGCAGAAGGTGGAGTACTGACTGTATCAGTAGTAGGAATTACAGTTGGAGACACGGTGCTAGGCGGTTTGGACTGCGACAACAAGATTCCTGCTGTGGTTGGTGTCTGCCAGATGTAGAAACTGGAGTTTCATTGAAACTATAAACATTTTCGATATATTTTTTAGCTGTTTTCATTTGCATTATCTTGAAAGACAACAAAATTAATTTCATTAAGTGTAGCACCTGGATCATTCTCACTAAACTATAAACCATGATGGGGCCAACAAGCCACTATCTGAAGGGAAGTGGGAGATTGCATGGGATAGTTTTCGTTTAGGATTATACTGTCAAAATAGTGCATGGAGTGGACTCTTACACACAAAAGTTGGTGCTTGCTTACCTATTTTCAAATAACCTGCAATATGCAACTTCCTTGCAACTGTACTGACCATTGAATTAGTTATTTTTAAAATAATGCAATTGAGAAACCAACTAAATAGCTAATTGACTGTTTTTGCCATGTAACAGATAACTATTTTTGTTGTATGTAATAGATAAAATGTGGAGTGAAACAGTGGTATTGCAGGAAGACCTTCACTGAATTGACGAATTCCAAGCTTGCAGATCTAAATAATAGCATGAGACAGGGGAAACCCTTGAATAAAGTGTTCTATTTTTAATTTAGTAGAGTTAGATACTAAAAATAGCCTTACAATGAAAGGTCATGCTATCTAAATTATTTTAGAAATGTGTATGTATGTTTATACATGTGTTCATGAAGCAAGTATTATAGTAAGTATAATAATAATTATTAATTTTATGTGGAAATAATTATAATTAAAATCAGATGCTAAATTTAACTTAATGCAGTATCACATTTCGTTCTCAAAGCAAAATGTTACAATATTTTCAAAAATAGGTAAAGTAATACAGTCTATCCTTTGATTCAATAAGTAGTCATAATTGTTCTGTATTACAGATATACATTATCCTACGAGACTATATACAATGTATAAGTATAATAATTATTTACAACTGTTTCTACAATATTAAATTTGAAGACACATATAACAAAAACAACCAAATCATAGGTGGCATACTATGATATTAAAATCAGCTAGCCAGGTGGTACAAACTGTACATATGCATGTAAATGTGGTGCAGCACCACGACCAAAAAAGCCAATTGATACATAGTCATATTACAATATTAAAAGAATGTCAAAACTGTATAATTAAATATCAATCAGTATTGCATTATTTCACTAATAAATGTAATTATATAACAGAAATAAAGTTATTACAACAAATTCAACAAAATTGTTTCTATAATTATTAATATTAAAATTTAAAAACATAATTACACATAATATACAACAAAAATAATCAAATTATTTCAGTTCTTTGGCGGTATAAACGGTTTCTTTGGTGGCACAGGTTTATTATCCTGTGACGACGGTGGAGGCCATTGACCTTGTAACTTGGAGGGCTTAGGGGCTGTTTGTGGTTTGGGAGGAGGAACAACAGGCTTACTAGGAGATGGTCCAGGAGGAATCCTTGGTTTTGGAACTGGTTTAGAAACCGGTTTTGGTGGAGCTGTAGTTGGAGGAAGTGGTCTTGGAGCTGATCTTGCAACAGGTAGAGGATGTGGCTTGGGTGACTGATCAATCTCATAGGTAGGTTTTGTTGTCCCTCGTAATGGTGGTATTGGAGGCGGTGGCTTCCTGATATTATTATTGACAGTCACAGATGGATTGGGATATGGTGTATAAGGAGGGGGAATGTAAGGAGTATAACTGGGTACTGGGGGAGGAGGTCGACGAGTTGGAGGGATATTTGTAGGTGAGCTTCCACCATCAATTCTTTCATCTGACCTAAGTAGATCATCTGTTGAACTATGGATTCCTACAATTTTATTGTCTGATATAGGACCCCTTGAATACCTAAAGAACATCAGATAAACCATGACTGAATCTTGTCACAATTTTTAAAAGATTAATCTTACCTAGCCCTTGGTGAAGGTAGATCAACACTACTACTCTTTGTTTTCTTAAAAACAACAATAACTAATATAATCACTATGACAACAGCAATTGCAAGTAGTACAAACCCAACAACTACGCCTCCTACAATTGCACCTGTATTACTACCTAAAAAAAATTTAAAAAGAATATAGTAAAACATAACTACACAATAAAAACATAAGCACACCTGTAAACATACTAATCGCTGCTACAAATCCATCACTGCCCCCTCCTGTACTGAAGGGTTCTGAGGAAGAACTTTTTGTGTTAAAAGAATCTCTACTAGTGATACTGGTTGTTTTTAATAGACTGTATGTACTAGATAACATAGGAGTTGGATCTAGTATTTCTGTTCTAACAATACTTGTTTCTGATTGTGTTCTAAAGATACTTGTTTCTGATTGTGTTCTAACGACACTTGTTTCTGATTGTGTTCTAACGACACTTGTTTGTGATTCGGACCTCGTTGTCATTTTAGTAACTATTGGAGTGATTTCTGACCGAATGGTAGTGGCTACATGTATCTGTGTTGTTGTGTGTTTTGTGATAGTGGTTGATGGGATATGGTTCAATGTAGGACTAGTGGGACGGATAGTTGTAGTTATTGTTTGTGTCTTTGTACTATCTGTTTCCATGGTTTTCAATGTTGTATCTGTATATACGAAAATCGATTTCAAACTTTGAAAAAAATAACAACAATGGTCCTCATGCATGCATGAAAACAGAGATTCTTTCTACCTCGAATGCAG
Organism: Petrosia ficiformis; assembly: GCA_947044365.1. Classification (NCBI taxonomy): domain Eukaryota; kingdom Metazoa; phylum Porifera; class Demospongiae; order Haplosclerida; family Petrosiidae; genus Petrosia; species Petrosia ficiformis. The sequence goes on from OX345640.1 coordinate 2,661,766, forward strand.
AAATCATTAGAATAAGCAACGAAGGTTCACTTTTAGAGGAGGCAGTGATGTGCAGCATTCAACACTCACATATTAATTTTCACAGACATAATTGTGACTGTGAATAAAATGGTCTCATTTGATTTTCAAATCCTTAAGTTCAACTGCTCATTTTTCAGCCATCTTGTCCAACAACATTGCATCTGGGTAGGACAACATCTTGACTTTAAAGATTAAAAGTTTCATTTGTTCTCTTATAAAACGGCTGAAAAATGAGCTTTTTGAATAAAACCATTCTGGAAAACTGAATATCAAATAAGACGTTTTTTTTTGCTATACACAGTCACATACACACACATGCATACACATGTGATACATATCTTACCGGTACTAGATTTACTGATGGACCTGCTTTCACTACAGTCATCACCTATGAAACCCTCAAAACATGAACACTCATCCAGATTATTACACACCTAATATAAGAATTAAATGTTATATATACATGTATATATATATATACAAAAAACATAACTATCTCTCAAATACTGAATACTGTTTCATAAGTTTCCATCTCTCAAATACTGACTACTGTTTCATAAAGGTTCCATCTCTCAAATACTGACTACTGTTTCATAAAGGTTCCATCTCTCAAATACTGACTACTGTTTCATAAAGGTTCCATCTCTCAAATACTGACTACTGTTTCATAAAGGTTCCATCTCTCAAATACTGACTACTGTTTCGTAAAGTTTCCATCTCTCAAATACTGACTACTGTTTCATAAAGGTTCCATCTCTCAAATACTGACTACTGTTTCATAAAGGTTTCGTCTCTCAGATTCTAGGTACTATAGCTATCAGTGTACATGGAGTACGTGCAGTTTTGTATTTATAATATATACAAAACCACAGTATGTTTAATGGAACATCGAATGTCTTGATCTCGTACCATTACAGTATTTATTAATTGAAAATGTGTACTTTGACCTTAGACAGACAACATGGGTTTTATACTGTAAGTGCTTTTCATTATACTTACCCCATTGCCAGAACAAAGTTCCCCATTTCTTCCAACAGGACAAGGCGTAACACCCAGAGAAGTGACTGACACACAACTTTGAGCAACACACAGCTAAAATAGATATAAGAAATATATATATATATATATATATATATATATATATATATAATTATATATATATGTAATATATATAGTACACTTACAGGTCTTATATACAAAAATATAGACCCGAGGTTTAGTGTCCAAGGATGTGATATAGCCCGAGCCTGCGAGGGCTATATCACATCCGAGGACACTAAACCAAGGTTTTATATTGTTTTATATAAGAACTGTAAGTGTACTATATACAATATATTGTATGCTGATAGATTAAAGATTCACAGGTCTATATACAAAAATATAAGACCTAACCACATCAAACGGTTGCCATGGTAGCATGCTATATATATATATATATATATATATATATATATATCACACAGGTACTGGGAAATATTGCACACATAACTGTTCCATTAATAACATATCATTTTGTGGATCCATTTTTCACACATGCACATGTTTACATTCATAATGCAGTGCATCAGTAATGCAAGAAACATTTTGCTGAATATTATTTCTTAGTTTGCACAAAACAGAATGGAAAGGATAATTATATGAAAATGGTGCAGGTAAAAAAAACTGTTGGTCATTCCAAACTAAAGTTATGAACATTATTCTGAGGTCAAGATGAACGTGGATGACCTTTAGTTATAGTTCAGTTAATAAATCACATTAAATGATTATAGTCAACTAAAACAACACTATTTTATACTTGTAGAAAAAAAAACTGAAAAAGTGAGGAGAAGCTGTGAAAAGGAAACACAAATCCTCATGTTCATTACATAAACGTTTTTAAAATGAAGAATTAAATAATATTTACCATCTCATCTCCACATTTTGTACCATCAGTTACAAGACCAGGATTAATCTCATCGGAATCTGCAGCAGTACTGAATGACTGACACTGACGAAAATCTCCTTCAGCTAACACACTACGAGTGTAAGCTGTGATAGTACCAGTGAACTGGATATTATTAAATATGATTTGTCCTCCATCACACTGCAGTGATCCACAATGAGCATTCCTATAGTGTAACAGCTAATATATACAAGTAGTACAACCAGTACAACTAGTAAAACCAGTAAAACCAGTACAACTAGTAAAACTAGTATAACTAGTACAACCAGTACAACCAGTACAACTAGTACAACCAGTACAACTAGTACAACCAGTACAACTAGTACAACCAGTATAGCCAGTATAATCAATACAACTAGTGCAGACCAGAACAACCAGTACAACTAGGGATGGATTCAGAACCAGTGAAAAGGTCGTACAAAAATGCTCACACAGCTTGTAAAACCATTTTCTCATTAATTAGTCATGAAGGCTGCAGCTAATTAATATACATACATACATGTATTATGTACAATGTTTGATGAGATTCATAGTGATTAAGGCACACCTTACAAATACATTAAATTTAATACATACTAAACCTGTAAAAATAGTCATAAGATATGTATGTGTACATGTACGTACATGTTATGTGGTTCATTTCCTAGCTTATACATCTTCTCAGCTAGGAGCTAAAATTAAATGTATATTCCTAAGGTGAGTTTGTTTATACTACCGTGAAATCAAATACAGTAATTGCAATACTAGAGTGTGTTCCCCATTCATTATGACCTCAAAATTATGATGTGTTGACTTTATATATAATATAGTGTATAGTTTAATATCATAATATTAATACATCATTACACTGTAACTCAATAATGAAGCAATGGATTGAAATTTCACATACACAAAAAAGAATGGGAAGGATAATTATATGAAAATGATTGTTGGTCATTATGAACTAAGGTTATGAACATTTTTCTGATGTCAAGGTGAATGACTTTTAGAATACTACATGTATGATAAATGTTGAGTTTAGTATTCCAATGAATGCACAATCACAATATTTACATACATACATGTAATTATTTGGTATTCGTAAAAAAACAATTTATAGACAATTAAAACAGAAAACTGTGAAATTGTAGTTAGTTTTGTTAATTACTTACTCTATAGTGCAAGGAACAAAGTTTCCACCTGATACTCCACAGTTACCATAAGGTTCACCTTTAAGGTTTTGTACCTCATAACATTCGTCAACAGATGGTACAGATTCTGTGAGATAAAAGATATGACAGTCATAGTGTAATATGCTATATTTCTAATATTCATATACATTAGTGTGTGCATGAGTATATATGTGTGTGTGTGTGGGTGTGGGTGTGGGTGTGCGTGTGTGTATGTGTGAGTGTGAGTGTGTGTATATGAGTATGTGTGTGTGTGTGTATTTGTGTATGAGTATATATGGGTGTATGGGATATGTGTATATGTGTATGTACATGTATGTATGTGTATGAGTATGTAGGTGTATAGAGGTGTATGCGTGTGTACATGTACATGTATGTGTGGGTGTATGTATTTTGTACGAGTACATTTATATAGGCGTACGGGTGTATATATGTGTATATGTTTGTGTATGAGTATGTAGGCGTATGAGTGTATGTATGTGTATATATGTGTGTGTATGAGTATGTAGGTATATAGGCGGTGTATGCGTGTGTACATGTATGTGTGTGTACGTGTGTGTACATGTATGTGTGTGTACATGTATGTGTGGGTGTATGTATTTGTGTATGAGTATATGGCATATGGGTTATGTGTGTGTATGTACATGTATGTGTATATGTGTGTGTGTGTGAGTATGTAGGTGTATATGTGTGTAGATGTATGTGTTCAACTGCTCATACTAATTTAAAGTACAAAGAATGCATTATTTATCATACAAACCTCTAGAACACAAGAACACAGACAACCACACACATGATTATGTGCACAGGTTCATATTACATGTACATACATGTCAACACACACATACATGTACAACCACACACATCATTATATGCACAGATACATATTACATACAAACACACATACATGTATCAACACACACATACAACCACACACATAGATCATATGCACAGATGTATATTACATACAAACACACATGTCAACACACACATACATGTACAACCACACACATAATCCCATACACAGATTCATATTACATACAAACACACACACTCAACTATACATCACTAATACACATTTATAGTATCATATAAATCATAATTACCATCTCCATAAAATTGCAGACACTGTTCCATATGGGAAGCACAATTACCATCATAACAATATGACTATATGGATAAACAGGAAAAACAGGTATTATTATAACAATATGATTACATGGACAAAGAGGAAATACAGGAATGATAAACAGGTATGATAAACAGGTATTATTATAACAATATGATTACATGCACAAAGAGGAAAAACAGGTATGATAAACAGGTATTATTATAACATTGACTACATGAACAAAGAGGAAAAACAGGAATGATAAATGGAGTAAAGTAGTGATGTTTAAAATATGACATGACCCCTTTAGTTTTAATGATAGCCAAATGGGTTTTAGTTTATCTAAGAGTGTCCAAGGTTGACCATGTAATTTAGTAACAAAAAAATGCCTTCCTAAAAGAGGTCTTATGTTTGATTATACATCACTAAATTTATACTTACAGTGCCGTTGTTACAAGGCAGACCATTCTGTAGGTAGACATCTCTGGGACACTGTAAAAGAATACTTGAGTATATTAACACTGAATGGACGTGTGGGTTGATTGGTTGGATGGTTAAATGTGTTGATGGATGGATTGGTGGGCGGGTAAGTGGATAGATAGATGGACAGATGAATGGATGGATGTATGTGTGTGTGTATGTATGTATAAATGGATGAATGGATGAATGGATGAATGGATGGATGGATGGATGTATGTGTGTATGTACAGTGTATGTATGTATGTATGTATGTATGTATGTATGTATGTATAAATGGATGAATGGATGGATGGATGGATGGATGGATGGATGGATGGATGGATGTGTGTATGTACAGTGTATGTATGTATGTATATATGGATGCATGTATGGATGGATGGATGGATGAAACTATAGATGTTGGTATATGAATACTGATAATCAAAAGATATTGAAATACTATGTAGCAAGATGTATATAACATGTACAACTGACATCTGAGTCTTCTCCAGTACAATACTCAGTAATACCACACACTTCAGTAGATTCACGACAAACAGTTCCATAGTCTACAAACTGTGTATAATTATAATTAGAATTATAATAATAAGTCACTTTTATAATAGAAATGAAATCTAATTCATTTACTATAGTTACTACGGATTATATTGTATTACATGTATATGTATATGTATTACAGAGTATACATGTTGAAGTTTCTAAAGTAGAACCACGTTGAGTTGAAACCAAGCTCATTAAAACGTTGCCATGGAAAACTGCAGAAAAGCTTTGTCTTGTGTGAATGCATAGTGCATTTACCCAAGTCAAACTCATTTTCTCAAATGCAGTCCATGTATACAGTGGGTTACCATGGTGATTGTACCCATAGTAGCACACACAGATATTGAAACTATGAATAACGTGATTCTATTTTAGTTAAAATTTACATAGTTCTTGTTCTAATATCTTTAGTTAAGATTGGCATCCAGGAATCAGTGTTTGTGAATATACCAAATCTCATTAGTTACTAAACAGAGCCCACTACAATGAAGCTTTGAGATGCGATATCAAAATATTTATAATTTTTATTGATACAACTCTTGTACATGTACAGTATATACCATTTGTAATACTACCATTAGTACAACTCATGTACATGTATATACCATTGTAATACTACCATTAGTACAACTCATGTACATGTATATACCATTTGTAATACTACCATTAGTACAACTCATGTACAAGTATATGCCATTGTAATACTACCATTAGTACAAACATCATGTATAATGTATACATAACGCATTTTAAAATGAGATTGTAATTCAGCCATTAAAACACATAACCTTTATACAGTGTTTTATATACATATACATGTAACTATAAAATATAGTTTTCTTAGCTAATTAAGCAAACATGTTTAAAATTTACTATAAAAGATATATATAGCTGAAAATGAATATTAATGTATAATTATTCAAATACATGTACTTGTGAGTTATGTACATGTATCTTTACCTGACAGTTAGTACAGCAAGGTCCTGTAGCACATTGAGCATTATTATTGAGTACACATGTAGTGGCATTACAACAAGGATCTAGACATTCCTGTACAACATGGAGAGATTATAATAATAAATATATTTTATTAATAATTATTATGTATAGAATATAAAATTAATAAAATTATGGTGTTCCTCAAATATAATTAGTCACTGCTCATTGTAAACTTGAAACCATGGCAACCTCATGTAATATAATATATATATATATATATATATATTATATTATATATAATTATACCATAATCAAAATCAGTTATGATTAAACTGTAAGTGGAGAAAATCAGCCATTTTGAAAATAATAATAAGGTGTTTACTTACATCGAAACACTCATATTTGTACAGAAGCTAACTATAAATTTGTTATCAAGGAAAAATAGCTAAAGAATTTAGTTAGTTTCCTGTACAAAATAGCAAGCGTTTAAAAGTACAGGCAAAAGCAATATTTCTAAAATGACTTTCAATTACTGTTCTTTCCCTCTCGCTCTCTCCCTCTCTCTCTTTGTCTCTTTCTCAATCTGTCTATCTCTCTGTCTATCTCTCTCTGTGTCTCTTTCTCTGTCTCTCTATCAATACTACTATTCACTTCTATCACTACCTTTATCTTCACTTAGTCATTAGACTAACCTCTGGACTTCCACAGTCACACACTTCATTAGGTTCCTTGATACCATTACCACAGCGTGCCTCTCCTACAAGCTAAATTGAGATAAATTTGTAAATATGAATGTCTACCTGTAGCAATGTATGTATATATGTGCATGTATGTATGTATGTATGTATGTATGTATGTATGTATGTATGTATGTATGTATGTATGTATGTATGTATGTATGTATGTATGTATGTATGTATGTATGTATGTATGTATGTATGTATGTATGTATGTATGTATGTACGTATGTATGTATGTATGTACATGTATGTATGTATGTATGTATGTATGTATGTATGTATGTATGTATGTATGTATGTATGTATGTATGTACATGTATGTATGTATGTATGTATGTACGTACGTATATGTGTATGTATGTATGTATGTATGTATGTATGTATGTATGTATGTATGTATGTATGTATGTGTGTATGTATGTATGTATGTATGTATGTATGTATGTATGTATGTATGTATGTATGTATGTACGTATGTATGTATGTATGTATGTACATGTATGTATGTATGTATGTATGTACGTACGTATGTGTGTATGTATGTATGTATGTATGTATGTATGTATGTATGTATGTATGTATGTATGTATGTATGTATGTATGTATGTATGTATGTATGTACATGTATGTATGTATGTATGTATGTACGTACGTATATGTGTATGTATGTATGTATGTATGTATGTATGTATGTATGTATGTAAGTATGTATGATGTATGTATGTATGTATGTAAGTATGTATGTATGTATGTATGTATGTATGTATGTACATGTATGTATGTATGTATGTATGTATGTACGTACGTATATGTGTATGTATGTATGTATGTATGTATGTATGTATGTATGTATGTATGTATGTATGTAAGTATGTATGATGTATGTATGTATGTATGTAAGTATGTATGTATGTATGTATGTATGTATGTATGTACATGTATGTATGTATGTATGTATGTACGTACGTATATGTGTATGTATGTATGTATGTATGTATGTATGTATGTATGTATGTATGTAAGTATGTATGATCTATGTATGTATGTATGTAAGTATGTATGTATGTATGTATGTATGTATGTATGTATGTATGTATGTAAGGCCTCTGTGATTTCATCAATGAACTATCATTACATAATATTACACTTACTGTTGTTGGATTGTTGTCAAGACAACTTCCCAAACCATTCTCCAAACCAGAATCAAGCTCATTTCTGCTACATTGAGACCATTGAGTCGGAGGAGGAAATCTAGAAACAGAAGAGAGGAAAACCTTATAGTACTGGTGAGTCAACATTTCAAATGACTTACCCTGATGCTGCATTCATTATACAACCACTACTACTCTGGTCAGGACAATTACAACCTGTTATAATTAAATATGATTATTACAAATTATTATTTCTGAATATTGCATAATTACTTCATGAACAAAATTTTATGTTTAATTGCTAAAGCAATACATGCAAACACACACACACACAAATAGACACACAGACACACACAAATAGACACACAGACACATACACAGACAGAGAGAGAGAGAGACACACACATACATACGTACATACGTACACACACACATACATACACACAATAAATAACTTACTGCTAACATCATCATGTTGCATACTAAATATATGACCTAGTTCATGAGCAGCTATTGATGAGGCAAAAGAACCTGTATCCTAGCAACGAAACAAATAAATATTTGGTAACTGCAGATCATTGCATAGATGGATCAACAAATATGTACATATACATGTGTTGTGTGTATGTATGTATGTATGTATGTATGTATGTGTGTATGTATGTATGTGTGTATGTACATGTATGTGGAACATGTATGAATTGTCTAATGACATTCCACTAAACACATGGTGCACGAACTACAATTATGACATCATAACACTATTATAATAATTCTAGCTGCACTCCATTAGTTAACACAACAAACATAACATTAAATTATTATTAGCAATACATCGATAATCGGATCAATAATCGGATCAATAATCAGTATTGGCCATTATTGAGACTTTATATGAGCAGAGACTGGAGAGGTATGAGAGAGTAAACACATGGTGCACGAAGTACAATAACACTATTATAATAATTCTAGTTGCACTCCATTAGTTAACACAACAAACATAACATAATAATTATTAATAGCACTGTGCTGATAATCGGTTCAGTAATCGATATCGGTATTGACCATTATCAAGAGTTTATATGAGTAGAGAGAGACTGGAGAGGTATGGATAGAGTATGTCTGTATTTAGCATAGTAGTTAACTAACCTGTGTAACACCCACTGAGGTATCAAAATTACACATTGTTCCAACAAAAGCTATTCCAACTGTATTACCAGCAATATCAAGACCCCTGAGATGAATAGAATGTTAACAGTAATTACAGTATCATCAGAAATAAGCTTGGATAGATAGATGGATGAATGTTAACAGTGATGATAGTATTATAACAGATTAGGCTATCATTAAAAAATAAGTATGTATGTATGGATAGGTGGATGAAAGGTTGGTTGAATAGATGGACGAATGATGAATGGATGGATGGATGGATGGATAGGTGGAAGGACGAATGATGAATGGATGGATGGATGAAAGGTTGGTTGGATAGATGGATGGATGATAAATGGATGGATGGATAGGTGGAAGGACGAATGATGAATGGATGGATGAATGGGTAGATGGATGGATGGATGAATGGATGAATGGATGGATGAATGGGTAGATGGATGGATGGATGAATGGATGGATGGATGGATGGATGGATGGAATGATGAATGATGAATGGATGGACGAATGATGAATGGATGGATGGATGAAAGGTTGGTTGGATAGATGGATGGATGATGAATGGATGGATGAATGAATGGATGGATGGATGGAATGATGAATGATGAATGGATGGACGAATGATGAATGGATGGATGGATGAAAGGTTGGTTGGATAGATGGATGGATGATGAATGGATGGATGGATAGGTGGAAGGACGAATGATGAATGGATGGATGAATGGGTAGATGGATGGATGGATGGATGAATGGATGGATGAATGGATGGAATGATGAATGATGAATGATGAATGGATAGATGGATGGATGGATGGATAAATTGGTGGATGGATAAATGAATGATGGAATGGATGTAAATGCAATATTTCATTACAAGAAATCATGTGATACTCACGTGATCATCATAGCACTGTCATGGGATATAGTTGGATTAATGTTTTCCCTATGATAGACCCTAAACAGATTTAGAAGAGTGCTGGCATCATTCTCTAATGGAATCTGTTGGGATTCAGTCCATGTCATGGAATTCACCAAAATAATACGAACACCCAGTACTTGATATAACTGGAAATTACAAGAAAAAAAGAAAAAAACAATGGTGAGCAGACTCAGGGAATGTGGACAAGTATGTGGAGGAGAGAATGAGGATGAAGAGATTATGAGGATTAGGAGATTTAGAGAATGTGGACAAGTATGTGGAGGAGAGAATGAGGGTGAAGAGATTATGAGGATTAGAAGATTTAGAGAATGTGGAGGAGAGAATGAGGATGAGGAGATTATGAAGATTAGGAGACTCGGAGAATGTGGACAAGTATGTGGAGGAGAGAATGAGGATAAAGAGATTATGAGGACTATGAGATTTAGAGAATGTGGACAAGTATGTGGAGGAGAGAATGAGGATGAGGAGATTATGAAGATTAGGAGACTCAGAGAATGTGGACAAGTATGTGGAGGAGAGAATTAGGATGAGGAGATTATGAGGATTAGGAGACTCAGAGAATGTGGACAAGTATAAGGAGGATAGAATGAGGATGAGGAGATTATGAGGATTAGGAGATTTAGAGAATGTGGAAAAGTATGTGGAGGAGAGACTGAGGATGAAGAGATTATGAGGATGAGGATGAATATGAGATGAAATAAGAATGGAGTAGATGAGGGCTAATTGTGTGGTGAATCTTACCAGATCTATCTGATTAACAATTTCTATTGCTCTGTGAACAACAGAGGAGAGATTCCGATCATTTGCTATATACTACAGAATTAGAATAAATAAATAACAGACATTGTTATGAAACATAAAACCTAATTTGAATATATGTTATGTAAACCAGTATGACCACATTCTCATTGATAAAAAGTCTGAGAAGGATCTCAATTACGTACAATTCAATGCACACCTGTCAATAAACAGCCAACTGTACTCCAACTGGCTCAGCTTTATCTTTGTCCAGTTAGGTATAGTTGACTGTACTCTAACTGGCTTTGGGTTTACCTCAGTCCGATTAGAGTACAGTTGACTGCACTCTAAATGGCTTCACTGAGGTAAAGCTGAAGCCAATTAGAGTATCGAGTTGACTGTACAGTCAACTTGACATTCTATATTTGTTAAAGTACATGCACTTTAACAAATATAGAGTATCCTACTCTCTCTTTTGATGATACCTGCTTAATTAATAAGGTGTTTACATTTGAGAAAGCTCTTTTATGATTCACCCAAAACCAGAGTATAGCCAGTAACCATGGTAACATGTGAGGTAAAGCCGAAGCCAATTAGAGTATCGAGTGGACTTGACATTCTATATTTGTTAAAGTACATGCACTTTAACAAATATAGAGTATCCTACTCTCTCTTTTGATCTTATATTTAATACATATACATGTACATGTATATAATATATACAACATGTATAATATATAAATATATGTATATAAATATGTATAAATATAAATATATATATATACATGTATATAATATATACTACATGTATAATATATAACTATATATTTTATATATATTTATAATTAACTATAAACATACATGTAAATACGTACACATGTTTTCAATAGAACACATTCAAACAATTCCAATCTGGCCATACCTGATAATAATCATTGACTACTAACAGTTCAACAAGAAGATCGTCACCATTAGATTGTCTCTTTAACTGTTAAAAAATGTAGCAGTCATGTATAATACATACATGAACATGTACATACACATGTGTATACTTGTATATATACATGTACATATACATATATACATGTATATATGCATGTATACATGTACATGTAAATATATACATGTACATGTATATATCATACAGAATTTTGAAACTTAAGTCATTGAAATGAAGATGAGTGTTAAAATAGATTACCATATGTTTAGACAGAATGAGCAGAACGAGGTATATAGATGGACAGGTGGGCAAAAAAAGGATGAAGGCAAGACTTGTCCAACAATAAAATTTAATAAATGTCATTTGGGAAAATTAATATATAATTTCATAATTATTATATATTTATGTAAGGACAAAGTTGATTAACTAACAGGAAATTAAAACAAGATGTTTTGGTATATGCCAGTACATATATAGAAGGCTAAAAACCAATATAGTAATATATCATATATGTGGAAATATTGACGGTGTTTTCTATTTGGCAGTTTGGCGGTTTTGGGTTCAAACTGTCAAATTAAAATTCACCAATTAGTTCACAAATGCGCATGCGAACGTTTTTCCTAATGAGAAATATAGAACAACCACCTGATATCTTCCTTGGAATGTCAAACAAGGACTAATAGTCTCCATTTCTCTGTTCTCATCTTCCACTACTGAGTAGTAAGTACTTCCAGTGATAAACGAAGCATTTAGTGGAAACAGCTCGGTACATGTTCAGTCACACCCACATAATGACATTTTTTTGCTTATTTGTCAAATTTAATTTGTCAATACTCTGTGAACAGCAAACCATCAATATTTACTACCGTCAATATTTTTCCACATCATGAAAAGATGAACAGACAAATAAAATATTATAATGTTTAAGGCAAGCCTGAGCAAGCCCCACCCTAGCCAGGTCTATGAATGCTGTGTGATCTTGCTTGCTTGCTTGAATGCCACTTTGATGGATGGTTACCACATATTTGATGGAATTCTTACTTACTCAGGCTCACCCCTCTGATGGTTATCAGCAGTCTATTAATTTTTAATCATAACTTACTCTTGTATTTTTGAAAGTTTGATTGGCATGTATAGTGTCTCCAATATCATGTTGATGAGTAGTTCCTGTTAAATAAAATGGTGTGTGATGTTAAATGGATTCTATTGCACCAACAGACCATACAAAAACATATTACATGCTACAGTAAAATGTGATCATACAGTACTGTAACTACTCAGTAGTTTCAACACTAGATGCCAATTCAATGCATAGCAGTGAGACAATAATTACTGTACTCTACTGTCTAAAATGGACAGTAAAATGTGATCATACAGTACTGTAACTACTCAGTAGTTCATTTTTGTTCAACACTAGATGCCAAATTAACACATAGCAGTGAGACAATAATTACTGTACTCTACTGACTGCAATGGACCATAACAGTCACTAGACTACAATAATTACTGTACTCTACTGACCATAGCAGTCACTAGACTATAATAATTACTGTCTCACTGCTATCATAGCCTATGGTAGTAGTGAGACAGTAATTATTGTACTTTATTGACAGTAGAACTAATTACTGTACTGTATGGTTCTGTAATATGTGTACAATACACGAAAAATATTTCGCTAATTCTTATACTATTGAAACTTTTGCAGCTAATTAAATTAATTAGCTTGTGAATGACCTTTAGATTTCACATACTCTAGTCTAGTCTAGTCATATTTACTCCCTCTAGTTGTAACTATGGTATATACTATATCACATTCCATATGACTCACCACAAACTCCATTTTTCACATTTTTATGTTCTGACTCCATATAAAGAATGTGAGATGAATCGAGCTAAAGTGATGAGTATATAATAATCTATAAAATATTATATTAATTATCATTATGTATTATAATCATAATTATGATGTTAATTATATTAATACATTAATTATGTATATGTATTATGCTTGTATTATAATCATATGATGTTAGTTATAATGTATAAAACATATTTGTGTATGTTTGTAAATTGTAATAATAATAATATAACATACTCTGCTTGTATCATCGAGTGGTTCAATATGATAGAGATTGTTCTTATCATTAAGATCACCAAACCAACCTCTAAATGAGAAAAAAAAATAAACTTATAAATGTTTACATAATTATCATCATATAATATATATATATAGTACATGTACATGTACAATATACATGTACATTATACATGTAGTTCATATGTGATAAGGGTATATACATGTAGTTCATACATGTGATAACGGTATACACATGTACATGTAGTTTATATGTGATAAGGGTATAGTTCATATGTGATAAGGTTATATACATGAAGTTCATATATGTGATAAAGGTTTAGTTTATATATGTCATAAGGGTATATACATGTCTAGAGTACATACATGTACATGTAGTTCATGTATGTATATATACATGCATATCTATGTTATAAGAGTATATATATTACATGTAGTTCATGTATGTACATACATCTAGTTCATAAGATACATACACGTACATGTAGTTCATGTATGTATATAAACATGCATATCTGTTATAAAAGTATATACATGTAGTTCATGTATGCACATACATCTAGTTCATAAGATACATACATGTACATGTAGTTCATGTATGTATATAAACATGCATATCTATGTTATAAGAGTATATACATGCAGTTCATGTATGCACATACATCTAGTTCATAAGATACATACATGTACATGTAGTTCATGTATGTATATAAACATGCATATCTATGTTATAAGAGTATATACATGTAGCTCATGTATGTACATACATCTAGTTCATAAGATACATACATGTACATGTTGTTCATGTATACATCTCATTCATGTGGTATATACATGTAGTTCATGTATGTATATACATGTATAATTTTAATATAAATTATATAATATATATATATATATATATATATATATAATAGGTATATACATGTGGTATATTATATACATGTATTATTGAACAGTAAAATAATTGCATACTCTAGAAATATATTAACAGAGAGTAGATAGATAGATAGATAGATAGATAGAGTGATTTACATCCTTGTTATGTTAATAATGTAAATTTTGAGCTAATAAACAAATGATGTATATGTGTAATTATACCAGGTAGTAAATAATTACTTATTAATTTAATTTTAACTTAAGCCAGAAACCTTTCAGACTATGATGTTTCTGATACTCATAATTAGTAGTAACTACATACAGGTACGAGAAAGTATCACAATTATCAAAGTTAATAATTATATTAACTATACTAGATTTGATTTCATAATATTAACGGTACTTTCATGCGTCTTTGTAACTTATACACATGTACACGAGACCATTGATGTCATGCTATAGTCAGTGGCTGCTCCAAATCCACATGATCTCAAAGTCCCTCATCTAAGCTATTTCTTCAATAATATAGAGAGCGATAGGTGTATTGAACTACAACGCAAATCCTTGTTGTATGAGAACACCTATCTGATTGACAAGTAGCCATTTTACTTTAGCTCGCATGTGTCATTTACTAACCTTGTTGATCTCATAATAGTGGTATAGAATGTCTTAATACCATATTGGATATATTAATGTTATCATATCAGAGACTAATTGTGTATAGTATCTATACTAGGTTGCCTATACTAATAACTTTACATGCATGTATATATATATACCTGTGTTCATCAACATCACTACCTTTTAGAGCTGCTTTAGCTATTTCTGTTGAAAAATAAACTCACAAACAAATTACTATAAAAGGTGGCTGGCAAATAATGATTCTGATATTATATTATATACTCTCTAAAGTTTAAAAATTTGTCTGCAAAGTATGTATTCCCTGCTCTGTACTACAATGTACTTGCTTATACCTTGAGTATAGGCATTTATACATTGCCTATATTGTATAGGACAGCACTAGTGTATATTTATATAATTATTATAAAAATTTTAGTGTGTATATATTAGTGTTGTACCTATACTGGTATAGGTAAATGTATAGGTGCCTATACCAAGGTATAGGTAAATATAGGTATAGGCAATTAGTATAGAGGCAGATACAGATACTTTACAGACCAAGTTTTGAAACTTTATAGTACTACTTCACTGTATAGGAAAAGATTGATACAACAGTCAGAATCATATTTTTGAGCTATTTCCATCTTTTCTAGTAGTTTGTGAATTTCATTTTCCAACAGAAATGGCTATATAGAGCAGTGCTAAAAATTAGTGATGCACATGAACATATACTAGAAAAGGAGTGAACACATGTATATATAGGTATAGGTAAAGGCAGTTTTAGTTGCCTATAATATCTGTATCTGAATTATAGGTAAAACGTAGCATAGGTACAACACTAGTATACATATATATACATATACATGTATATATATATATATATATATATATATATATATATGTATAATTGTAATATTATATGACACAAGACTTGGTCTACTAGTTCATAATATTAATACCATATCAGGTATATTCCCAAATTGGGTCATATTATATTTAATTTAAATTATTATTATTATAATTATGTTTAATGTACACTTAAGGATGTGTGATTTCATTCGCACTAACTGCTAAACATGTATGCATGTAATATTAATAACACTATACATGTAATAACTGAAATATGATTAGATAAACAGACATTTGATACACAGTATACATAGGATGTGGTAAACCCCACTTGTGGCTCATAATATAAAACAGCAAACACTCGTTATTCTGTGATTTTTCACATGAAGTGAACGAAATTTGGTACCCAGGAGGGCCAGTCATTGCTTCTCCTAGATACCAAATTTAGTTGACAGAATAACAAGTATTTGAAAGTAAGCAATGTGCTGCCACAAGTGTGGTTTTCCCAAATTGGGTCACATATACAGCATATGTTAACCTCATGCAAGTAAAGTATGGCAGATTACAATTATGATTGGGTATAGCTCTTCTATTATTCATATTTCGTACTTGAAATTCTCTCATTTTCTAAAGGAATCAACAAAATAGCTTCCTATATATATGAGAGTAACTAGCAGTACAGCATGTATTCTGCATTGCTTTTTATAACTTACAAAGTACAGAATATTATTACACATGTTATTTCAAACTAATACATTGTATATACAACCTCTAACACTCAGATATAACCCGGAGTCAAAAGTAATGGACTTGTTCATAAATCAAGTATAGGTCTCAAAAGACAACTCAAACATATACACTAACTAAATGAATGCACTAACGATGCAGAACCCTTGCCACAAGTAATTGAGAAACAAGCCGAACAATCACTAACAAGAAAATAATTGCAGACAATACTTGACTACAATAATAATTTTTTTATTGAGACTGTATTATAATTATATATGTGGGTGTGTTATTATCAATATATCATTATACATGTATATAACTAGTTGTATTACTAGGAAGTGCATAAGTGGTCACGTAATGTCAACTGCCAACTTACTCTCAGGTGACATGTTATGCTTATAAATAACCATTTTAGGAATATGTTGAACAAGCTAAAATTTCAGTGAGCCAAATTATGCAAAAATGTAACAAATTTGCTGCCAAAACAGGTTTTTACTCATATATATTGTTAAATAATTTCCTTCCTCTATACCCACACTCTGTGTGATGTTACTATCCCATACATACCATAAATGTAATGACAGTGTGTCTATGTCTTGCATGTATCTTACAAGGCTGATTTGATATATGCATACAACACATTTTCACATTGTATATAGTTACAGTAAGTGTAGTTTGTTTAAGAATTTACTAAAAGGATATAAGCATGCCCAATATGCCCATTATTGATTAAATTTCCATTTTTCAATCATTATAGTAGATCAGTTAGTATATCAATATGATAATGATCTTAGATGCTAGTGTGAATGGGGTATTCACACTAGCATCTATATAAAACCATTATAGAATCAAAAACATTTGATACCCTGTACTAACTTAGCACTGTTCAGTTCAAGTGTAGTTCAGTTCCGTTCACACCTGTCATGAAACTGCACTAAACTGTACTCAACAATCATGTGACACACAGTTCCAGATGCTAGTATAGTGAATGTGTATATAAGGCTCAGATATAGATAACAGTGTGTTTGTACAAATTCACAGACAGAAGTCAATAAAATGAGCTTTAGAATGAGTAAAAGAGATAATATTGTTGATACAACAGGTGAGAAGATGATATTAAACCACTTTTAAGGATTAGAAGTGCTCCATGTTTACTATCCGGTAATCTAGTTATATTTCACGCTATTGTTATCGAATTAATTAGTGAAATATGACTAAAACCCATTTTAAATAAAATATTGCGACTTTTGAAATTTTAACTAAATTACAATAACTATACACACTAACTAACACAAAAAGTAGGCAATAATGGGTACTATTAAATACATCTAAAACTTTTTTTGATCCAGCTGGTAAACTTAAAATTTAATTAAGCTTAAGCCAGTTAATTAACTATAATTGTGAGAAACTATTTGCACATAATTAAAAACATATTTGTGCTATGAATAACTGACTAAAATCTTAAATTTATTTGTACTATAATTATAGCTAAAGTGGTCATTAGTTTCATAATAATACCGAAGCTGTTCATATTCATGACTATGATGACATCAAATTAGGATGTGATGACTCGAAATTTAACGTACACAAAAAATAACAGGAAAGATAATTATATGAAATGGTTTTTATAACAAGATAGCTAGTTGGTCATTCCAAACGATGGTAAACATTTTTCTGAGGCCAAGGTGAATGTGAATAGACCCTTAATACTGTTAATATTATAGTTACCTTAATCCATAGCATGTACTGAAGGCAGCTTTCCAGTCAGTATGATTCAATACAGTACCTTGATAAAAACAATTCTGATGACCCTGTACATAGGAATGGTAATTGATTCATATACAGTAAAACCACAAAACTTACTTCTTTAATTTCTTCCCCAGCTTGATCATGATGTGTAGATATGAAGTGTGAAGGTAGTAATAGTCTATTAATGGACAAGAAGACATGATAAGTATCATAAATACTTGAGTTGCTAACTAAGGTTGTAACAAAGTGCTAATTCACAAGTTTACTTACTCATTCAATTGAAGATGTAGTTTGTATTGAATTAGATCTAAATCTAGAGTAATTTGAAGATTCTTTGGATGGTTCTGCATAATAAAATTATAATTATGTATGTACATATGTATGTTATTATTATAGTAAATAGTAATATTTATGCAGCACTATTTTAATACATTTCTTCACTTCACCTCTAATGATACTTGTGGACTCGAAACAATGTTAGGATGTACTTCGACGTATTTATATATTGTTTCTACAGAAGGCTGATTATAAAACACTTTCAACACATAATACGATTATAAACTTACCAAATGGCGATTTCCTGCTGCGAAATGGTTGATTTTCCACACCGAAAGAACAGCAAGCATTCGAAAATAGACATAAAAGTAAAAAGAATGGTAGTTTGTACTTCATCTTTGCACAAGAAATATTTCACACAGATTACAAACAGGACTGCAAACAATTTATATATACACCCACTGCATTACAAAACCATTTATGGATATATCGTCACACGTGAGAGGAAATGAGGCAAATTCATTAGCAACTTTGCTTGCAGTGACAATTTCATCTGCTTTAAAAATGTGCAAACAAAATTGTCCAATAACAAAATAATTATTAAAAAAATAAATATAATTATACATAATTATATAAGACTAGATGTATACCAAAATTCATGCATAACACAAAAGAGGAAATAAGAGCTTCAAAAAAATATTTTACAGCCTTAAAAAAATTATTAAAAACAACAAAGAAGATACACATAGCAATTCGTCTGTTTATAAATAGATAGACTTTACTTGTACCTAAAATAATGAATAAAAAAAAAAAGATTAGTATTGTTCATCACTACTGCAAACAAGAACTCGACATGATAATTATAATAAACATTGGACTAGTAATATTGTTGCAGTTGAAAGATAAACTAAGAATTTAGGTGACATACTAGTCTCGTGTAGCCCAGTGCAACCAAAAAGGAGCTGGCAAAAGTCTATAAATGAACTTGTACAGGTGTTTGTTATATCTCTCTCACAATCTGATATATCATAATTAACCACATATTTACTTTAACACATGATAATGTATGTATGAATAACTAAATGAGTGACAAAAAACAAATTGGATGCACAGGTCTGCCTACATGACATACATAGTCACCTTCTACGTGCAGTGATAATGAGAGTACACTTTAAAACTACTCAGTTAGCCTGCCTGTGTGTGACGTGGCCTATAACAGGCTCTTATGAATATAAACAAATTTTTTTACAAGGCTACTTATATCTGCAAATTACTATTAATCTTATAGCATGCTATATACCATATATTGAAGTCACCTAAATATAATTTTAACATCGTTCTGACACCAGCTTATAGCCAATATATACACACATGCTATTATTATAATCACAATAATTATAATAATACTACATTATATCACAAACTACATGTATATATACAAAGTCTAATATATTATCACACCTTTTCAATTTTTTGATGGTAAAAATGGTCTCTTTGGTGGGATTGGTTTATCACCTTGCTGAGATGGTGGGGGCCATTGCCTGTGTATCTGGGAAGGCTTAGGGGCTGTTTGAGGCGTAGGGGGCACTTGAGGTTTAGGGGCTGTCTGAGGTTTAGGTGCAATTTGAGGTTTAGGTGGAGGAACAACTGGTTTACTGGGTCCAGCTGTAACTGGTGTTGGTTTTGACACAGGTACAGAAGGAGGTGATCTTGGAGCCGGTCTTGGAGCAGGTCTTGTAACAGGTGGAGGTGGTTTACGCGATTGATTATAATTACCTTGGTTGACTGAAACAGATTTGGTTGATGGAGGAGTTGGTGGTGGTGGCCTTTTGTATGCATTATTGACAACCACATATGGGTTTTTGGTTGCTCCTGGTGATGGTGGTACAGAAGGCGGTGGCCTCCTGATATTATTATTGACAGTCACAGATGGATTGGATGGTGTGTAAGGAGGATTATAAGGTTTTGAGGGAGGGGGACGACGAACATTTGTAGGTGAGCTACTATCAATTCTTTGAGCTGACATGAGGAGATCATCACTCGATCCATTGATTTTAGCATTCACTCTAGTACCCTTTGAATACCTAAAGAATAGAGGTGAAAAACAAGTGTATATAGGGAAAAAAACATCCCTATGATTGCTTTACAAATTTAAGTGAAGATAAAGTATCCTTATGACTACTTTGTGGTGTCCAGCATTCAGTAATCATGGCTGACTTTATCAAGCATGAAAGACAACAGCTTATTATAGTTATTATTTTGATTATCTACTCTCCTGACCTTTCAAAGAACCTTGTAGAACTTTAGGAATATATTTCAGGCAAAATAGCTAGCTATTAGTTCCAGTTTCTACATATATATATACATTAAACCCCGTGGAAAGCAATCATAGGGATGGCCCTACGGGCCATAATAATACTGATGGAGCAGAGAAAAAAGAAAGATCAAGTAAGTGACAAACAAAGTTGAAAGGAAAATATACTGAGTTGTATAATGGAGAGAAAGAGAAAATCATGTGTGTTGTTATTACTATAACTAAAACCCTTTTTAGTAAGGCAGTGTGACTTTTAGTTAACTAAACTATAACTAAATTACAAGTCTACTGCAATAACAATAACTAACGAAAATGGTCAATAATGGACAATTTTAGTTAGTTAACTACAACTAAAACCCTTTTAATAACTAAAATTTTGAGAAACTATCATACTATGACTATAACTAAAAGTGGTCATTAATGTGGTGTAAACTAACTATAGGTCTACTTCAGCCTTGTTATATCATTATTATCTTGTTGTGTTAACTATAGAGTATGCCTATTATTATTATAGTGCTATTAATAGTTATGTGTATGTTTAGTAACATATCTTTTCTGTATATAGATACTGTGTATGGCGTTAATTGATATAATTGTTTAATATGACAATTATTGACATATTAAAACAACACTAATGATAATACAAACTATTAATTAACTGCCTTACTTAGGACTTAGATCAACATTTGCACTCTTTTTCTTCTTGACAACAACGACTACCAAAACTATGATCACTATGACAACAGCAGCTAAGGCAATCAAAATAATAGGAACAACCACACCAACAATTATCACATTACTAGATGATGCAACACTACTGGGACGAATTGTTGCTGATTGAAAGATTGAAGATTCCGTGAAAGTGCTCATGATTGTTTGCTCTGTACCTGTATGTATAACAAATGCAAATCAAACTTTTTAAGAATCCTGTTTTTATTTCAATTTTATTTGTGGTTAAAAAATAATCAAAAGGAACTATTTAAAGCCTGTTCACGTTCACGATGACCTCAAAATCAAGCTGTGATGACTTTATATGTAATATAGTGTATAGTTTAATGTCATAAGGTTAATGCATGATTATACTATAACTTAATAATGAAGCAATGGATTGAAATTTGACATACACAAAAAGAGATAATTATATGAAATGGTGCAAGTAAAAAGAGTTTTGATCATTTCAAATTAAAGTTATGGACATTTTTCTGAGGTCAAGCTGAACATGAATGACCTTTAGTGTGTATGGTACTTAAAAGGTTTTTACTATGCTAACTTAGAAAATGGAAGTATAACATGAAATGATGAATTAAGGTAAGGTAGGGTAATTCCATCAGAGAGTAATTCTGGAAATTCACAACATCTCTGGCACTGTTACGGACTTAGAAACTATTTATTGCTGCAATGACTAACAACAGTTTATTCTTGGTACTGCCTGTGGAGCTTGTAGAATTGCATTGCATTAAATCTGTATTGGAATTGCTCCCCTTTACCCAAAAAACGTCTTACTATAGCTTTAGGATCACTAGTAGATTTAGTGTTAAGTGTACCTGTGTTAGGTGTGCCAATGTTAGGTGTACCTGTGTTAGGTTCACTAGTAGATTCAGTGGCAGGGCTAGGTGATTTAGTGGCAGGGTTAGGTGTACTAGTAGATTCAGCGGCAGGGCTAGGTGATTTAGTGGCAGGGTTAGGTGTACTAGTAGATTCAGTGGGAGGGTTAGGTGTACTAGTAGATTCAGTGACAGGTATATCTGTGTTAGGTGTACTAGTAGATTTACTGTTAGGTGTACCTGTGTTAGGTGTACCAGTGTTAGGTGCATTAGTAGATTCAATGGTTGGGTTAGGTGCATTAGTAGATTCAGTTACAGGGTTAGGTGCATTAGTAGATTCAATGTTCGAACTACAATCATCACCTCTGTAGCCCACAAAACACGAGCACTCATTAATATCATTACATACCTAATTTGAGTAAATGATAGCCATATTATAATATTATATATGTAACCAGGTACAGAAGATTATTCTTATTTACTGAGCATCAAGTATTTAAAATTGCATTCTTAAGTGTTAGATATATTGTACATGTGTATGCACAAGCTCAGATTTAAAATTCATGCTTACACAATTGCTGCAAAACGATCAGTACATTTTCCACATTTATTTACAGGTACTATTCAAAGCTAACAGAATTATGTACTTACCCCATTACCAGAACAGGTTTCTCCATTTTCTCCAACAGGACAAGCAGTGATACTTAACGAACTGATAGCTCTACACTGCTGAGCAACGCAGAGCTAAAAAAAAATGATGAAAATAGTCTATACACATCACATACACAATACTGTAGAACATTCTTGAAATGTTAAATAGAGGACAAAGGCCACATCACCTAACACTCATTGTAACCCTCCTGCCCCTACTACACAGCTCATCTTACACCTGCAGGATTACCACAGTTTGTTGTTAACTTGTCACCATAGTGTGTGTGTCACTGCGTAGCTGCTGTGTTCATCAATTGTTGGACATTTCTGGTGAGCTCATAAACTTGGAATTCTACTCCCTCCATGGTGTAACCAGTTAGACACACTTAAACACATTTTAGCAACGAACTAACACTCTAGTAACCCGCCAAGGAAACCACTGACCATAGTTATTTATAAACATAAGAACCCATTCGAACAAGATATATGGAGAAAAGTGATTAGTTTACGATGCCAACAAATATTGCTGCTGAAACTCAACAATATATTATAGTTGCTTGTTTTCAATTATAATAGTTGTTGTACAACAGGTATTACTTAGTGGTGGATGATACTAACAATGGGTAGTCAGAATACTCGATATTTGCTTGACATTCTAGCTACAACAGCTATTACTTAGGCCCTAAGTAATAGCTGTTGTAGCTAGAATCATCCACTTTTAAGTTAGGGGTGGATGATACTATCAATGGGTAATTGGAATACTCAATACATGCTTGACATTGATTACTAATTCATATATAAGTTGTACAATGTATTCTAGCTATAACAGGGGTAGGTGATACTATCAATGGGTAATCAGAATACTCAATACATGCTTGACATTGATTACTAATTCATATATAAGTTGTACAATGTATTCTAGCTATAACAGGGGTGGGTGATACTATCAATGGGTAATTGGAATACTCAATACATGCTTGACATTGATTACTAATTCATATATAAGTTGTACAATGTATTCTAGCTATAACAGGGGTGGGTGATACTATCAATGGGTAATTGGAATACTCAATACATGCTTGACATTGATTACTAATTCATATATAAGTTGTACAATGTATTCTAGCTATAACAGGGGTGGGTGATACTATCAATGGGTAATTGGAATACTCAATACATGCTTGACATTGATTACTAATTCATATATAAGTTGTACAATGTATTCTAGCTATAACAGGGGTGGGTGATACTATCAATGGGTAATTGGAATACTCAATACATGCTTGACATTGATTACTAATTCATATATAAGTTGTACAATGTATTCTAGCTATAACAGGGGTGGGTGATACTATCAATGGGTAATTGGAATACTCAATACATGCTTGACATTGATTACTAATTCATATATAAGTTGTACAATGTATTCTAGCTATAACAGGGGTGGGTGATACTATCAATGGGTAATTGGAATACTAATTATTCATTACTTATTCATTATCTGTTATTACTGGAGTCAATATATGTACAATCTTTGCCAATATTGGGGAGCCACATGCCTGTGTGTCCCCTGGTTCCTATGCACATGACATAGCTACAAGTAAACAGAAGTTCTACAGCTGCAAATTTGCATACTGACAGTAGTCATAGTAAAGTGTATTGTATTTAGTATGTATCATGAAGATAATCAAGTAAGTAATAGATTACTAAATCACTGCAATCAGTTTACTTTGCAGTATCACACACCCCTACTATTAATAGCAGTTTCCAAAAGCTGATTTCATCCTGCTGGTCTGCTGTAGTTTGAGAACACATTTGCTCATAGGCCATGCCCATTCAATGACCCAGCACAAAGAATGATACAACTTCCTCAACTTAACAAAACAATGATAATTATATGTCACAGAGCAAGTGAAAAGCGGTCAAAAGTTTAAAAAATTAAAATTGTATTTTTTTGCTTGTATGTACTGTAGACAACATCAGCTGCACGTTGGTGTAGTGATTTTGCAATAAGACTTATGATTACTAAGTTATAGCTGTTCAAATTGCAGTCACTGGGAAAATTAGATTTTGAGATAGTGCCCATTTAATCAAGAGCAATCCACAATGAAAATGGCAAAATTTAAATGCTCATCCTACACAAACTATAACAATCTGTGGATCAAGAGTTGCACAACAGCTGACCAAGTTATTATACTAGTTAAAAAACTAGTAAAACTGAAATCATCATAGAATTTAGTTGTTGTGAATTTTGTGCTATACTGGAATAAAGCATTTTGTTACTTTTGACCCTTATTCGCTTGCTCGGTCACATATACATTCAACCCCAATCATAGGAGTGAGAATGGAAGATTGTGGGAGAGAGTGTAAGGAGAACAAGACACTGATAGAAAAATGAAAACATATAAATAATCACCATTTCATTTCCACATTTAGTACCATCAATTACTAAACCAGGACTAATAACATCTGAATTTACTCCTAAGGTGAATGATTGGCAGTTATGCACACTCCCTTGAGAAATTACTTGACGAGTGAAACTGAAAATACTACCAGTAAACTGGATGTTATCAAAATTGATAGCTCCTCCATTACATTGCAATGATCCACACTGTACATGACTAAGTATAGAGACAAGCAGAACTTAAAGTAATTGATGCACCATAAGTGTATGTATAATAGTACATGACTGTATAATATGTATGTGAAAATAATAGAACACTGTGAGCATATGTACTACATACATTCCTTCATATTTATATATACATGTACATACAGTGTACATACAGTGTACATACATACGTACATGCATACATACATACATAGTTATTACATACCATACATACATACATACATACATAGTATTTAAATATGTATGTACCTACATATACGTAAATAAATACATACATACATTCATACATTCATACATACATACATACATACACATGCATTGCTCTATCAACTAAATACACAAGGGCATAATTGACATATATAAATCAACAAGCACCTGTTTACTTACTTTGAAGGACAAGAAATATACGCTCCATTTGCTGCTCCACAGTTGCCATAATTCTGACCTTGTATATTCAGTTGGTCATAACATGCGTCAATAGATGTTTGAGAAACTAAAATATAAAGATTAGGATATTAAAAATGTGTGTGTATGTATGTATGCATGTGTGTGTGTGTGTGTGTCTGTGTCTGTGTGTCTGTGTGTCTGTGTGTCTGTGTGTGTCTGTGTGTGTGTGTCTGTGTGTCTGTGTGTGTGTGTGTGTGTGTGTGTGTGTGTCTGTGTGTGTGTATGCCTGTGTGGCTGAATGACATCATTGTAAATGACCTATCAATCAATGTCAAATTCATGTGTGTGCATGTACATGTGTGTATACATGTATGTACATGTGCATGTATGTATGTATGATTGTATATGTATACCTGTTCCATAGCATTGCATACATTGTGTATGTATGTGTGTATGTACATGTACATGTATGTATATATGTATGTATATATGTATGTATGCATGTATGTATGTATGATTGTATATGTATACCTGTTCCATAGTATTGCATACATTGTGTATCATGAGAAATACAGTTTCCTCCATAACAATAAAACTGCAAGTAGGTGAGAAATGTAAGTATATGTTATATCAAAGTGTAGCACAGAGGGGTTATTAATAATAAAAAAACATTTTCAATAATAATGATAGAATATGTACGTAGGTGTCAAAACCCAAAAAGTATGTGAATTGTGAACAAGGTCAGGATGGGGTAACAGCAGGAATACAATCACTTCCATATAATAACCTTACAAAAGTACCCATGTTACTAAGACCAAAAGTAGCTGTACTTATTTATATAGGGTTATATGAAAGTGGTTTGTTTAATTTTTTTCCTGTTTTATCCATCTCAACTTTGTTCATATACTTAGATGTTTCTATCTGTGTGTGCGTCTGTCTGTCTGTCTGTCCTGCTGTTGTAAATACTACAGTTCATAAATCTCTAGTATCACTTATGGTGAACTTTTCATATGCCCTAAAAGAGGACGCTCTTATGACTTCCATTTTGCTGTTAGCTCTATGTCAGTGCACTCTAGTGTGAATCCACTTGTATGCATGTGGGGTAATCATTATTAAAATAATAATATAATTATAAGATTTAATCACATGTCCGAACATGGCTGAAGCACAATAATCTTTTAATGTATAATATGATCAAAATGTTTTATGCTTACTGAATTATTACATGGGTGTCCATTCTGTAAGTAGACATCTCGAGGACACTATGGTATTCAATATTTGAATATGTCTTTGCAAGTGATTGAATAGTTGATGGATGGATGGATTATGGATGGATGGATGGATGGATGAATGGATGAATCATGGATTGATGGATGGATGGATGGATGGATTATGGATGGATGGATGGATGGATGGATGGATGGATTATGGATGGATGGATGGATGGATGAATGGATAAATCATGGATTGATGGATGGATGGATGGATGGATGGATGGATGGATGGATGGATGGATGGATGGATGGATGAATGGATGAATCATGGTTGGTTGGATAGATGGATGAATGATGAATGGATGGATGGATAGGTGGAAGGACGAATGATGAATGGATGGATGGATGGATGAAAGGTTGGTTGGATAGATGGATGGATGATAAATGGATGGATGGATAGGTGGAAGGACGAATGATGAATGGATGGATGAATGGGTAGATGGATGGATGGATGGATGGATGGATGGATGATGGATGGATGGATGGATGGATGGATGGATGGATGGATGGATGGATGGATAGGTGAGTGAAGAGATGGATGGATGGATGGATTGATGGATTGATGGATGGACAATGGATTGATGGATGAATGGATGGATGGATGGATGGATTATCCTGGAAGGGAATTAAACAGTGATTGGACGAGCAGATGAATGGATAACTGGATAGATGGACGAATATTTTAATGATAGTCACTAACGTCGGAATCCTCTCCAGTACAGTATTCAGTAATATCACAGACCCCATCTGATTTACGACAAGTAGTTCCATATGCTAAAAACTAGAAGAAAGGAAATGAATCTTACTTTATCATATCTGGATGATGAAGTACATATCACCATTATAAGTATGTATAGTACTTAAACTGTGAAAGTTAACTAAGTTGATGAAACAAGCTACAATGTACATGTATCTTCACCTGACAGTTAGTACAGCAAGGTCCTGTAGCACATTGAGCATTATTATTGAGTACACATGTAGTGGCATTACAACAAGGATCTAGACATTCCTGTACAACATGGAGAGATTATAATAATAAATATATATTATTATTAATAATAATTATGTATAATAAATATTCTCAACTATTAAAACTCATGGTGTTCAAATATACAGTCATTGTTCAATTGTAAACTTCTACAATCGGGAAACAAATCACCATAGCAACCACATAATAAAACAACTTCATTATAATAAATTATAACGTTATTATTTTCTTTCTTACTTCCAAAAGCTTTCTCTCACTCTTCTCTATACTAACCTCTGGACTTCCACAGTCACACACTTCATCAGGTTCCTTGATACCATTACCACACTGGGGCTCTCCGACAATCTAAACAGATTGAGAATGTATATTTGTAAATTATAGATATGAAATGCTTGAAGTTGACTTAGTACGGTTTTGTTTATAACTATGTACATTGTACATGTCTACTGATCGCATAGCATATATACATATACTATGTACGTGTACATGTCTACTGATCGCATAGTATATATACATATACTATGTACGTGTACATGTCTACTGATCGCATAGTATATATACATATACTATGTACGTGTACATGTCTACTGATCGCATAGCATATATACATATACTATGTACGTGTACATGTCTACTGATCGCATAGCATATATACATATACTATGTACGTGTACATGTCTACTGATCGCATAGCATATATGCATATACTATGTACGTGTACATGTATGTCTACATGCGCATATGTGTGTATATGTATTTATGTACATGTATGACTATATTATATGTATGTATGTATGTATGTATGTATATGATTAACAATATTACACTTACTGTTGTTGGATTGTTGTCAAGACAACGTCCTAGTCCATTCTCAAAACCAAAGTCAAGCTCATCTCTACTACATTGAGACCATTGAGTTGGAGGAGGAAATCTAGAAACAGAAGAGAGGAAAACCTCATAGTACTGGTGAGTCAACATTTCAAACGACTTACCCTGATGCTGCATTCATTATACAACCACTACTACTCTGATCAGGACAATTACAATCTGTTATAATTAATTGGCTAAGATTAAGCTATACAGACACACAGACACACAGATAACACACATACAGACACATAGATAAACAGACACACAGACACACAGGCACACACAGACACTCATAGACACAACACACACACACACAGACATACACAGACACATATAGCACACATACACAGACACACGCACAGACCTACACAGACACACACAGACACACAAAGACACAAATAGACACACAAAGACACAAATAGACACACAATAATTATTACTCACTGCTATCATCATCATGTCTCATAACAAATATATGACCTAGTTCATGAGCAGCTGTTGCACCAACTGAAGAAACTGAAGAGCCAGTATCCTAATGATGAACCAAATATTTCAACATAAAATTATGATTGTATCTAATCATCATATTTGGACAATATAATTCTGTTCAATTACAAGGCAGAAGCAATTACATCACTACAAGGACTTGGTCAATGAATGTACGTAGAAAGAAATAGTGTATGTGAACTGCTTGAAGGAAATAGTAAGAGCTCTTCAAACTAAAAGAGACTGCAAGAAGAGGAACTATAAGTGTAAAGTAGATTGTTAGGTCTCCAACAGGAGCGATTAAAAAACCACAAGAATTTCTACATTCATAAATTGTACAATGTATATTCTGATCAATCTTTCTTTTCTTAACTAGAAGATATTCATTTTACTTCTATTCTGTATATTATATATATATATATATATATATATATATATATATATATATACATATATATATATATAATTATAGCAGTGGATTTGTAGTATTGTACAATAAAGGAGTTCGGTGGCTCAGATAGTAAGAGTGCCTGACTAGATATCAGAAGGTCCTGGATCTCTCATTGCTCCATACTATCATAGCAATGCCTTGTATAAGCCTTATGCAATCAACTGTATTAATTATTGTACATATTATCAGTAAAGTGAAATGTTGAAGTATTACTATACTATACTGTTGTGTCTAGGATAGTGGTTAACTAACCTGAGTAACACCCACTGAGGTATCAAAATTACACATTGTACCAACATAAGCTATTCCAACTGTATTACCAGCAATATTAATACCACTGAGATGAATAGAATGTTAACAGTAATGATAGTAATAATACCAAATCAGACTATCAAAAAGCCTGTCATCAGAAAGATGGATAGATGGATGAATGGATAGATGGATG
Source organism: Petrosia ficiformis (assembly GCA_947044365.1). Taxonomy (NCBI): domain Eukaryota; kingdom Metazoa; phylum Porifera; class Demospongiae; order Haplosclerida; family Petrosiidae; genus Petrosia; species Petrosia ficiformis. The sequence goes on from OX345640.1 coordinate 2,692,884, forward strand.
GATGAATAGACAGATGGATGAATGGATAGATGGATAATGGATTGAAAATTAATTTATGGATTGAAGGACAGAAATTAGGTCTATCATCACTAAAATAGAAAAGTGGATGAATGGATAGATGGAGGATGGATGGATGAATGATGGGTGGATGATTAATTTATGGGACAGAAAGACAGAAACCAATGCTCAATAAATGAATAAATGATTGATAGATAGATAAGCAGTTAATATGATAATCAACAACAAGAAATGTTTAATTTTCACATGACACTCACGTGATCATCATAGCACTGTCATGTGATATGGATGGACTGATATTATCACTATGATAGGTTTCAAACAAGGTTAAAAGAGTATTGGCATCAGTTTGAAATGGAATCAACTGTGATTGTGTCCACGTCATGGAATTCACTAACACAACACGGATATTGAGATCCTGATACAACTGTATAATTATAATAACATATTTATTAATAATATCATTTATTCATAATTGTAATGATGAATGATATCAGAAGTTCTCATTTCAATATGATACCAAGTAGTTTGGGAATCAGTATTGATACAAACTGATATGATCCTAACAGTACCTATACACCTACTATAATTATTATACTATACCATACTATATAAATAAAACATTATTTTGTAATTCCTTATATGAAAATATAACCTGAATTTGTCACATGTAATTACATGCTGACTGTATGGAAGAGCTTTTAAGAAACTAATGACTATATACATGTACATGTATATTATAATGCTATTTAGTATAGATAGTAAGAGGTTGTAACTTAAATTGGTTTACGTTCTATATCCTGTAGAATTTGAAGCTAAGTGTATTGTATGCAAGTGCATTATCAAGTTTCAGTATCATACTCAATACAATTATATTTGTATCAATATTTAGACATTACTTGATACTCAAAAATTTCAGATGTCGTATTAATATTGAACCATCAAGTACATGTACTTTGGTACAGTATCGTTCATCACTACATAATTATCCACTGATAAGAATGTGTCTATATAAATTATTACTGAATTCAAGAAACAAAATAACTTTTAAGAAAGGGGCAGTACATTGATACCCCTGAAAATGGTAATGAAACAAGGGTGAGTGATTTATTCAGATATACTTATAGTTGTATAGTATATGTCAATAAATGTCACCTACAGTAACAGCAATTACCTTAGTTTTACTGTCAGTATAGTCAACAATTACTGTCTCACTACTGTGGTGTTGAATTGACATGTATGGAAATTACTGTCAAAACTACCGTGTGAACATGTCTACTGAGTAATTACTGTACTTTATAGCGACTTTCTATTGACATGTACTGTACATGCATTATTACTGTAAATCGTGGAAACATTCACCTAACTAAAGGTCATTCACGTTCACCTTGTCCTCAGAAAAATGTTCATAACTTTAGTTTAGAATGACCAACAATCTTTTTACCTGCACCATTTTCAAATAATTAACCTTCTCGTTCTTTTTTTTGTGTATGTCAAATTTCAATTCATAGCTTCATTATTCAGTTACAGTATAATCATGTACATATAGAGTGATCACATCCTAATTTTAAGGACATCGTGAACGTGAACAGACTTCAGCAAATACACTAATAGATGTGACATGTTCCAACCTTGTTTTATCAGATGTATAAAAAATTAAAATTTTCCTAAATTATAACTGAATTCAAATAATATAATTACATGTATATACATGTATATATATCACCAATTTGTAAAAACTACACATGTGGGCACACAAATGCTTACATTCACTATGTGATCATAATTATTGTATATGAAGTCAATTTAGATGACTTTGTATTAGTGTTGTTTTAGTGTGTCAATAGTGACCAATTTTAGTTATAGTTACAGTCTGACTTAGTTTATCAAATGTTTAGTTTAGGTATAGTTTAGTTAACTAAAATAATATTAGGCTAATTACTAAAAGTCTTTTAGTTTTAGTTAACTAACTAAAAGTGCCCATTATTGGCCAATTTTCATTTTCGTTAGTTATAGTTACATGTATTGTAATGTAGTAGACTTGTAATTTAGTTACAGTATAGTTAATTAAAAGTCACAATGCTTTACTAAGAGGTGTTTTAATTATGGTTATAGTTAACTAAAACAACACTACTTTGTATACATAATGACAGTATTTGAATGATGGTGCCACAAGTATGATATACATTTCAAAGGGAAGATATATGTAATAGTGATATCACTTCCTCAATCATAGTAATATAGAGTGTTGATAATGACTATATAAGGTAACAGTTATGATAACACTGAACTATATACTATAAAGTCATCATGAATGTGAACAGACTTTACGCATAGCAATGCAATACCTATAAGATCTATATTGGGTTACATTTTTTCTACAAACAATCTGGCTCAAGCTACATGTAGATCTTAAATGGTACCCTTGCAACACGTTAGGATCTGGAATTGGTCCAACTCTGATATTGAAATATGCAGTTATGAAGGACATTGTTTGATAAATCTAGTGAATGCTCGTTAATTTTCGAAACTGACACTGTATAAAAACGTACACAGGGAGCAGGGCAAGAGCTATGTATGATGAAAGGTCAAAATGTCACTGTTTCTACATATCTGTTTAAGTCTATATTTTTATATTTAATGCAGTAATTATAATTTTAGTAACACAGCCTGACATCCATATAATTATTACATCATTCAGAAATTTTAAAATCTATCTATTTATCCATTTATCTATCTATCCCATGTACATGTATGTATCTATCTATCTATAAAGAGAACAGTGATAAAAGAAAACTTACCATATCTACTTGATTAACAATTTCAATTGCCCTCATAACAACAGCTGATAGGTCTTCATCATATGCCATATACTATCAAGACAAAATAACAAAATTAATACATCTATATATAATCATACTCGACATTCAGCTGCTACTGACTTTGGGAAAATAAGTTAACCATACCAATATAATGTCAATGTATTGGCAGGTCATGATCGATGATATCATAAAGCGGGATATTTTCATGGTGTGTAGTTTTCGTGTTTTGATCAATATTCGTGGGTCAAAAGTTTGTTTTTTAACCGATATTGCTCAAACTCCACCCATGACAATAAATTTTCGTGAGTTCAATATTCGAAAATATTCCGCTATACAGTATTTCTATTCACTTCAGAAACTTAAGTAATTCATACTATTAAATATGAAAGAAAAAAGAAAGAATATGTAGGGGATCTCTTGGCAGATCATGACATTCTAATCCACATGAGAAATATCATTTTACACAACTTCTTCCTGCCCACTATCAATTACTGTTGTATCATGACCAAAGTTAGAGTAATTTGAAGGCTTCTATGCCAGTAATTACTAAGAAAGGCAGGTGTTTATATACAGTAGTCACGTTTGTATTGAAAATAGAATACATAAAGATCATTTAGTCTTACCTGATAGTAGTCATTCACAACTAATAATTCAACAATAAGATCTTCATTTCTTTTTAACTGTTAACAAGACAAGAGACAGAGAGACAGAGAGAGACAGGCAGACAGACAGTGAGATACAGACAGTGAGATACAGAGATAGAGACAGAGAAACATATATACATGTAGAGATGAAAGGTTTAAATACAGCTTGATTCTGTTTTGACTTACTCTGTGATGTCTGAAAGATTGTTTAGTAATAGTATTTTCAATAACATGATGATGTGTGGTTCCTGTGTGCCAAATGCATAAACAACATTATATCAGTGTTAGTGTTATTTTAACACTAACTACTTTTCTTTACAACACTTCAGTGTTTTAGTTATAAAGGTCATTCATGTTCACCAAGACCTCAAAAAAATGTTTACAATTTTAGTTTCAAATAGTAAACAATCTCTTCACCTGTACCATTTTTCATATAATTATCCTTCCCGTACTTTTTTTGTGTATGTCAAATTTCAATCCATTACTTCATTATTTACAGTATAGTCTTTATGAAATTAAACTATACACTGTATTACATGTTTTGAGATTTTTGTGAATGTGAAAAGATATTTTAAATTACATGTATGTAACTACGTGTAACTAAAGTAATAATTATAATTAGGCTTACTAAAAGTTTTTAAGTGTCATTCAACTGACTAAAAGTGTGTTTTATCAAATTCCATGAGTCACAGTAAGATCTTTTAATTAGGCTTATGTACATACTGTCATACTCTAGTGTTGTTTTATACTTACAGTTTAATTAACTAAAGTCACAATACCTTACTAAAAGGGGTTTTAGTTACAGTTATAGTTAACTAAAACAACATTAAGTCATACTCACAATATAACCATATTCATTAAACTCACCACATGTTCCAATCTTTGTATTTTTATGCTCAGATTCCATATAAATAGCATGGAGTGAAGTGAGCTACAAGTAACACAAATAAGTATGGAGTGAAGTGAGCTATAAGTAACACAAATAAGCATGGAGTGAAGTGAGCTATAAGTAACACAAATAAGCATGGAGTGAAGTGAGCTATAAGTAACACAAATAAGTATGGAGTGAAGTGAGCTATAAGTAACACAAATAAGCATGGAGTGAAGTGAGCTATAAGTAACACAAATAAGCATGGAGTGAAGTGAGCTATAAGTAACACAAATAAGCATGGAGTGAAGTGAGCTACAAGTAACACAAATAAGTATGGAGTGAAGTGAGCTATAAGTAACACAAATAAGCATGGAGTGAAGTGAGCTATAAGTAACACAAATAAGCATGGAGTGAAGTGAACTATAAGTAACACAAATAAGCAGTGAACTATAAGTAACACAAATACATGTAAGCATGGAGTGAAGTGAGCTATAAGTAACACAAATAAGCATGGAGTGAAGTGAGCTATAAGTAACACAAATAAGCATGGAATGAAGTGAGCTATAAGTAACACAAATAAGCATGGAGTGAAGTGAGATATAAGTAACACAAATAAGCATGGAATGAAGTGAGCTATAAGTAACACAAATATGATGGTATTGTAATCTATATAGAACATACTGTGTTGGTATTATCCAGTGGTTCAATGTGATACAGATAGTTTTTATCGTTAATATCACCAAACCAACCTCTGAAATAGAGCATATAGTTAATTAGTATGAGGCAGGTAGAAACATAATATGTGAATCAATAAAAAGAAAATGAAGCAAGCATAGATTACGTGAAAACATGAATGTATAGTTGGATGCATTGGATGCATGGATGACTCACCAGAATAATTAAAATTTAAGACTAATCATTATCTAGTTACCTTAATCCATAGCATGTACTGAAGGTAGCTTTCCAGTCAGTATGATTCAATACAGTACCTTGGTAAAAGCAGTTTTGATGACCCTGTGACAAGTAAAAATAAATAATTATATATTTTACTCATCGAATATAGTCTTGTGAGCCAGACTCCTCTCCTTTTTGAGATCGTAGGAGTTTGACTTGTGAAGCTACATCACATTGCAGTAAATATTATACTGTAGAATATTCTAAAAGTATTTTGTGGTATTTACTTAAAAATACTAAGGTAGGTGTTACTTCATTTACACTACTTTCAGTATATGTAATCATACATAGCAACATCCTTGTTCTTTAGTCACATGTATGTTATATCATGTTATTCTATAACTTTCTAGAATTATGTCTCGTTTTATAAATACCTATGTATCACATCTTGTTTTTAAGAGGAAGAGTTTTAAGTTGTAAACCAAGATAATAAATACAACACTTACATTTTTAATTTCTTCTCCAGATTGGTCTTGATGAATAGAGGAGAAGTGTGGAGGTAATAACAGTCTGTTCGTGTAAAAAGAAATAATAATGAATGCTTAAAATGTAATAACAATTTACTCGTTCAGTTGAAGATCAAGATTGAATTGAGCCTCATCTAATCTTAAAACAACTTTAAGATACTTCGGATGGTTCTGAAGGAATTCATTGTAAAGTATTATTATAAACTATATTTGTCTTCTCACCTCTGAGGATACTTGTGTACTTGAAATAACAACAGGACGAACTTCAACATAATTGTATATAGTTTCTAACAAAGAAACACAGATGAAATGAATAATTATGCAGAATTTTATGCTTACCAGATGGTGATTTCTTGCTGCGAAATGATTGGCTTCTCCTAATAATAGAACAGTAGGTACAAGAAAACACACACACAAGAAACAAAAACAGCAATGCGTACTTCATCTTTGATCCGATGCAATTCTGCATCAATTACTCCAACGCCCAGCCAAGCCCAGCCCAGCCAAGCCTAGCCTATTTTAATAATTAACAACAAGTGTATATAGAGAAAAAAAACATCCCTATATTTGCTTTGTGATGACTATGTATTAAGCATTGCTGATGGCACTAGTGTCTCTACCTTTCTGTGTACTCCTGAAGACGTAAGTGTAAGCCTAATTGCAGTCTAAATACACAGATGTCTGATGAACTGACTGAGGTACTCCTTCATGGTTCTAAATGATGACTTCCTCGTGTCTGAAACTCAACAACTTATCATACTTACTTGTTAAAGATTCTTGCATAATATCTATACTGTTTCTCTGCTATATACAACAGTTATTAGCAGTTTTACATCCTTTCTGAATCTTCTTGGCTGGTCTGTAGCTCAAACGCGCGTTCTTTTACGCGCCACGCCCATTAATTGACCGAGCCCCCGGGAATGACGCAACTTCCTTAACTACATATACAACGCATAGTCGTGTAAGTGACACAAGAATATAATTATATATAATATATTATATATAATTATATAAATTATATATACATACATTAAACCCCGTGGAAAGCAATTATAGGGATGGCCCTACGGGCCATAATAAACACGTTCAAAAAGTATAAAAAAATTTGTATAAAAAAAAACTTGTTCACAAAAAAAGTGTAATAACATAAAAAATATAGTAAAATAATTATTGATTTGATGCATTACAACAAAAATTTCACCTGCATAAACAAAATAATAAAAAAACTTGTAATACAAACTAAAATATTTCAAATTTAAAAAGTCAAGACGTTCAGGTTACTCTAGGACTCCTTGAAAGAGAAGAATTACCAGAAATTGAGTTATCGCCAGAACTTTGTCCTTTCGAAGATTCTAGAAAATACAATATAATTAACATAGTTGCTACAATTACAATATTATATGTGTGTCTGTTGCGTTTCTCAAAAATGTATACTTTTAAAACCACAAAATTGGAATGATAGCATAATACTAAAAAGATGGAGGTTTAATTATGAGGTTCTAAGGTTGTGAAGGAGTGGACAGCAAAATAAAAAAAAAAGGAATATTATCCTGTTAAGTGTACTAAGACTAAAGTCTGTTCTCATTCACGATCTCCTCAAAATTGACCTTATATGTAATATAGTGTATAGTTTAATATCATAAGATTAATACATGATTATACTGTAACTGAATAATGAAGTAATGGATTGAAATGTGACATACACAAAAAAGAATGGAAAGGATAACTATATGAAAACGGTGCGTGTAAAAAGATTGTTGGTCACTCCAAACTAAAGTTATGAAAATTTTTCTGAGGGCAAGGTGAATGTCAATGACCACTAGAACATGAAGGATGGTTGTTGTTTGAAGAGTTCTCAGCAATACAATTATGGAAGGGTTACTGATAGACAATCAGAACTATACCTTGTTTGGGTTTTGGAGGTAATGTTGGAGAAGGAGTTAGAGAATTTTTTTGCTCGTTCACCTTCAAACTCGAAGGAGAAATTGGAGGACTTGCAAATGTTGTACTAGTTAGTGGACTAACAGGACTAACAGGAGCAACAACATCATGTTTCTTGTCTGACTCCGATATTCGTCTTGTAGTTGTTGGTGTAGACTCTCTTGAGCTTCCTGGAGTACCAGGATCATTAATATTGTCCTCTTCTAAAATAAAAGACAAGAAATTTAAAAACGTATACACTGTAGATGAATTAGATTCATACAAACTCCCTTTTTGTAAATTCTACATGTATATATAATATTAGTGTTGCACCTATACAGCAATTTGCCTATATGCCTATATGCCTATATTTCATAATCCAAATTGCCTATATGCAGATCTGATCTGATTTTGTCTTTGTGAAATATATAGTTGTATTTATCTAGTTTATAACTATTCACACATGGTATAATGTTAATTATTCTATTGTTCGTGTGCTCTACGTTCAGCCTAAAGTACATGTACATGTAGTTACAGGCATATTCAGCCTTGGTTGCACATATCGTTTTTGTACTTGTGCAGTTTGACAATAATGTATTTACATAGCCTGAAAAATATTGTGTAAGCTGTATAGGCAATGTATAGGCAATGCAGTTGCCTATACCAATACTCTGCCTATATCTTCAATATAGGCACCTATTCAGATCCCTATTCTAGTATAGGTGCAACTCTATATAATATCAATGTATGACAGTAAAAATCCCCATACAGTACAGTGATTACTAAATGGTTTCATTCACACTACAACAGTGTTCAACAGTAGTTATGACATTAATTCAATACTTGTCAATTCAACAGTAGAGAAAGTGTAATTACAGATAGTAGAACTAAGGTAAATACTGTTACTATATAGTGACATTTTATTAACATAGTACATGTATATTTCCTGGTGCTAATACATGTACCACATATAGACCTGTCACCAAGAATGCACTATACATGTAACTAATAAGAGATTTTACAATATGCCAATAAACCATTGGGATATGTACCAATAATTGATACCAATGTGATATTATATTCACATCTATTAGTTTCACCTTTTCCTCTCCTTTTTCTTAATTTTGCAAAAAGCTCACTTTCTCCTGGAGATGTATTATCTTTTTTAGGAGAAGGAGGAGGAGGTTTCGGTTTCCTTCCTCCTGGTTTTGCCTGCAAATGAGAGAAAGCGAAAGAAAAAGAGAAAGAGAGAGAGGGGAGGGGGGGCAAAGATGCAGAGAAATCAGTCAGAGATAAATATTATTCACTCTTCAATTTCCTTACAATCAATCTTGCCATTTCAGACATCAAGTCGTTTCCAGAATTCTCTTTAGGCTGTAAAAAATGCAACAATCAACACTCACTTCATAATTACAGTTATTCAAAGACAACAACGACCATTAATCTCATACCTTAGTTTCTCTTTGCACTTTTTTCAAAGCTATGTTTCCACTGCGAATGGATGCAATCATGTTGGCCATTGGATCTGGTGCTGAAGTATTACAAGAAGAAAATGAGTGAATATTTACCTCCTTCATAAATAACTGGGATACTAACGAGTTGTAGGTTTTTTTTCCTCCACTTTAGCTTTTTTTAGTTTTATTTGTCCACTGCGAATAGACTCCATTACACTAGACATAGGATCATCAGCTATTGAAAAATTAATTAAGCAGTAGATTAATAATTATGTTGGTTGATAATCATTTACGGGATTCGGTCTTAGCATCTGTATCATCTACGTTCGCCTTTTTAAGCCTGCAAATTATAATTAATTAAAAAGATGAATGAAGGGGCTAACTCACTGAACACTAGCTAAAGAGGCTCCAAGAGAAGGAGGAGGAGGAGGAGCTGAAAGTTTATAAAAAAACAATAAGTAATGTTTATAATTATTATCATGATTGGGAGCACACGAGCCTTCCCTGAATGGGAACAGAAAGGAGCATATAACTACCGTACATGGTTGTTGAATTATTAGTTGACTTCAATGCCCATATATGGAGATCAGACATGGGGGCAATTACAATGTATTATTACTAAAAATCAATATAATTATTACTATTACTAATACACATGTACCTCCTAAGTCAATGTAATATATTACTAATACTATTACCTTAAAAATCAGTAGATTACTAATACTATTACTAATACCTCCTAAGTCGATGTAATATATTACTAATACTATTACCTTAAAAATCAGTAGATTACTATTACTATTACTAATACCTCCTAAGTCAATGTAATATATTACTAATACTATTACCTTAAAAATCAGTAGATTACTATTACTATTACTAATACCTCCTAAGTCAATGTAATATATTACTAATACTATTACCTTAAAAATCAGTAGATTACTAATACTATTACTAATACCTCCTAAGTCGATGTAATATATTACTAATACTATTACCTTAAAAATCAGTAGATTACTATTACTATTACTAATACCTCCTAAGTCAATGTAATATATTACTAATACTATTACCTTAAAAATCAATATATTACTATTACTAATACACATGTACCTCCTAAGTCAATGTAATATATTACTAATACTATTACCTTAAAAATCAGTAGATTACTATTACTATTACACATGTACCTCCTAAGTCAATGTAATATATTACTAATACTATTACCTTAAAAATCAGTAGATTACTAATACTATTACTAATACCTCCTAAGTCGATGTAATATATTACTAATACTATTACCTTAAAAATCAATATATTACTATTACTAATACACATGTACCTCCTAAGTCAATGTAATATATTACTAATACTATTACCTTAAAAATCAATATATTACTATTACTAATACACATGTACCTCCTAAGTCAATGTAATATATTACTAATACTATTACCTTAAAAATCAGTAGATTACTAATACTATTACTAATACCTCCTAAGTCGATGTAATATATTACTAATACTATTACCTTAAAAATCAGTAGATTACTATTACTATTACTAATACACATGTACCTCCTAAGTCAATGTAATATATTACTAATACTATTACCTTAAAAATCAGTAGATTACTAATACTATTACTAATACCTCCTAAGTCGATGTAATATATTACTAATACTATTACCTTAAAAATCAGTAGATTACTATTACTATTACTAATACCTCCTAAGTCGATGTAATATATTACTAATACTATTACCTTAAAAATCAGTAGATTACTATTACTATTACTAAAAACATTTTCAATAAAAATGAAGGAAGATGTAGGGACGTCAAAACCCAAAAAGCATGCAAACAAGGTTGGGAGGTTAACGTAGGACCTAAAATTAAACAAACCACTTCCATATAACCCTACATAAGTACAGCTCTTCTCTTTGTATTTTGCTTTATAGCGGTGTAAGTACTTATGTAGGGTATATGGAACTGGTTTGTTTAATTTTAGGTCCTACGTTAACCTCCCGACCTTGATTGCATGGTTTTTGGGTTTTGACGTCCCTACATCTTCCTTCCTTTTTATTGAAAATCTTTTTATTATCCTTGTTTCCATTGTATTTTTCTGAATGGTAGATAATTTTATGTAGATTGCTATAAGGCTTGTTCATCATTGAAGGTCAGACTTTTATATAATTATATCCATTATTTATGAATTGATTATCATTCTCATTTCACTTACAGATGACGCTGTCTGTTTTCTATTTCATTTACAGCTTTGCCACAAGAAGTAGTGCTAGTCTCTGTGTCAACCATTCGGCATTCCAGTGCTTATCATAGTATATAATATTTATTATATTATCAGTATACCATGGTTTTAATATTAATAATTATTATGATCATTATTTTAAGAATGTATTTGCTCACAAACTTTATTACTATGCTTATGATTCCAACGTAGCAGGCAGTTTCAGTAAACAGCTTTCGTGTCCTGAGGACACAAATGCGCACTCACAATTAATTCCACGTGGGTAAATTAATGAATGCACTTATAAAAATGGCGTCCAATTCAAGATCAAATCTTTACCGTCATTGAGACTGTCTTCTTTCATAGTATCTGAAGATATCATCTCGCTACTTTAACACCAGAATTTTACTATAAATGCGATTGGAATGGTGCTAGAATCATTGTGATTGTTCAACAAACAAAAAAATGATTTGTCTAAAATAATAATAATAATGCAGATTTTGCCAGTTTTGCCACTCGCCGGTTCTCTACCCTAACGACAATATTTGGCCATCTAGATGGTGTTGGTAGTCATAAAAACACTAGATATGAACAGGTATGTGTGTATTAAAACTTATCTTTCAGCTCATCACTTGCAATTGAAATGTATGGGCAGCCATTTTTTTTCCAGGCCATCCCTACATAGATAGTACTACCGTACTCTCTGATACCTCCTAAGTTGATATAATATACTACTAATACTATTACCTTAAAAATCAATATATTACTATTACTATTACTAATACCTCCTAAGTCGATGTAATATATTACTATTACCTTAAAAATCAGTATATTACTATTACTAAAAATCAGTATAATTATTACTATTACCATTACCTTGAAAATCAGTATATTACTATTACTATTACCTTAAAATATCAGTGTACCATTACTAATACTATTACTTGACTGTCTATTACTATTACTATTACTATTACCCCATGTCTGATGGAGATATACAAGTAGAGCTAAATATCCTCGTTATTGCAAATGATTAACATGGTGTTTTAACCAGCAGTTGCCTGCTTCTTCCCATATTTGGCTAGGTTCATGTGCTCTACACATTACAACAGAAACATTACCTCCAGGGACACCACCAAGGACACCAGGAGGTGGTGGTGGAGGAGGAGGAGGTGGAGGAGGAGGAGGAGCTAAATGAAAAGTATACATGTAATCATCGTACTGATACATGTATGTATTAAATGATTACTTACCTCCTGGAACACCTGGAGGAGGTGGAGGGGGAGGTGGTGGGACACCTATAAATGAAGTTTATAATAATGTGGTGACTCTAACCCAATCTACTCTAGTATAACTCTATCAAAGCCTGGACCCTATTCCTAATCCCGAAACTAAAGTAGAATCATGTTGAGTTGAAACTGAACTCATTATAAATTCATTAAAAATTGCTATGTAAATCAGATAAGCGTATGCATACATGTATTATGTGCAACATTACTATCAGTTAATTAAGAAGGGTGCTAGAAGGGTGTAGCACCCTGTGAGAACCCTAACACATACTTTAATAAGTCTTTTCAGTTTGGTTAGGCTTGTTTTAATATCAATCAGATTATATAAATATTGAGTTTGGGATAGGCCAGTTAATGTGCAATATATTCAGTAAATATTCTTACCACCAGGGATAGAAGGAGGAGGAGGAGGAGGAGGAGGAGGAGGAGGAGGAGGAACACCTCCTGCAAATCCGGGAGGAGGTGGTGGTGGTGGTGGAATCAGCACTGCATTAGCTGCTTCTTCCTCCATTAAAGTGATCTTTTCTTTAAGTTCCTCGACTTTATTTGTGAAAATAAAATACATGTACATAGAGCCATGTATAGTTAAAAGACATAAACATTACATACCTTTTCCTTCTGAATTTTTAGCTCGCTCCTCAACAGTTTCCAAGTGCTTACTCATGATGGACAACTTCTCTTCAAGTTCTAAGTGGGATATAAATTATACAAATGAAGTTTGTGAAATTAAAGTAACGAAACATCACATACTTTTATTTTCATCAGCTAGTGTTGATTCTTGTAAATCGAATAGCTTTGTTTCCAACTCCTCAATCTGTGATTTATAAACAGCATAATAACATAATTATATTATACCAGTATTGTTTTAGTGTGGTCCATTTTTAGAATCCCGGACTCAATCCCAACTTATCAACAAAGACCCTTTAAGAGTACCTGACCAGGAGTCAGGGGATCTTGGACTCAATCCCAACTATCAACAAAGACCCTTTAAGAGTACCTGACTAAAAGTCAGTGGATCCTGGACTCAATCCCAACACGGTGTAAGAATTATTTTTTCTTAATCTTTAGCATGTTACAGTGGCTCTTTTCAATTATTGTTTATAACAATTATAATACCTTCTTTTGACTAATAGATTTTTCTTCACTAAATTGTTTTTGTAGATTTTCTATTTGGAACATTGCATCAGTGAGTTTCTCATTATCTGCATGTGAAGTCATCAGTACTGAACTCTGTCGTCTTAAACTGTGCAATTCTGATTCAATCTATGAATAAAAAGATAAACTATATCAAACAAAATGTGATCACAAATGAGACATCTGTCACTCAGAAGACAATACCTTTGATCAAACACATTCACATGGTCACTATTAAACTATTTAGTATAGAAACCCAAATAAATTTGGTGAGCAGTACAAGCACCTGTTACATACAGTTCATGTAAGCCATCATGCAATTAATTAGAGTATATATGGTACTACATTAGCTAGTATATATATAGGATAACCAAGGTAAACAGTTGTAAATATTTTGACTAATATCTGATCAATTTGTGACATGAACTGTACAGAATAATGAACAGAGCTTTGGAACTCTTCAATAATTATACAAATGGTCTACTGAAAATGAAAACAACTTCTTGTAACCAATAACCATACAAAATACTAAAATACTCTACTGATAAAAACACCAGTGTAGTACCATATATACTCTAATACTGTGTAGAAATATTTGATAGAAACCCTATACCTACACTGTACTCTAATTGTTTCATGCTGGCTTGCATAAAGCATACTTTAACTTCAACCTCAAGAATTGGAATTTAATCAAAAGATTTAGTAAAAATAGATAATCTTAATTATGCTATATTGTACAATAGTACAATCCTGTAACTAAATTGAGTGTAGATTGTGAATAAAGTTAACTATAAAGGTCCTTGAGAATCTTCTAACCAATTAGAAAATACAAGATCAGTTTTACACAGGAGCCCAGAATAACAGAAAACGATAGAGACATAACCACACATTTAATTTAATTGCTCAAACTGTCCATCTGATTGTCTGTTACTACTTTAGAGACCATGTGATTGGCATCGACTCTACAGCCAGTGTTTCCCGAGAATAAATATTAAGGGTGGGGGAGTGCATCAGTGGTATATGACGTTTGGTCAACAATGTTCAATCCATGTTATAAAATAGTGTTTTTCAGCATAAAATTTAAAATTAAAGGGTGGGGGAGCGCCATGTTACCATCCTTTAGGGGAAACACTGCTACAGCTCAAGGTAAGCTATTAAAGGGATACTTTTAGAAGCAGAAACCTAATAACAGCAAAACGAGAGCATGTTTCGGAGGAGGCTAAATCAATTGTGATTATGTATTGACTTCCGATTCTAATAAGATAATGTAAATACTAAATACCTTTTTGTAATTAGTTTCAATTTCTTCTCTTGATTTTTTTTCTGCTTCCAATTCTTCATTAAGTGTTTTCAGTTGCTCTACAGTTAATTGAGACACTTTGGAAAGAAAGATTAGTTATGCTAATGAATATAATATATTACTGAACTAACTTCTCTTCAATCTATCATGTTCTTCTACTATGGATGGATCCGGCCTCTTTTGCAGATCTTGTTCAAGTTGGATAAGCTATTAAAAAAGAGAAACACAATAACAACAATAATAAACAAGACAATTCTATTTTAAAAGATGATTCTAACTTAGTAAACGTCTACACAGACTAGGATCATGAAGGACAGTCGACTACAAATTTACCATAATGCAGACTTATTATATGACTATTTTAAAAGATGATTTATTCAGGAAGACTACAGAGACAAGGATCATTAAGCATGATTAAGGACAGTTGAAAAATTATACCTACAAATAAGGCATTAATAGTCTCTACAGAGACTGAGATCATGAAGGACAGTTGACAATAGATACCTACATGTGTAACGATGAATGTCCTTTATGATACAATAAAAGCCATAAAGGATAATCATTATGTGGAAGTCAATCTATTTTGTACCTACAATTAAGGCATTAATAGTCTCTACAGAGACCGAGATTATGAAGGACAGTTGACAATAGATACCTACATGTGTAATGATGAATGTCCTTTATGATACAATAAAAGCCATAAAGGATAATCATTATGTGGAAGTCAATCTATTTTGTACCTACAATTAAGGCATTAATAGTCTCTACAGAGACCGAGATCATGAAGGACAGTTGACAATAGATACCTACATGTGTAACGATGAATGTCCTTTATGATCCTATACAATAAAAGCCATTAAGGATAATCATTATGTGGAAGTCTATCTATTTTGAAACATGATTCAGAAAGAGTCTATGAGATTAGGATCAAAAAGGACATTCATCGTTAAAAGTAATCATCATAGTATAGTAACAGTATATACATTAAATAGTATTTTACTTTTTCCTTTGTAGTTTGTAATTCTTCTTCATTTGTTTCTAATTCCAACTGTCGAGCCAAGAGTTTTTTCTCCATATTTTTTAAGTCGTTAGTAGTTACAGTTAAAGACTGAGTAAGAGCTTCCACTGTTTGTTCCAAATCTATGTAAACAGTCACACATAAGTACAAACATACATTACAGTTATTTAAAACTTTAAAGTTTTTGTTTTTCAAATAAAAACTTTCTTTGTAGGTGTAGATAAACACATTACTAACATTATTATTATAATATAGTATAGTGTATTTACCTTCTGTTTGTGTTTGCAGCGTCGAGTATTTGAATGTAATGTCTTCTAATTGCTATGAAAACAACCAGATGCATCAATAACATACAAGTTACTTAATCCATTATGATTCAACAACAATACTTACAGCTGCTAGGTTGTCCTTTTCCTGATTACCAATACTGGATATTGATTCATTAGCTCTCTTCAAAATTTTATTCTCATGGGCCATCTGAATGGATATGGATAAAGTGATTAAAATGACATCATTGACATGATCATGAGGAGGTAAATTGTTCTAGACTGCATGAATGTTGCCATGTAATGTTGTTTACATGTAAATAACTATAATAGATAATAAAAAGATCTTGTTAGTGTCTTGTACTATAGCACAAATTACAGGGGCTATATTAAACATTATACAGCCTTCACCTTGATTAGATAATAGTCTAGTCTAGTCTAGTGTCTACATGTACATGTACAGTACATAGGACAAACAAATTAATCATGATTAAACTAACTTCCATAGCTAATGTCTCTGCTCTCTCTTTTAATTCAACTTCCTGCTCCAGTTCACTGGTAAGTACACCATATTGATCAAAAGCTTTAGAGGAAGCTGAAGAAAGAGATACACACACTAACAGCTAGGGGGAAAATTTCAGATATTACTAGCAAAGAAGAAATGAAACTAAAATATAAAATAAATAAAAAATAAACGAATTGTGTGGACAAGAGAGCTCTTGAGTTTACCAATTAACAAAAAGTAAAATACTACAATAGTATACTTTTCTTTAAATTTCAGTTACAATGTTTTGGTAATTCCAGTTTTGAAAGCAACAGTCTGTTCAATACTAAAGGTCATTCCTGTTCACCATGACCTCTGAAAAATATTTCAAACTTTAGTTCGGAATTACTAACAATCTTTTTCCCTACACCATTTTCGTACAATTATCCTTCCTGTTCTTTTTTGTCTGTTAACTTTCAATCATTAAGTTAAAGTATAATCTTATGATAACATATACAATTATCATATCCTAATTTTGAGGCCATTTTTATTTTATGAAGCGATACATATATCTAAATAAGAAACTCTAAATTGGACTTGACATTAGTTTTATTGCTAACATTTCCATCAAGCAACTACAAGCTACATACCCAATTGTACTTTCTTTTTAAACTTTTTGTTTAAATGACTTATCTTACTTTCTTTTAAATTATCCAATTCCTCTTGTATTGCCTTCAACTGCTCCTCAGTCTGTTGACGGGACTGCCTTTCTGCTTCAAACTGTAGATATATAATGTAATAATCAATAATATTGAAATGCTCAAACAAATATTTTGTCGTCTACATGTGATTAAGGATGACATATCAGATTATACATAAATGCATTATGTGTTAGTAAACAAATGGCAACAGAGAACATATAAATGTATCATACGTTACAAAACTGCAGGCACAAAGGTTCAAACATGAACAAATATAGTCATGCAAATTAATGATTTGCATCATTATGGAAATGGGATTTAGTAATTAACAATATATATAGAGAAAGTATCCCTATGACTGCTTCATGGTGCCCAGCATTCAGTAATCACGGCTGATTTTAACATGCCTGAAACACAACAGCCTATTATAGTTATTACTTTGATTATCTACTTTTCTTACCTTTTAAAGGACCTTGCAGAGCTTTAGGAATATATTTCAGGCAGAATAGCCAGCTATTAGTTCCAATTTACATTATGGAAATGGTAATTAAAAATTATTCACATTCACCATGAGTGTTCCCAGGAAGGACCAACAGTCTTTTACCTTTACCATTTTCATATAAATATCCATCCCATTTTTTTTTGTGTATGTCAAATTTCAATCATTCCTTCATAATTAAGTTAGATGCATCAATTAACCTTACTATGCACTATATCCGTCATCAAATTCTAAATTTTAGGTCATTGTGAATATGAACAGACTTTAATATACTCGTGCAAATTAATTATATGCACTATTAAGGGAGTGGGATTTTGTAATAAATTACCTTCGCTAGATTAGTTTCATGTTGCTTCCTTAGCCCATCAAATTCTACCAAAGCTGTGTAGTAAAGAGAAGACACATATACACATTGTTACATCATATGTTAACCCACACATTACCACTCAACACAAATCATATAAAACCCACACATTGCCATTAATCAAAAAAAACATTACTCTAAACTTGTGAGTTGATAAAGACAATCATAATCACAAGCTAGCATGGATAAATATATAAAGAATGATAATGTAATTACAGCATGGATATGTGATTTGATTACAGGACCAATAACCTTTTCAAATTAATTATGTACGTATTTAGTAGTGTGAAAACAAGAACAATGTCTGCTAAATCTAGTGAATATCTTGTAAATGGAAACCGAACTGCATACAAAGTATTTTATATTAGGGATTAAACAATTATATACATGTAATACTAAATACAGATTACATTTTTTATTTGTTAAAAGGACAAGTAGTGAAATAGGACAAAATGTACACCATTCCACACCCCAGGGAATACTCCTAATGTAAATATAGAAAATGAATGCATTCCTCTAAAACATCTCAAAATTTTTACCAAACATAGTTTGATAAGTTATTAAATATTAGGTTAATTTAATCAACTAGCTATAAATGGATCCTTCTGATATCTGGATAATAATAGAAATTGAATGGCTTTGCTTGTGTGTACATGTAAATCATGCTTAATAGTGTACATGGAGTACTTAGTATACACACAATATTAACAAGCCCCTCCTTCTTTTTTTCTATGGAATTTGCAGACATCACAAAATGATTCATCTCACCTTTTCTTGCTATATTTTTAAGAGTTTCATAATTTCTATCCACATTAAGATATTTCAACTTCAATAATTCGTCATTCTGTTTAATGTTACTCCCACTTGTAGAAGGAGAATATCCTTTCTTCAAACTTGAACTAGAATGTTGCTGCTTCAAAGGAGAATTTTGAGGCAATTGCTTCGCAGGTGATCCCAAAGGAGACGTTTTAGGAGGAGGTACGGGTTTGTGTGGCAATTTAGGTTGCTGCATTTCAGTTTGCTGTGAAGTAGATCTAGGAGGGGGCGGGGGTGCTCTCGGTTGTCTTCTATTCGGTGGCTGCTTTGGAACAAACGATGTAGACATGGCTGAGTGCTTTTATTGAAGTTCTGATTCTCTGAAGCGGAAGAGGAACCTGGACACAAGATGTTTTGGGGTTATAATTATTATGCGTGCAAACTCAGCGCAAAGAAAGGAAGTGACAGCCCATTAATCATAGTTTGTATAAACTACGTCTATACAAACTATGATATTTACGAAGACACTCCCTATTTTTTTTTTGACAATAATAATAAGTGTATAATTATAATTATATTATTACCAATAATTATAATGAATAGAAGAAATCTATAATTTTTAATAATAATAGATGTTCATTGGATCTGATCAAACAATTGTATGATTACAGAAATAAACCAATAATAATAATAATAATAATAAATTTATAATATCTAAAGTATAAATGAATAAATTTTTGTAATAATGAAGAGATACATAGAATGATTTAATAGGCCTGAAACATTAACAACAAATTAATAAAGACGGAAGATATTTTGGGAATGAAACAAATCATTGATGATATTTCTAATTGTTGAGTCTAATACAATCAAAATTCATGAAGTTTATATTTTTATAATTCTATTTAATATTATATATATATATATATTATATATAAATCTGGAATGCTAATTTACAAGATTCAGTACATACATTCGTATTTTTTAAGCAATCTGAGGTTGCCGTGCAAAGAAATAAAATGAGACATTAATTTAATAATAAACAAATCCTCACTTCTTTCGAGTAATAGTGATAGTTGCACGTTTAATCTGGGTAGCCTGCAATTTGTTAGATTGGGAATTTTCAGGACAATATTTGATAGTATGGGCCAAGTCACCATTGGCTCCACACAGTGGGCATGTGTATGCACGCAAAACAGGGCAAGTGACTTTGCAATCTGCATCTTTGAGGCAGTGACTAGTATAGAAACTCTCACTTTCTCCGTTGTTCCTGCAGAACACGCAAACCTGTTGTTTCATAGGACGGTTAGGAAGCCTTACGCTGAGGGATCCTCGTTCCAAAAGAGTAGATGATGGGAGGGGTCGATCGATGGATGTAAACTGCAAGAGCAAGTCATCCGAATTTGAATAAATCTCTGTTGGGCTTGTAGTAGTTGTAGTAACAAAGTTATAGAACTCATTGTTGTCAGTAAACTCTGTACTTGTAGTAGATCCAGATAAATCGGACGAGGCAGCAGAACCGAGGCTATCACGTCGGTCTCGAATAATGGGTGGACTGTTGCTCCTCAAGTTCTGTTTAGCTTCATTTCTCATACTGCTTACAATCTTGCTGAGTCCGAGATAGTCGTGGAATACGTTGTACTCTTCCGTTCCATCAAAAGGACTGGTACATCCAGAAGCATGGCCAGAATCTGGGCTCGAAAGAACGTTTTCAGTGTCTTCAGGGAAGGTGGGGGCCTTGATTTGCAGAGCTTTGAACATCTTGCAACACAGAAATCAACAGAACTTGGAAAACGTTAAGATGATAGCTTGCTGGAGCTCAGATTACCTGCAGATTGCAGTAAAGAGAGAGAGAAAGGGTGGCGAAGGAAGACTAAATGCACCAAAAAAGGGGTGTGTAATTCTGCAAACAGGCAGCTGGATTATATAGAATCGCAGAAACATTACGTAAAACTCCGCGGACTTCAAAGGATACGGACTGGGCGGCAAATAGCCAAATAATATTCAATTACCACCCCATCCAAGAACAAAACAAAAGCTAATTTAACAAAATAGGTGTGAAGACTACAAAGGATTTATTACTTTGAAAACAGGATTAATATTCAATTGAATATACCTGTTCCATAAATATGATGTGGATACATAAATAATTATATATAAATTTTCACTTTTATGTTGTGTCTTTTATACATGAAAATAACAATGCAGATGGAGGACATTGTAGACTCAACTTCTCCAACTGTTGTTGGATCTGAATCAGTTTTGACAGCGCAATTGCACTCACCAAACCAGTTGGAGCTCCCAGTTTTATGAATTTACACTGTAATGCAACAGCCTACATGTCATTAAAATAATAATTATTATTATAAAATCCTGAATACATGCAAGTTTCAATTACTAACCAATTCAGTGGCAAAGTTTAGACTATCACATGTTTGCTGTCCACTAACAGACAGCATTAGGTAGCGACATTTATCTAAAAATTTAATGGATAAAAAGTAAATTTTGAGTACATACTTTTTACACTATACATTGTACATTAATTTTAACTTATCAAAATTTTATACTAAACAGTTTTAGTTAAGTTTTAGGTAGCGCTGAGGTAATGACATATTTATAAGAAACTTCTTTTTACTACACACGCTCACTTATGAACATAATTATCTGATTTCAGATGCAATTTTGCCTGATGTTAATAGTCTCCGACATTCTGTTAACTATACTATAACTCAAAAGCATAGCATTAAAAAAAACAGGCTGTTGCATAAATCTTTTGCAATTGGCATTTCAAAATTTCAGAGTTACAAAGAATGTGGATAATTAGAGCAAGATATGTAATGTCAGAAAATGTATGACAATTAGCATAAGCATTATCTCAATGTCAAATGTATCCCAAACTTAATTCCCCTTTTGTGAAAACTAAATGTTTATCATTAACATTAAGTTTTATCAAATATGGTAGACCCTTGTGGCCTTGCCTATTACAAAAGCATCCATAATTACATTAAAAATGGGTGGATTGGCCTGGTTAGTGTAGCCATCACCAAAACAGTTGAGACAAAGAATCCTTTCAATATCATTTAAAACAATAATTTCCAAAACTATATCAAAGCTCTGTCCTTAAATCAATAATGTTCCTGTGTCAACATTAGTAACGAAGTCATGTTAAACCCAACATCTAATTCAAGTTGCCAACAACACAGCTTGTAAACACCATAAATTTCTGTTAAACTGTATTCATAAGATATATTATATTCATCAATCAAAACAACACAGATATATAACGATATTCATTGACAATAGGATAACATCACATAGCCAGTAATATGATTCATTTTTCATTAATGCTTGGAATGCCTCATTTCTGGGTGGTCTTAAATACAGGGAAATTCATTATTAAATATCCAAATGTGTTTATTTGTTACAATGACTCACCCATTAAACTGTTAATCTCTGCAAAGCAATTGCTAAGTAGGGGATATCTAGATGAGACTGCAGAACAGGTTATGAATGGAATTGGAGACAAATTAGTTTTAGATTCCTTTTCATCGCTATTGTCTGAATCTGTTTGATCATGTGTTGGAAATATAGCTCGTGTTGTTCTATCAGTTATCAATAGACATTTATTTCCAAGTTGATCTATTAGTGTATTCCAGCTAACAGAGTCCTAAAAGAGAATAATTCACACAGAGTGATTAAATGAATGCATATAAATGTTTTGCTGTGGTTGTCTTGTGCAGACAGCCAAAATTTAAAGCCTATTTAGGATAGCAAATCTCATTAGCTTTGCATGTCGACTGAATAATAAGTGTTTAAGAGTAAACACAATCTGTTCCCTTTTGCTAATAGTCAACAAGCATATAAATACATACATACAGATAAATAAAATAAAAACAATAATACATGTACATTATAATTGAAGAAGGGCTGAGAGGCACAGTAAAAATTGACTACTGGAGATTGTTGCGCACAAAAATGGATTAAAAAATTGGATGAAATAGGGAGTATTTCTTTAAATTTTATCTCCTCCTGAAACAAGTGTTTTGGTGTTACCTAGACCA
The DNA here is from genome assembly GCA_947044365.1 of Petrosia ficiformis. Classification (NCBI taxonomy): domain Eukaryota; kingdom Metazoa; phylum Porifera; class Demospongiae; order Haplosclerida; family Petrosiidae; genus Petrosia; species Petrosia ficiformis. The sequence continues at coordinate 2,716,150 of OX345640.1, forward strand.
CTCTGGCAGGCTCTCAAATCTTCAATTATATAATTATTATACATAATTGGTGAATAGTAAAATCAAGCTTATTAATGTGGAAACTGTTTTGTAACCAGATCACAGGAAGTGAAAATTGCAAATAGAAATATAATAGCCATGTTAGAGGAGTGTCATTCTTGAAATGATTGTAATATAATAGGTACAGGATATAGATATACAATTGTTAAATGATGAGAAAGTTCAACAGAAGTCTTCCTAAAATTTCATTAGTAGTGATCACACAGTATATTAATAATACTCTTCCAGGATAGGTTTGGGTATAATATAATTATATACCTTTGGATGTAAAGGATCTATGAATCCAATTAATCCTGGATAATTAGATAAAAGACCGGAATAGATAGCAACTAACTCTTCTCCTGTCTTCCATTGACCTGATATTATTTCATATTTCTTTTTCTCCTAAAAAATGATATATAATTGAAACCATTATCTGTAATGCTATTAAAATAACATTCCTCTTAATGTAATGATATAAGTTTGAATTATAGTTTAACTACTTGAGAATAATTTCCAGTAACTGGTTTAATGTAAAGGTGATACTTCACTAGTCTCACTTTTTGAAATGAAACAGCTCTAGTATAATATATGGTGACCTAGTGTTGTTTTAGTGTGACTATAGTAACCACTTTTAGTTATAGTTATAGTATGCGTGGTTTCTCAAACTTTTAGTTTAGTTATAGTTTACACTATTAGGCTTACTAAAAGGGTTTTAGTTTCAGTTAACTACCCCCCCCCCCCCATTATTGGCCAATTTTTATTGCAGTAGACTTGTAATTTAGTTACAGATTAATTAACAACACAATTAAATAGGGTCATTCCATTTACGATCAGCTCGACCTCAGAAAATGTTCATATAATTGTCTTTCTTGCTCTTTTTTTGTGTGTCAAATTTCAATCCATTGCTTCATTATCGAATTACAGTCTAATCATGTACTAACCTTATGACAATAAATTATACTACACACAATTTTGAATCAAAGGTTATGAATTTATTCATAATACATAATTATTATGTGAAACAATCTACTGTTTTAACAGCTGTTGAAAGGACTGGCTCTCAGTGATGATGCATTGGCCTGAGGGAAGTGCTTTGCTAAAGTAAGTAAAAATCAGCTGCAATAACACTTCAGATTTAAAACAATTTTGTGTACAATAGTGTCAGCATTGCCCCAAAACTTGAATGGTATTATCTTAAGTGGGTATCAGCTGTTTCCTACCACAACATTGGGGAGTGTGTATACAATAGTGAATAGATCATATCCAGTTCTGTTATCAGCGGCCCACCTCATCAAAAATCATTTCAGCACCAATATCAATGAACAATGACACCTCTCTATTGAGTTCTAGACCAGACTGTACTCCTGCCTCCCTCAAAAGGTCAAGAACAGGTTCAGGTTTGTCTGCTGTCATGCAATAGGCACCATTTTGGAAGGTAGCAAAACCTACAGGCTAAGAAATTGAAGATCATAAAAAAATATTTTCCACAGTGAAACACTTCTACTCAAAGAAGCATGTACTGACCATGCACTGTAGTACATCGAGAACTTTATGTAAAATATAAAATCTTAACTTTTTCTAAACTCACTCCTTGCTTTGCATTAAGTTGTCGTCCAATCTCTTTGTAGAACTTAGTAACATGTCTTGTGCCATCCACTATTCCACAACTTGACGATGGTGCTATACAGAATGATCTCACTTTCAGTTTTCCTGTCCCAGTTTGTCCTCCATTGATGACAGCCATTAATGGTAATGGAAGAGATAAGTGATCTTTGGGATTGAAAGTTTTGGAGAGATGAAGGAAGAGTGGTATTTTTGAAAGAGCACAATAACAGAGTGATGTCACATGAGATAATGCTGTTAATGTAGTTTGATTAATCATTTGTTGATCTGAAACAAGAAAGGGAAATGAAAACCAGGGTTGAGGGTTTCACCTGTTCAAGATCTTATAAACAGAGGCTAAATTTGGGCAATTATTCAGCCATATCATATTGCAATTATCATATCACCTCCATATTGTCATTTTACTAATATAACTACACCCTGTTGACCCTAAACAATTATTCATAGCATTATGACTATATATGGTGATATTCTTGTAAGTACAAAATGTACTTCATGCTCAATATAAAGTTCTAAAGCAACACTAAATTAGGAAGAACTTTATAGAAAAAATTTAGTGTTATACTCTTAATATCACAACTGAAAATACTTGAACTAATGTTGGTTCGCATTCACAATGTCTTCAAAATTAGGTTGTAATGAGTTTATATGTACTATAGTGTATAGTTTAATGTCATAAGGTTAATACATGATTATATTGTAACTCAATAATGAAGCAATAAATTGAAATTTGACATACACAAATGGGAAGGATAAATTATATTTAAATGATGCAGGTAAAAAGAATTTTTGGTCCTTCGAAACTAAAGTTATAAAAATTTTTGGATGACCTTTAGAAATACTTGTAATCGAATATTATAATTTAATTATTACTAAACAACAGAATCTACTGCCCATACTAAACTAATTGTTTGTAAAATAACAACATACCAGAAGCTATTTCCAAAAGCTTGGCATCTACACTGCACTGATCTTTGGGTGACAAGTCCTGAAGTTTGTCTGTATGTAAACAAATACATGAATTTTTAGGTCACAATAAAATCAGCAGTGTGGTTAATCAAATAACAGGTCTACAACTAATTAAGGTGAAAATTAAACACTTTTAGTGAAATGAGTTAAAACCGAATCGTTACAAATTCATAACATATTGCTTTGGAAATGCAGATAAAGCTTCTTGTGTATGTACATGTAAAGTGTAATTACCTGGGAAATATTGTGTCATATTTATGACAATTGTAATAGTAACACACATGCACATAATTATTTTAACTCAACATGTTTCTACATTTGTACTTTCTAACTAAAACTCATTTACCAAGTTAATTAACTATAAGCATAACTAGAAACCAGGCATGCCTTAACTAAAAACAGTTGTTATTGCAACACAAGTGTACAGTTTGTCGTACCAATTAAAGTGTCCAATTTTTCAACATTAATTGAGTTGCCTTCATTTTTATCTCCTGACTGATTAGATTCCTCTCCTGCATCCTTAGGAGGAGAGGATACCTTATTAGGTGATACTTGTTTTGCATCTTGATTCCTAGGAGGGCTTAGCTGTCCTAAAGTCTTCCCTTGACACTCCTCTTGGTCCATTGTGTGGATAGGGTGAGTATAAGTATATACTGCCTATGAGGGGAACACATGGACTTTATCTTAAATGGGGTGTAAATTGTGTTATGATAGAGTACATTCACTGGGAATGTTATGTTAAGAGATAAACAAAGAAGACCTCAAGTACTAATACAATTATGTATAGTTTTACATATACTTAAATAACATTAATATAATCACTGTGTAATAATCAAGTAATACCATCACAATTTAATACAAAAAATGCATAGGCATCCCTACGATTGCTTTCCCACAGGTTCAAACTATAATTTTACATATATTTTGTGTCACATTTGCATTGTAAACATAGTTAAGGAAGTTACTTCATTCCAGGAGGCTCAGTTTTATTGTTTGACATGGAACATAAATGAACTTGCTCAAGCTACAACAGACCAGCAGCAGAGCTGTTGTAGCTGAAATACATTGTAAACATAATTACGTGTATGTAAGAACTGTTAAAAAGTAAGAAAAAGTATCTTTAATTGCTGGGTTTCAGAATTGAGAAGTAGTTATCATTGATGCCAGCTCTTGAGAAATCATAGGGATACTTTTTTCTCTATAATTATATCATTTCAAAAATTTTACAATACTTACAGTTGTGCTGTATATTACATATTTATCAGTTGGAAGGTGTCAGTAAAGTTACACCTTATTCTGTCCAGAAATCTGAAAATGTCAGATACCTGTTTGCAGAATAAATATACTACATAAATAAGTATACAATGTGCACCTTTTCAATTCCGTTAATTTTACAGAAGATAGTAAGTGCCAGTGACATCTCACCATTATCATCTAACTCCTTCCGTCCCTGAATATCAGATATAACTGGTGTCTTCGATAATCCATGAAAGTATTCGGACTAAGGTAATAGAATAAACATAGTTACTGTATTACACAAACTTTAGTAAAGAGGTTCTGTAGTACATTAAAGTCTGTTCACATGTGAATGACCTCAAGATTATGATGTGATGATTTTATATGTAATATAGTGTATAGTTTAATGTCATAAGATTAATACATGATTATACTGTAACTTAATAATGAAGTAATAGATTGAAATTAGACATCACAAAAAAGAACAGGAAGAATAATTATATGAAAATGGTGCATGTAAAATGATTACAAACTATAAGTTTGAACATTTTTCCGAGAATGAAGACTTTTATTATCTTAAGATTAGTGTTGCACATATACAGCAATTTGCTGTATGCCTATATGCCTATATTTCATAATCCAAATTGCCTATATGCAGATCCGATCCAATATTTTCTTTGTGAAATATATAGTTGTATTTATCTAGTTTACAACTATTCACACATGGTATAATGTTAATTATTCTATTGTTCGTGTGCTCTAAATTCAGCCCAAAGTACATGTACATGTAGTTACAGGCATATTCAGCCTTGGTTGCACATATCGTTTTTGTACTTGTGCAGTTTGACAATAATGTATTTACAAAGCTTAAAAAATATTGTGTAAGCTGTATAGGCAATGTATAGGCAATGCAGTTGCCTATACCAATACTCTGCCTATATCTTCAATATAGGCAGATCCCTATTCTAGTATAGGTGCAACTCTACTCTATTTATTTTCAGAGTATCAAACAGTACATTTCATCAATGGAAAGAAAGTCAAGTGATCACATTCTCAATATGAATACTATTCACTGGATTGTACAAACTGTTACTCTTCTTAGTCACTGATTGAGTCGCCTTCTTTCATGATGCTTTGACATCAGCTGTTAATGCAGGACTTGTTAGATACTTCATTCTTGAATGTTAATCTTTCTCAAATTAGTGCGACCACCCACTTTCACATCACCGTGAATCATGTGAAGGTCATTGTTCTGTCCATGTATGTTTAAAAGTGTTTGATACTCTCTTCTGTTATGTACCTTTTGTTATTCACAGAGCATATACAACTGCTAGAATGCAACAGAAAAGTATTGCATTGCATGTTTCATTACAGGATTACCAAAAGAGATTGAGCTAAATTTACAAGAAACTATAAATAAGGATGACATATTATTATATGCCTTATACTGCTGGAAATCAAACTTTGTACGTACATGTATGTTTAAGCAAATGTGGTCATGCATTCAGTTTCACACCACAAATGCTAACAATTGCAAATAATTGTATAGTTATGTAGTAATAATCCTCAAACTCACACTTTAACAAATTACTTACCATGTAGCCATAGACATCTTCTGGAGCTTCAAGATACATAGTATTCAACAGTGTTTCCAAAGCACCTGTTACATTATGCTGTGCATAAAATGCAACAGCCTGCTCTTTTTGCTTGCTCTGTTTTAACTCAGGGACTCCTTTAAATTTTCTGTGCTCGTGCTGTTGCATTCTGCTTTTCTTTCTCACTATTTGAAGAAAATTTCAAATCTTCTGCAAAGTACAATCCGCCATATTACTAAATCACGTGATTTTAATGTCTTGACAACATGTTACTATGGTGATATAAAATTATAAACAACTGTGTTCATCTTCCCTTCATCCTTCCAAGGCTTTCTTACGATCTTAATACTTCAAGGCCTGATAATGGAGGTAATGCAATAATCTATTATGTTTAACATTGTGTCTTTAATTAAAACTATATGACAGATCTATAAATAATTTTTATTTTGGGGGGTTATGGATATAATTATATATATATATATATATATATATAATTATATATATATATATATATAATTATATTTATATATATATATATATATATATATATATATATATATATATATGTATAGGTTATATCCTGGTACGAGTGCTATATCAGATATATAATCACCAAGCCCGAGGGCAAGGTGATTATATATCTGATATTGCACGAGTAGCGGGATATAACCAATATATGTCACGAAAGACAAAACCTTTGTTGATGTCTGATGCTTCTCCTACCTTTTTGTCGGCACTTTGGAGAAGGAAAGTGTTGTTTTCTTGTAGTCTGTTTCGATGGCAGGTGCTATATCTGACCGCAGTGCTATATCTGCTGACCACAGTGCTATATCATGTATATATCCCTGTGGTTTACTTTGATGTTTCGCCGTATTGAGACATATATATATATATATATATATATATATATATATATATATATATATATTATATGTATCTACAAATAATTATGCATCAAAGTGATATATATATATTATGACTATAGGGAGAAGAAGGGATGGACAAAGATGATGCCCAAACCAAAGCAGTCACAGAGGAGAACACATTTGAAGCTTTGGAAAGAGACTTTCAAGAGGTAAAAAATGTATAATTATGTATAATATATATATATTATATATATTATATATATTATATATATATTTATATAGTTATATACATGTATATATAATAATTATATATATTATAATTATATATTCACTCTTTCTTTAAGGTTCTTCAAGAGTTAATGGGTGACAAAAGTTTGGAGAGATTCAGAGTAGAATATGAAAAACTGCATCGAGCATTGAAGAAGTCTCATGAAAGTGAAAAGCGTTTGATGCAAAAATGCAGAGAGCTCAATGCAGAAATTGTGGCCAATGCTGCAAAAGTCACAACAGCTCTGAAACTATCTCAGGAAGACAAAGGAACAATATCCTCTTTGAAACAAGAGATAGAGAAGCTTTGGAAGATGGTGGATGCAGCTCATGAGAAGGAATCTAGAGCTAGAGATACGATTCATCAGCTGAAATTGGAGATTGCAAACTTGACAAAGCTAGTTGAACAAGGAGCTGGATTGGGTTTTGGGCCTGATGAAAAGTTAGTGATAAGATTAGATGATATATGGATGTAGACCCAAGAAATAAGTATACATGTATAATTATAATTATAAGCAAATCGTTGATGCACTAATTAATCATAATTATATAGTGTTCAAGAACTTAAGAAAGAAAAAGATGATCTGATAAGAGAAAGAGATGATCAACTGGATCAGATTAGCGAGGTATGTGATGAAAGTGATTAGTATATATTAGAGTTGCACCTATACTAGAATAGGGATCTGAATAGGCGCCTATATTGAAGATATAGGCAGAGTATCGGTATAGGCAACTGCATTGCCTATACATTGCCTATACAGCTTACACAATATTTTTCAGGCTTTGTAGATAGATGCATTATTGTCAAATTGCACAAGTACAATCTGAAGATATGTGCAACCAAGGCTGAATATGCAATATGCTTGTAACTATATACATGTGCATGTACTTTGGGCTGAATGTAGAGCACACGAACAATAGAATAATTAAAATTATACCATTTGTGAATAGTTGTAAACTAGATAAACACAACTATATATTTCACACAGACAATATCGGATCAGATCTGCATATAGGCAATTTTGATTATGGAAAATAGGCAAATAGGCATATAGGCAAATTGCTGTATATGTGCAACACTGTATAAATACATAATTATAATGGCATGGTTATTTCATTTGTATAATGATTGTGTCTGTGCTATTCGTGTGGTGTGTCCTACTTGTATGTGTGTGCAATCTGTGAGAGATGATCAACTGACATCACACTTGCATGTACATGTATGTAATATATACAATGATTAAAGTATAATGTATGAACTATGTATGTACATATATGGGTTGAGTGATGCGTTTGTGCATGCATATATTTAGCCATTCTGATAATTACATGTAGCTGAGACAACAACTGGATGGGAAAATCGAGAAACAAAAAGCGGCTGAACAACAAAGGGAGACTGCTGAATTGCAAGTACTTGAGGTTTGTAAATTTCATCATCTGAAAAGATATTAATATTTTTTTTGTCAATAGCTTAAAGAAGAGATTACTATTAAATCACAAGAATTGGATCGAGAGAACAGAAGAAAATCTAAACTTGAGAAAGATTTAAAAGCTGTACAGGTATATGTAGCAAATACAATTCCAGGTTTCTCGTGACAACATTATCTTAATAATGGTATTATTTTAGGCTGAAGTTAAAGCAAAGTCTCAAGAGGTAAAGGACAAACAAACCCAAGTACAAAAAGCAGAAGAGGAGTGCAAAAACATTGAGCAGCTACTAAGAGAAACAAAGGTGAGTGTGGTATCATGTGGTTGCATAATGTTGTACATAAATTGAAGGGCTTAGAGCTGTAATTAGCTAACTCATAAGCAGACAGTAACTGTGAAATTTTAAAATACACTCATAAAGTGTTTCTGTAGTAGAGAAAAGTTATTAAGAGTACATGTACTTTGCTAGTAGTCTATATGGAATTATAGTACATGACACTTCAATAGTCGGGTTATGAAGTTGAATACTTTTGTCCCTAGTGACAGATGTTGTTTTGAAGTGTCTCTAGTCTATATGGAATTATAGTACATGACACTTCAATAGTTGGGTTATGAAGTCGAATACTCTTGTTCCTAGTGACAGATGTTGTTTTGAAGTGTCTCTAGTCTATATGGAATTATAGTACATGACACTTCAATAATTGGGTTTGTCTTTAGTGACGGATGTTGTTTTGAAATGTCTCTCTTTGAATATAATGTACATGTATGAGTCTAAAAATGATTCTCTGTTTATTAATTTTGTTACACAGTTGATGCACGACAACTGTGTAAAACAGAATGACAGTTTGACTACCATGTTGAACAGGAAGACGGAGGAGTATAATCAACAAATGTTACGAAATGAGGAACTGGCTGGACAGAACTCTGAGCAAACATCTAAAATTGAGTCACAAGTGAGCTGTCCATTAATTTTATACAACATTCATCCACCTAAACTGCCATTTATCCATACATTCATTTATCCATCTACATGTACTTCCATCCATACATTTAAACATTCAGTTATTCATATAATGTACGTACATTCATTTATCCCTCCATTCAACTCCTCTATCTTGCATCTAAATATTATGCATTTCAGATTATATTAACCATCGACTTCAACTTCCATTTATCCATCTGTACATTTAACGTCTATCCAATCCATTCATTCATTTAATTTTTCAGTCATTGATGTCCTTCTATCCATTCTCTACCTGTCCATCAACATTTGCCCATTTAATGTCTTTCCATCCAAGGCATTCATTTAATATTTCCGTTATTCATACCCCTGTATCCATTCTCCATCCAACTGTCTATCTATCCTTCAATTTCTATTATCCATTCATTCATTCTTCATTATCCAATGCTTAGGATGAAGAGATTAAAACTCTAATAAAAGAAATATCAAGAATCAATATGTTAAGGGATGGAGTACAACGTAAACTTAGAAGTGTTGAGGAACAAAAAGCTGAAGTTGAGTCCAAGCGAGAATCACTTAAACAGCAGATGGCCTCATTGGAAAGAGGTAAAGAGGTGTAGCACTCAATTAATGTTGTTTTATTTACATGTACATGTAACTATAAGTCTATAACTAAAAAAAAAATATTTTAGTATGGTTTCATTGGAAAGAGGTAAAGAGGTGTAGCGCTCAATTAATGTTGTTTTATTTACATGTACATGTAACTATAAGTCTATAACTAAAAAAAAAATATTTTAGTATGGTTTCATTGGAAAGAGGTAAAGAGGTGTAGCACTCAATTAATGTTGTTTTATTTACATGTACATGTACATGTAACTATAAGTCTATAACTAAAAAAAAAATATTTTAGTATGGTTTCATTGGAAAGAGGTAAAGAGGTGTAGCACTCAATTAATGTTGTTTTATTTACATGTACATGTAACTATAAGTCTATAACTAAAAAAAAATATTTTAGTATGGTACATGTTAGTGTTGTTTTAGTTTAACAATAATGACTACTTTTAGTTAGATTTATAATATGTCTAGTTTTTTGTCATTTAGTTATACATGTAGTTATAGTTAAGTAATATTAGGCTTACTAAAAGGGTTTTAGTTTTAGTTAACTAACCAAAAGTGCCCATTATTGGCTATTTTTTTTTGTTTTACACATGTACATGTAGTTATTAATTACAATTATATTGATCTTAAATGACATAATTATGTATCAATTACAATTACACAACTTTAGCTGTTAATTGAATTACAATTGTAGTAATTGAATCTAGGTCTGCTATAACTATAACTAAAACTGGTCATTAATGTCATACTATAACAATACTACTGTAAACACATCATAGAATTTGATTTCTTTGCTAACCTATTTCATATGATAAATGTATCTCCTGTAGATTTAGAGCAAGCAAGAAAACAATCAGAAATGGACAAGAAATCTTATGACGATTTAGTTCGAGAGAGGGATATCCTAAGCAAGGTAAAATATACAGGTATTCTGGATTCGTGCAAATCAGGAAAAGATCTAAATGATTTTTATTCCAACTAAATGCACTATTCTTAAACTAGTAATGGTAGCCGAGTGGTGGTCACGGAAGCTGAGAGGTGGTCAAAGCTGACAACCTCCAACTGTAGTCAGCATAATTATTATAAATATTTATAATTATAATAAAAATTAATATTAGAGTATATTGCAGACAATGCTATTCAGCAATCTTCAGTATTTGATTGCTATTTGTATTCTATTCTACAGGGATTACGTAAATCTGAAGGCTCTTCTGAAAGGTTGGAACATCTTGTTAAGATCAAAGACCAGTCAATTAAAACAATACAACAAGAGATTGCTGTGAGATTACAAGCTTTATATAAATTGTCATCAAACTGAGTCATATCGTATAGATTACAATATCACACTATTTTATCAACAATACGTACATTGGTTCTATATTATTTGGTGTAGTATTGTAGCTACTTTAAAGATCAGTAAACATAGCAACAACCTTGTATGTTTTATGTCTATGTAATTAACGCTTCCAAATTTAGAACTACAAAGAAGAGGCAAAGAAGCAAAGAAATCTATTGTTTCAGTTGGAGAGAGAAAGAGATAGATATGGCAAAGATGCAACCGATGCTACACAAAAATGTTTATCACAGGTATGAGTATAGATTAATGCTATCAATCTCTAACTTAAACGTATTTTTTTCTAAGATGGAAGAAGTAAAGAGAAGAGAAATGGAATTGTTACGACAAAAGAAGAAGATAGCGGAGACAGAAAATAAGCTGAAACAACAACAGGTCTGTGTGACAGGAGATAGATAAATAGATGCATGTATGGTAGGTAGACTGTTAGATTAATGTATGGATGGATGGATGGATGGATGGATGGATGGATGGATGGGTGGATGGATGGATGGGTGGATTGATGGATGGATGGATGGATAGGTGGCATGGATGGGTGGATGGATGGATGGGTGGATGGATGGATGGATGGATGGATGGATGGGTGGGTGGATAGATGGATGGATGTATGGATGGATGGATAGGTGGCATGGATGGGTGGATGGGTGAACAGACTAATGGATAGTTGGATGACCATGGAAGTATGGATGGATTGATCAGATGGATGGATGGGTGAATGGATGGATAGATGGATCAATGAATAGAAGGGTAAACAGATTGATAGATGAGTGGATGGATAGATAGACAAAAGGACAAATGGAAGCATAAATGGATAGATGGCCAGACAGAGAGATTGATAGATAGAATGAAGAAGTGTACTCTTAACATTATTTTCCATATATGTTAGACTTTATATGAGGCAGTGTGTAGTGATCGTAATCTATACAGTAAACAGTTGATAGAAGCAAGGGACGAGATCACTGAAATGAAAAGAAAACTAAAAATCTTGTCACATCAGATTGATCAACTCAAGGAAGAAATTGCCTCAAAAGTAAATTATTCACTCTATACTATTATAATGTATTGCAGTATTACTGTGTATGTGAAATAAATCTGAAACATCCCAATGAATTCAGTCACTAATTCTATTCCAAACCCACAACATACTTCTAATTATAACTGTTATATTTGTCCCAATGGTATTCAGAATAGATGGATTTCACTGTATTGTGAATTGTAATGGTAAAATGTAGCGTTCTTTATAAAAACCTTAAGCAATGTTAGTGTTTCCCAGTTTCAATGTTATGAGTATAATAATTACATATACATGTATTATGTATTTACTATGTGTATATTTGTGTATGTGTGTTTGTTCCCTTGTTCTAACAGGATAGCGCTTTAGTGAAAGTCAATGCTGATTTGGTACATGTAGAACGTGACAAGGAGAGTCTGAATGTTGAGGTTTCTGGAAGAAAGCAAGAGCTAGAAGCTACAAAACAGCTTTTAGAAAGTCAAAGAGCAGAGGAGAGGTGACTAATATTTAAAGAGATTATCTACATAATATTATAATGTTTCTTGTATTCAGAAAACTACGAAAGATACTAGCAGAAGCCAGCAGTGAACGTGCTCGTCAAAAGAAGGAATTAGAAAAAGTAATTAACGAGAGAGATATTCTGGGGTCACAGTTAATCAGACGTAATGATGAGCTGGCTTTACTATATGAGAAGATAAAGATCCAACAGTCCACACTAAGCAAAGGTACATAAGAATACATGTAGGTTATGTACATGTACATGTACATAAGCATGACAATCGCATGTACATGTACATGTGTGTATTTGAATGTACATGTATGTGTAGTTATGTACATGTATGTATAATGTATGTACATACATGTATATAATGTATGTATAATGTATGTATAATGTATGTATAATGTAATGACACCATTACTTACTAAGTATGTCAAATATACAGGTGAGGTACAGTACAATGAAAGACTGGAAGATATTCGAATCTTGAAACTGGATATCAAGAAATTGAGACGAGAGAGAGCACTACTATCAAAAAGTGTATCCAATGCTGAAGAACTCAAGTATGAATACAACATAATGTCAATACATGTACATGTGTATAAGCACTACACATAAGTGCATTTATGTGTATTTGTAAAATTGCAGTAATGTATGGCGTGTCCCTAAATATCTACTTACATTTGTACCATTTACTATTAACAGTGTTTCCCCCCAAAAGATGGTACCATAGTGCTCCCCCAACCTTTAGTCTTGCTCCCCCATCCTTTAATTTTATGATGAAAAAAACTGTTTTATAACACTGATTGAACCTTGGTCATGTACTACTGAAGCACTCCCCACCCTTAATGTTTATCTTGGGGTAAACACTGCATGTATATATATATATAACAAAACAATAGCCTATGCCTCTTTTGAGGTGGATCAACCTAGTATACTTACGTTTTCGTAAAAAAAAACTTAACACTCAAATCAGCCTTAAATACATGTATTATAGTTATGAAATCCAGTATACATGTCTATAGCTATATATAATTTATTAGGGATACATGTACTTCTATATAATTAAAGTGTATAGCACACAGCATTATGTTATAACAGAATTAAAACACATGTGGACTTACAATTTCTCATTAATAATACATTTGGAAATGTGTATTGCAATATTCTGAATGAGAAATTACTGCATTATCAAGACAATATTGCTTCAGCACTGAGGTGTATACATATGTATATATACATGTATACATGTACATTAGCTGATAAGTTCATCTATGTGGTAAAAATGTTGTTATTTTCAGACGTGAATTGTATCACTGTCAGCGTGAACTCTTAAGAGATAGAACTCGATGCAAAGCTTTAGAAGAAGAATTGGAGAACCCAATGAACATCCACAGGTGGAGAAAACTAGAGGTTTGCGGATAAAGTACTCAGTCATTCGGTTACTAAATATTGTATTCTGTTTTAGGGCAGTGATCCCAGTACTTATGAGATGATTCAAAAAATACATACACTACAAGGAAGACTAATAAAGAAAACAGAGGAAGTAAGTTTAACATTAGTACAATATATTTATGATCTATCAATCTTTATATCTGGTCCATCAACATGTATCTATTCCATTCACTCAATTTATCAATCTCAGGATGTATCCATCCATCCATCATTCTATTTGTCTGTCCATCCATCAATCTATGCATCCATCTGCCATCCTTCCATCTGTCTGTTTATCCATCCATTAATCTGCACCCATCAATCAATCCACCCGTCTAACCATCTATTTCTCATCCATCAATTCATTCATCCATGTGAGCATCTTGCTTTCTAATTACGCTTTGTCTGATTGACATATTCATAATTTATATAATTTTTAGTATCTTTTTTATTCACTGTGTTCTATATATAGGTGGTTGAAAAAGAGCTACTGATACAAGAAAAAGAGAAGCTGTATATGGAACTCAAACAGATCCTTCAGAGACAACCTGGTCCTGAAGTAGCTGAACAGTTACAAATCTATCAACAAACTTTGAAAGATAAGACAAAGCAAATGAAGGTAATATTTCTTGATATTCAAATTAATTATAATGTAATTATAGTTAAATTTCAGGATTACAATACAACTTAATTATTGCATACATGTATTTGTACATTGTGTGGGATTTAAATTTTAAGGATGATAGATAGATGGAAATATAAATGAATGAATGGATAGATGAATAGAAAAAAAGATAGATAGATGAATGGATGGACTGAGGAATAGATGGAAGACTAAAGTTATAATCGTATAGTCGTATATACTTGCAGTAAAATGTATATCTGTTCTTCAGAGTATGGCTAGTGAGTTGAATATGTATGAATCACAAGTGTCTGAACATAAGATGGACATTGAACGTCTCTCAAGAGAACTTCAAGAAGTTAAGAAGAAATATTACTTCCAGAAAAAGAAAGAACACTTAAGCAGGTTAATAGAGATTCTCCAATAACTATACATGCACTCATTATTAACAAACAACACATCGTCGATGCAGTGTGTAGATTTACACAAGCGTACAATTACACAGTGCATACATTTACGCAAGCGTACAATTACACAGTGCATACATTTAAGCAAACGTACAATTACACAGTGCATACACTTATGCAAGCGTACAATTACACAGTGCATACATTTATGCAAGCGTACAATTACACAGTGCATACATTTATGCAAGCGTACAATTACACAGTGCATACATTTATGCAAGCGTACAATTACACAGTGCATACATTTATGCAAGCGTACAATTACACAGTGCATACATTTATGCAAGCGTACAATTACACAGTGCATACATTTAAGCAAACGTACAATTACACAGTGCATACACTTATGCAAGCGTACAATTACACAGTGCATACATTTATGCAAGCGTACAATTACACAGTGCATACATTTATGCAAGCGTACAATTACACAGTGCATACATTTAAGCAAACGTACAATTACACAGTGTATACATTTATGCAAGCATATAATTACACAGTGCATACATTTACGCAAACGTACAATTACACAGTGCATACATTTATGCAAGCGTACAATTACACAGTGCATACATTTATGCAAGCGTATAATTACACAGTGCATACATTTATGCAAGCGTATAATTACACAGTGCATACATTTATGCAAGCGTACAATTACACAGTGCATACATTTATGCAAGCGTATAATTACACAGTGCATACATTTATGCAAGCCTACAATTACACAGTGCATACATTTATGCAAGCCTACAATTACATAGTGCATACATTTATGCAAGCATACAATTACACAGTGCATACATTTATGCAAGCATACAATTACGCAAAGTTGTTAGATTGCTCTACACAAAGGCATGGCTAAAAAGGTCTAGGCTTCACACACATATAAAAATATGGTTTAGTAGGTTTAACAGGTAAAATAAGAGTAGGTGTAGGCAAGTGAGACCATACCTCATTGTACTGGCTGATCAGTAAACTAATTCTGTGAAACCTGGTCTTATAAATTATGGTAGTTTTGAACAACTTCATTGCTTTCCAAGTTTCATTAACTAGCTTCCCACTGAAGAGCTAGCATTCAAATCAAAATTACCATAATCCATAAAACCACAGCTAGTAATCATTATTATGTATTAATTATTTATTCATTGTTTAGGGAACGTGACCGAGCAGTAGCACAAGGGTTAGCCCCTCCCATTATCCCTCAAATGAAACAAGATATGCCTTGTTTCACTGGTGGAGGATTCAATCTGAAACAAAGTCATAAACTAATAGAAACAGGACAACATTAGCTATAGAAAATAATGTATAAAATTTTATAATAATATTAATAACCATTACATTAATAAGTTTTATTATTTCTATTCTAGTTGTATGCTAATACTCTGCATTCCCACTCCACATATAGCCACAGAATAGTACTTGTCTCTGTAGAGAGTTATAACACGTCAACTCAATTGCAAACAAAACAAATAATTATAACAATAACTAATGTATCTCATAATCTAGCGCTGGTATTGATTATTACCAACCATTATGTTTAGTACTGGGTCAAGTGATGTAACTTGTAATAAAGTGCTGGTAATGTCATTTCGTAAATTTTTGACACCTATTCTTTTTCAGAAAATGCTTATTTTCATTGAAACAATCAGATTTCAGGAGATAGATATAATCTCAGATTAACATCTCTTATTCATGTATCTAAAATAATTAATTTTTGGTTTATCATGAAATCCCATATCAGCGCATCACTATCAAACGTAAATAGCTACATGTATAGGAACCATTATCATTTCTGTTTATATGGTACACATGTCTTTAGAGAGAAGGCTGGAATGAGTCTCAAAGGTTTGTACTTTTTTATTACTAGAAATCCACAAACCTATACTGTTTGTGATGACTAAGCTGTTAACGCCATTTAACTGCACACATGTTAGTCTTCCTACCTTATATGGTATGCATACAATGCAGCCACATCAGCAACATCATGTAAGTACACTCTATTCCTCTTTAGAATAATCTCTTTATCAGTAATTACTGCATTATCTTTTGAAGACAATTCTACTGTCCATAGAGTTAGCCTCTGGTCTACAGAGGTAGTCAGTAAGTGTTCTGATGATAGAAAACATACACCTGTATAACAAAGGGAGAGATTGTTAGTGAAGCAATAGATCATTACAGAAAATGATCTGAGAATTCAGGATAGGAAGTGTTCACACTATATAGCTTAGGGGCATCTGGGGGAGGGCACAGGAGGGGTATGTACCCCTTCGCACATTAATTTCACATTTCAATTGGAAATTCTCCTAGACACACTACAGTTACTACTGTTATATATATCAGGAGAATCTGTAAAAACTGCTTTTGCCTGACATGTGAGACGTGTACCTATAGGCCTGGAATTCTTATTTCCAATGAAGTGCTGAAGAAATATGGTATTCTGTGTATAGTACTCTTCTGTTGGTTCTTGTTATTAGTAGACAGTGACTAACACACCTACCTGTGATAGTTGAATGGTGAGCATCTAATACAGTTACTTTTCCAGTAATCTTTAGACAACTCTGACCAGTTGACAAAGATGTAACATTACATTGAGTCAATATCAAAGCATTATCATCGCCGACAGAAGCCACCATCAACAGAGAACTTTTATGACTAACAGGAATCACAACCAGTGACAAGTCATTGATACCAGATTGGTGGGTTTTCAGTGACATTAAAGGTTTAAAAAGAATTGATTCCTCCTCTAGGTCTTGTGGTATTAGGACAGAGTCTGAATCCAGTTTTGAAGGATTGCCGTCCTCTCTGTATTCTTCTTGATCTCTTTCAATTGCTATTCCCTGACAGTATTTTCGAATCACAGAGCCAAGGTCCCAAAATACAATATGTCCATCTGTTGCACAACTACATAGTATTACTGGTTTAACAGGTTTATCCTGACAGCTAGAATCTAAATCACTAGCGGTTGTTATTGGACATACAATATGATGTATAGTGAGTATACAACGTTTGTGATAGTCAGTGGTGTCAATGAGACTAAAGATCTTCTCCTTCTCAGAATATGTGTATAGCCTATATAAATGAACTGGGAATCAGTCTCAGACTGTAGTATTATATTCTATATATGAACTGGGAATCAGTTTCAGACCACTATATAATTATGTAAATGAACTGGGAATCAGTCTCAGACTATAGTACTATATCCTAAATTGATGAGACTCAAAAATCAGCCTCAGAGTGTCATATTCTTATATAAATGAACTGGGAATCAGTCTCCTTTGACTATATCCTAGACTTGGGAATCAGTCTCACATATTGTAATATTATCATAAAATGAGGAATCAAACAAAAAAAAACAACTTTTCACGAAAATGACCAGCAATCTTAGAGCATGTAACTAATGAAACTAGAAACTAGAAAAGCAGTGGGAATATCAGACTATGTGAAACTGGAAAGGTTACAAATAGAAGTACTTATGTGTATAATACAAAATAGTCATGATTGCATTTGGTGTGTTGCCATAGCATTTATATAAAGTATTTACTTGATCTGAATTGATGCTACATGTACCTGATTTAATTTAGTGATGGATGACAGAATATTTCTAAAACTTGATAAATCAAATTTTTATTCTCACCTCATCACGCCATCAGAGCAGCCAGCAACGACACAAACCACTCCTTTTGTCAGGTTCATATATTCTATTTCAACTACATCACATAATTGGAGGCTAGTGAGAGATGTGATCCGACATTCAGGAGGGATGCTAGATATATCTTTCATCCTTCTCTTCCTTCTCTGAGGTCGAGAAGGAAGATGGTGAAGATTATACTCACAACAAAGAGACACAGGAATACCAGCTGTACCTGTAATGAACATGCGCATATATGAGAGACAAGCTAATCTGTAATGAACATGCATATATGTACTGATATATATATATATACAAGGAAAGATTATAACATTTAGATGCAATGTGAATAATGTGCTTGTGCCTTTAATTAGATTAAATGGCAATTCTGACCTTCATAGCTATGTGGATACCAGGTTATATAATCTATATAATTATGTGACCAAGCAAGCGAAAAGGGATCAAAAGTAGCAAAATTTCAAATTGTATTTTTTAATTATTGTAATGATTCTAGATCATAATTGTTTCAATGACCGTACTACACTGCTATGCTTACAACATGCTATGCTTGCCTTGCTTAAACCGCCGAAGGTGGTATTAAGCTAGTTATTATAATTATAAATGTATAATATAATATATAATTATTATAATTATTATAATAATAGTAATACAGTATACCTGTGTAAATAACCCAAGACTTCAAACTAGCTCTACCACCTCCTGAGATTAGAAGACTGGCTTGATGATTGTATGTACTTTTAACACTAGTGAGTGCTTTAACAGATGAGATGTGTTCTCCTAGTCTTCTTACAACAGAAAGTGGAACTACAGGAGAGAGAGAGAGACAGACAGAGATAGAGAGGGAAAGAGAGAGAAAGAGTTTATGCCATTGATTATGTGATTGTATTATTAAATGTCTTTGTTCAATTGATAAAACCTGTTATACATGTATATGCATTATATACACTATCAATTATTATGACATCAACAAAATGAGTCTATATAATAAATATAATAATAATTATATCAATATCCACCTAAAGGTTGAACAGATACAAGAACGATCGTACAGTCTTCACCACCGACAGCTAAAATAGCAGAGCCTTAATAATGAAGAAAAAATAATGACACTGCTTGTCTGTTACTAATATTATATAAAATATACGAGTAATAAAGTACTTAGTATACCAGATTCACAGTGTCTGCTGGCTGAATCCAAACATTCACTCAAAAGCATTTTGGCATATACGTATGTCATATGCCAGTTATACAGTATATAGTTAGCATATCTAATGTTTAGATATGTTTTCCATTCTTATACCAGGATACATTTACCTTTATCATTTCTATTTATTTCACAAATAGAAACTGCCTCACGACCTAAAAATGGTTCCTTAAGAGAGTACAAATATAACACGTACCTTGCCTTCCCAACGGAAATATGTTTATAATTCACTTACCTGTAATACAGAATTAACTAAACTATTTGAAACATCCTCCTGTACTACATGAACACTGGAACCCTTGATAAAACTGAATAGAACCCTGCCTGTCTTTAAAGTCTGTAAAGAACTTATATTTCTTTTAGTTACGTAGTATTATCACAAACCCTTACTTCTTCAATAGGAGTGATGGCATATGATCTATGACCTCCTCCACACGGAAAGGTTAGGATAGGTTTATTAAGAGCACTACTAAAAAGAATGAAGTCACTCTATGAGAGAAATAATCAGAATTAATGAATAATTGAAATCGTCTTCTTGTCTCTTACTCCATGAAAAGCTAATGTTATTAATCCATATTCTTCAGTGAAATGTATCCTATCAATCCAGTCCATTCCTTTAATTGGCTAGAGTTAAATACATACACAAACACACACAAACATAGACACACACACATACATACATATATAGACACAAATACACACAAACACACATACAACCATACACACAAACATAAACACACACACATACATACATATATAGACACAAATACACACAAACACACATACAACCATACACACAAACATAAACACACACACATACATAGACACAAATACACACAAACACACATACAACCATACATACAAACATAAACACACACACATACATACATATATAGACACAATTACACACATACACATACAGCCATACACACCAATACATGCACAGACATTACAACTCACATGAAACTTGTTTACTTCCAGAAGATTCCATTCGTCTTTGGAAACTGGATTTATCGCAAATTGTCTACAATATCCATCTCTACCGGTGCTATATAAACTGTTTTTCCAGTACATAATACATGTGACTCCATTATGGCCATGAATTGATTGAAATGATTGGACAGGAAGCTGTAGGGATGCAATATATAATACTCATTGTGCCTGGCAGCATACTAGCATAATTGGGCAAGTACTAGTCAGTAATATGATAGATAGATACAATAGTGTATGGTAATGTAATATAGTTATGCATTACTACTCATTACCATGCTGTGCAGAATCCTCACCATTATGGTAAGGTAATGAGTACATGAAGTGACTCACTGTATGTAATCTTTACCACGTGAGGGTGCTGTAGCTATAACATGCATACATCAGTTTTATGTGATATATGTAATATATGTATGTATGTATGTACGTACGTACATACATACATACATACATACATACATACATATATACATATATTCATACATACATACATACATACATACGTACATACATTACACTGTACATTACATATATCACATAAAACTGAGTCAATTTATCTGTTATCAAATAAATCTCAAAACTTGTGAAATAATATCTATATAATTTATAATTATAGTCTCATTCCCAGACTTTCCATAGGAATAGGAATATGACTATAACTCACATGTACATTACTAGGTACTCTGGAATCTAAATGCTCATCAAATACTATTAAGTACACATGTAAGGACCCTTTCCTATCACCACACACTAAACAGACAGGACGAGGAGTGAGATCTGTATCTACTATCTTCTGATGTCGCTGAGAATCTAGTTCAGGGCTTAAAACAAGAGCTGATACAATCCAACGATGTTTGGAGAGAGGTAGGGTTAAATGTACAAGTGGAGCAATGGATAAAGATTTGTTCATATCAACAGATATCCTCCAGCAAATCTATGAAAAATTACAAATTTTATTTGTCAAAGAAAGCGCTCAGCGCTCACCATTTCTCCATCAGGACCACAAGACAATAACGTCTCTTCTTGAAGATAAGTGATTGATATTACATTATCATTTTTTATCCATCCCAACCATGTAAGTGAAAACATTTTACCACGATGAGCACTCCATTCACACATAACTAGAAACAAATATACTTAGTCACACGCATTTAGTAAAATGTAAAGAGAATTGTAACATGTAAGCATGTACATAAATATGTATGTACATACATATCTATGTACATATGCATACGCACTGTGTTATTGTACACAGCTTGTGTGATTGTGTATGCACTATGTAGACATGCTATGTTATTGAGTATGCTGTTTGTTTCTGCAATGAATTTAAATTAATATATAATATAATACTAGCTGTAATAATAATAATAATAATAATTATTATTATTATTATTATAATATAAGGTAAAATAAACAATATATATATATATATAATATATATTATATGTGACATACTTTTCGTATCAGACAAGTGAATTATTTTTACCAGTCCTTCCAAATTTCCCAAAGCTAGCAGTGGAATCAGATTGGCTACAGACATAATACTGTAGCCTGCAAATCGTGAATCATTGACAAGTGGTTGCCAAACTGTACAGGTATGAGAATGTGAGAAAGAAGTTGTAAGTGTAAGAGGAGGATCAGGAGAGATATCTTCAAGATGAGCTTTAAGAATAGATCTATAGAAGAAGTAAATTAAATTAAATTATCTATTTACAAATGTTAGAAACAACAACTGCTACAACTTAGCAACTACAGTAGAATCACTTGAGTTGAAACTGAATTCATTGTAATTACTATAGAAATGAGCTTCTTTTGCACGAGCTTAGTACAATTACCAACATGATTATCTCAGATTCAGTTCACATGTATACAGTACGATAATCAACAGTGATTGACCCATAGTAGTACAAAATTGGTGAATTTACAACTATGAATTTATGATAAACTCAGTTTCAACTCAACATGATTCTAATTTATAATATGTGTAACCATGGTAACTCTAATAATAATATTTCATAGAACTGACCCATCTTCTGTTAGACATAACAAATCGTCACCTCTCAGAGAAATTAGACGAGGTGTAATGGACTAAAATCAAAGAATGTATTAGATCAACAGATAATTGTGATATACATCTGCAATGTATTCTGTATAATAATGGTTATTAACTACAATTCAGCTTCAGTTATTAACTAATTCATTTGTCAATTATTATTATTCATAATTAATCTTATTATTATCAATTATTAATTCATTTGTTAATTATTATTAATTCATTTGTTAATTATTCATAATTCATCTGTCAATCATTATTAATTCATTTGTTAATTATTATTAATTTCTTCATTTGTTAATTATTATGTACCTTTGAGTTACCAGCTGTTGGTAAAGGAAGCTCTTTTATCCTTATTCCTATAAACAGAAAGAAAATAAATATACCAAATTATATACAACCAGTTCTAAATTGACTTTCATTGTACATTTTGCAAAAATTTCCTTTAAATGTTCAATATTTTATCATTTTGTAGAAAGTAAAATTTTTTATACTAGCAGTCAATCTAGTTATTGATCTTCCAGAATAAAATGTTCTAGTTTCTTGTCCAAATATAACAGATTTATACAAACTAACGATGTTGCTATGTTATATGATTAAAGAATAGATCAACATCATCTGCAGAATTATGATACTGCTGTCTGTTCATTTTTCTTCTTGCATGTAAATACAGTGCCTTGTGTCTGGTTTGTACAATTTTGTTTGTAATCATGTTGCCATGGATACACATACCTATGTTATATGATTAAAAAGGTTTAGGTTTATTTATTAATGGACCAATCAGCTAAAAGCTGCTTTTAAAAGGTACATATGACGTATAGTTATTATAGTTATGCATCAACATCTGCAGAATTATGATACTGCTGTCTGTTCACTTTAACATTGTCCTCAAAATTAGGATGTGATAACTTTATATGTACTATAGTGTATAGTTTAGGAACTTAATAATGTCACTTAATAACATAATGTTGGTGTGAGTACATACACAAAAGGAATGATAACAAAGATGATAATATGAAATTGTGTTTACAATTAATTATGTTGTCAATCTCTATAGTCTGTTCACATTCATGATGACATCAAAATTATGATGTGATGACTTTATATGTACTATAGTGTACAGTTTAATGCCATAAAGGTTAATACATAACCTTGTGAGGTTATGCTGTAATGAAACAATGGATTGAAATTTTACATACACAAAAAGGAACAAGAAGGATATTATATGAAAATGGTAAAGGTAAAAACATTGATTGTCATTCCAAACTAGAGGTCAATGTGAATGGTCTTTACCATCAGTTGTTTTCTTTCTAAAATCAAATGTACGTATAGCACAGTCTCCACCACCAGTAGCCTACGTCATAAAAGAATGACTATGTAGCAACTATTAACCAGTATACCTTACCACTAATCCATTGTCCCTGTCCAATGTTACACTCCATATATTTCTACCCTAAAAAAAAAATATTGTGAATGTATTACATATGTATCTCATGACCAGTAATTATATATATTTCCTAGCATGCCAGATGGCATATGAATTACAATTGAATGCATTTTCTGTAGTCATAGTTACGTACCTTATGGCCAGTGATTATTTGTAAACATCCCTTGTGTTTTTCCCACACTCGACAGGTAGCATCTTCACTAATACTGAGGACACAGGAAGATGAAAGCCACACAGCATTCCATACCCTAGCAGTGTGACCATACAATGTGTGACTACACTGTATATCATGATTCCTAATGGAATGATGAGATACTATGAGTGATGATCAGTTCAGTGTAATAGATGGTTCAGAGATAGTACATAGTACTAATTAAAGGTCAATCATATTCACCTTAAACTCAGAAAAATGTTCGTAACACCAATTTCATATAATTATCCTTCTCATTATTTTTTGTGTATGTGAAATTTCAATCCATTGCTTCATTATTGAGTTACAGTATAATCATGTATTAATCTTATGACATTAAACTATACACTATAGTACATATAAAGTCATCACATCATAATTATTAAGTCATAATCAATTTAGTATACTATTACATAATAGTACAGTAATGTGTTATTATCTATGGGAAGTTAGTAACTGATCTTCAACACATTAGTACTATTATAATCATAGTAATATTAATTCCATTGTCATTTAAAAGTATATACACAAGCAACTGACTTCCTTGTACATATATCTGATGGTACTGTGCTAGAAGAATACTGTAATATTGTGAGCCTGAGATAGTGACCAATAGTCAGCAACTTGTTAAGATAATTGTTTTAGTATGTGGAAAATAGAACATGTGGTATTATTTACACAGCTAAATAAAACATGTAGTATCATTTACGTAGCTAAATAGAACATGTGGTATTTATTATTTACGTAGCTAAATAGAACATGTGGTATTACGCAGCTAAATAGAACATGGTATTATTTACGCAGCTAAATAAAACATGTGGTATTATTTACACAGCTAAATAGAACATGTGGTATTATTTACACAGCTAAATAGAACATGTGGTATTATTTACGCAGCTAAATAGAACATGTGGTATTATTTACACAGCTAAATAAAACATATGATATTATGTACAACACATACATATAATAATTATAGTAGGATCGAAGGCTAACTCCCTAGTAGGGGGCTTGCTCAGGCTTGCCCCAATATTATTAATACATAACATACATGAACAATATCATTAATGATATCCTACCTCTTCATCTTCCAGTCTGCAGGAATATCCCATATTCTAACAGATCTATCGTCAGACACTGATACCAGCTGACTCAGATCATCATTAAAGTTCATACCAAATATAACACCCTGTACACAACAAAACATAACAAAAATTAATACTACTGAATGAATTGTTAAATTCATATAACACCCTGTACACAACAAAACATAACACAAATAATACCACGTACTGTATGTATTATTAAATTTATATCAAATATAACACCCTGTACACAACAAAACATAACACAAATAATACTACGTACTGTATGTATTACTAAATTTATATCAAATATAACACCCTGTACACAACAAAACATAACAACAATTAATACTACTGTGTGTATTGTTAAAATTAAACCAAATACAACACCTTGTTCCTAGAAAACTACCCCACACAGTATTAACTTCATATTAATTAGCATAAATCATTGACTGAACAGGAGACTATCTTCAGTATCTAGAAAAAACTCTCATCTTTCGAAATATTTTATGAACAAGTGTTAAATACTACTGAATGCGTGTGTTGTTCCATATCTAGCTAGCTCTGGTCTAGAAATAAATTTCCACTTTCAAAATAACAGCTTTGTTTCCATAGCTACAGGTCCATATGCTTATTATCATACCATTTCTCCATGTGGCAAAGTTTTATTAAAAAAGTAAATTATAATCTCATACCTTGTGACCTTTCAATATCAAAGAGACACTGTTTGGAGTAGAAGGTTCAAAGGTCATATGTGGATCTGGTTTATCAATATTCCATAACAAGATCTGATTGAAAACAGTACCAGATGAAACAGCGATATCGTTAGTGATATTGTTGAACTTCAACTGAGCAGAATATCTGAAAATAACAGTCAAGTCATCACAAAACAAAATACACTACAAATTATTAATGATCACCATACCTTTCAGTCTACACTACACAGCATATGGTAATGATTTCATCTTTTTAGCAATGTCTTTAACTGCTGTTCACTGGTCAGTAATATAGGACTATCCAGCCATCTTTTCTCAGTGTAAACATGACCCGCATTTCTTATTTACTGAAGTAAACCACAAAGGAGTTGTCAAGTTGTCCAAACATTTCTTTATTAATAGCTAGAATAGACAATAATTATTACTGGATAGCCAGCCGACCATATACCTGACCAGTGAAAAAATGTTAAAGACATTGTTATATAGTAAAAACCAAATCCTTTAGAACTTCATCTTTTATAACGATTCTCAGAAGGATTGTCATAACTTTAGTTTGGAATGACAAATACGTTATCTTTTGACCTGCACCATTTTCATATTATCATCCTTCCCATTCTTTTTGTTTATGTCAAATTCCAATCATTATTTAGTCACAATATTGTAAATAACAACAGAAGTAGAGTGGTGTTGCACCATGCTAAATATGGCTAGGGCTTATATTTTTTGGGGGTGCTCTCCCAGGAAATGTTTAAAATTCAAGCCCTTTGAGATTGTTTTAGGCAGATTCTGGGCCCACAGAAGGCTTGTAGCTGAGATGTTGTTGCATGTTGAAATAAAATTTGTCTGAAATTTAGGGGGAGGGATATCCCTCCCTTCCACTCCTCTATATGAAACCTTGCATATAATTCTATATATATTAAAGGATACAGGAGACAG
Source organism: Petrosia ficiformis (assembly GCA_947044365.1). NCBI lineage: Eukaryota > Metazoa > Porifera > Demospongiae > Haplosclerida > Petrosiidae > Petrosia > Petrosia ficiformis. The sequence goes on from OX345640.1 coordinate 2,743,416, forward strand.
TTCACTTCAGATAGATATATTAATTCAGTATTAGATTGTGAATCAAATATTGTGACACAATTATGAGCCAATGCTATAGCAACTTTAAAATTCTCTAATGAATTATACATTATCCATTCCACATCAAGTATCCAATCTTGTTTAGTATATACTTGAGACAATTCAGATACACTGTGTGTGTGTGTGTGGTGTGGTGTGAGTGTGTGTGTAAGTGTGTGTGTGTGGATGTGTGGTGTAGTGTGTGTAATTAATAATAATACATACATTATAATTCATTAATAAAATTAAATAATTAATTATACAAAACATTTACATACAATTATATTAACACTAAAAACAATATCGTTCTTTTGTTACCTAATATTGAATTTTGTATCACAACACAGCTGTAATATTCTATATGTCTTCTGTCCGAACACAAGAACAGGTTGTCTTGTTGTATCAATGGACTTGGTATCTGCCGATAAAATATTATTTTCATGGTGTAACACATAGCTCATTGTTATGAGTTGTGCTATGCCCAGAATCACTGAGGTGTATTTCCTAGAATCACTGAGGTGTATTTCCTCAGGGACTGGACCCATTTGGGGGGCCCAGAGCTTCTTAGTTTTTTTTACATATACTTGTTTAAAAGACAAAAAAAGTACAAACATACAAGTTAAACATTATAACGCTGGGCCCAATACGCTATCTCAGCATATCCCTGGCTATGCTTGAGTTCTTTAATATATTACATAGGTAAAAGTTATAGTACATAGTTAATTGCACAGCACACCTTGAGGTCCTAATCGAATGCCATGAACTCTTTTCGATGGTAAAACTTCTAGATTGTGAAGAACGACACCAGAATGTGATAAAATCTTCATTACAGGACCCTCACCTGAAGAGTATGGAATTACATGTACATGTACATAGCAAAGATATGTACATGTAGGTATGTACATGTATAATAAAGGTATGTACATGCATGTACATGCATGTACATGATGTATATAAATACATATACAATGTCTAATAATATTATCAGGTCTGTTAGTACCAGATAAAATAAATTTCTCGTTTCCAAGTGATACATACTGCAGAGCTGTTACAGGCAAGAATCCATATTTCTCCATTCTGGCATCTGCGCATGTACATAAAATTTGTAAAATTGGCAAATAATAATAATCTCATAAGAGGGTGTGTCGTTGATGAATTCATCAATTATCATATCAACATAGTAGAGAAACAGGACTTATTATGAGTTCTTCGAATCCTTCTTCACCTCGAATAGGGAGAGGAGAGGTTGGATCAAGTCTGTTTGATGCTTGTAGGAACGGAGATATAGATAGAGTGAAGTTACTCCTAACTCTAGACAATGTTAACGCTAGAGATGTTCCAGGAAGAAAGAGTTCACCATTACACTTTGCAGCAGGTTTGTATATAATCATTATATATATTATTAACTTTTAATCCACTATCTTAGGTTTTGGAAGAAGAGAAGTCGTGGAGTGCTTGTTAGAGAAAGGTGCTCAGGTGGATTGCCAAGATGATGGTGTGTTAACTCTGTTCTAATTGTACAAAAGATTCTACATTATCCCCCCTCTTTCACACACTATCAGGTGGTCTTATTCCTCTTCATAATGCCTGTTCTTTTGGACATGCCGATGTCGTCCAACTACTCTTAATTAAGGGAGCAAACCCCAATACTCGAGACAATTGGAATTTCACTCCACTTCACGAAGCTGCTATAAAAGGAAAAGCAGACGTTTGCATTGGTTAGTTAACAGGTTATTATGATAGTTTTGCCAAGTGTGAAAAGTTTCTGAGAATTAATTTATACTGAAGACAGATCAGGTACAATACATTTTGCTTCAGAATTGACAACATGTGGTTCAGGCTGTGTGGAATAGTTGATAACAATTACTTATACGCTGTATGTCTAATGGATGTTGACTTTTATTATGAGATGAGCAAGACTATCAAAAGTAACCACCAGCTTCTGTAAATGGAGTTTTGTAGTGAAAAACCAGTTTCACTCATTGAATTATTCAATTACCACTTTTAATTGGTTCTCAAACTTTTATTAACCCTCCAAAAGCTCATAACTGAATCCAAAAGCTACTTTTATATGTATATACATGTCATACATAATGTATGTTAATACATGTCTGTATTTATATAGTATTATTACAACATGGTGGTGATATAACGGTTCGTAATACTGATGGCAAGACACCATTGGATTTGGCTGAAGGTGACGCTAAACAAGTTCTAACAGGTAAATCTCCATTGTTCATTCATATTCACCTAGAATCACTCCATCCATTCATCCACTGATCCATTCAAAATTTCATCCACCAATTTGCCCATCTATCCATTCATCCATCTTTCAATTATTCATCTATTCACCAATCATCCACCAATCTATCCATATCTATCCTTCATCTATTCATTCGTCCATCCATCCATCCATTGATCATTCATTCATCCATCCATGGATCGATGGATCCATCTATCCATTCATCCCATCCATCCATCCATCTATCCATCCATTGATCCATACATAAACCCATGTTTTGTATAACTCCAAATTTGTTGTATAAAACTTCCACGAAGAGGCTATTCTCTGCTTGATGTATAATACTTTGTATAATCATGAACATAAGAAACATTTTGTTATTGAAAAAATGCAAGCTATACTATCATATTTTGCTATTTACAATCCTGTAGGTGAATACAAGAGAGATGAACTACTGGAGGCTGCCAAGTAAGTGTCTCTTATATCTTTGATTCATTTGCAATCACCACGGTAACCATCTATATCTACTATGGTAACTGACTAAGTATAAGTGTAAAAAAAAAACAGCAGACTCATCTCCCAACTGCATCATTTCATTACTTTTATCAAGAGTACTCTTGCTTTTATCAATACTTCAGCATGATGGATGGATGGATGAATGGATGGATAGATGGATGGATAGATGGATGGATGGATGGATGGATGGATGAATGAATGGATGGATAGATGGATGGATGGATGGATGGATGGATGAATGGATGGATGGATGGATGGATGAATGGATGGATAGATGGATGGATGGATGGATGGGTGGATGAATGGATGGATGGATGGATGGATGGATGGATGAATGGATGGATGGATAGATGGATTGATGAATGGATAGATGGATGGATGATAGATGAATAGATAGATGGATAGATGGATGGCTGAATGGATGGATAGATGGATAGATAGATGGATGGATGGATGGATGGATGGATGGATGGATGGATGGATGGATGGATGAATGGATGGATAGATGAATAGATGAATAGATGGATGGATGAATGGATAGCTGGATGGATGATAGATGGATAGATGGATAGATGGATGGATGGTTGGATGAATGGACGGATGGATGTATGTCATAGTTGGATGGACAGATGGAAGGATAGATAGATTGATAGAGCATGGAAAGGTAGACAGCTGGAATGATGAACAGTTGGAATGATGAACAGCTGGATGAACTGATAGAATATGGTGGATAGAATGATAGATGCATATCGCAAACACACACATACTGATAATATGATATGATATAATATAATGATTCCTTTGAGAGTAATGAATTTTAATTAAAATATTAACATTCCATGAATTCCTTTATGATTAATTGTTATGCTAATGATATTTATATCTCTCCTATTCTACCTCCTACAGTCTAGATAGTCTTTGATCTATCTATCTTTCTGTCTGTGTGTCTATCTATCTAATATCCTATCTATGTATCTATCTTTCTATCTATGTATCTATCTATGTATCTATCTATCTATTTATCTATCTTTCTATCTATCAAATTGTATTGTACTGTTTGGTTAATGTCCTCTACAATAACTCAATTATTATATCAACAGGACTGGAGATGAACAGCTGCTAATGCGTATCCTGACTCCTCTGAATGTCAATGGACATGTTAGTGATGGAAGAAAAGTAATTCAAGTAGTAATAACTCATTTCATCAATAGTTAATTAATCTACTCCACAAAAATGTATCTCAGTGATTAGTGCAGGATTTTGTTGGGGGGAGGGGACTGTTGAATTTGTGTGATGTTACATTGCTTGAAATATATAGCCTAATCCCCAGACTGCCACACCTCACTTTCACTTGTAGGGTGTGGCAGTCTGGGAACGAGACTATCAAACATGTGATAGTATTAATTAACTCGCGCCTGTGTAGGTGGAGCTAAGAGTTTGGTTGTTTTTAGTACTGTAAATATTACTGGATTGTAACTTCAGTAGTTTCACACAGATTCAAGAGGGGCTGAACTCCTCCCTCTGCCTATATCTATTGTTTTCACATTATCATTCGTCTAAAAAGTAATAATTTTCTTTCATTTTTGTAGTCTTCTCCACTTCATTTGGCAGCTGGTTATAATAGGGTTAGAATAGTACAGTTGTTATTAAAACATGGCGCTGATGTACATGCTAAAGATAAAGGGTGAGTCAAATAGAATAATGTTACTCATATTGCTACCATGATATGAAACTAAACACTGGAGACAAATGAAGAACTAGAGCAGTCATGACATAACAATATACCATATATCATGACTTAACTATGACATCATAATTATCTCAATATTTTTATATCATGGAAGGGAATAAGATCGATTTTATTCTTGAATCTTATTCAATTCATTAACAATAGTATCTTTTCTACCACTGTGTACATAACAGTAATATAGTAAATATACGTATATTACATGTACTTATTTAATGGTTATGTAATGACATACACGTACATGTATATCATGGGAGCACTAATATCAGTATACAATGTACATGTATATACACATGACATATATACAATGTACATGTATATATACATGACATATATACAATGTACATGTATATATACATGACATATATACAATGTACATGTATATACACATGACATATATACAATGTACATGTATATACACATGACATATATACAATGTACATGTATATACACATGACATATATACAGTGTACATGTATATACACATGTACATGTACATTATATTATTACAGTGTTTAGTGAGTTGACTAATATTGAATAGATAATCCATGTGAATACACAATGAATATACTTATTTTGAGGACATGTTTGCTAACACAAATGAACCCACAATTACACTATCACTAAATGAATCTTTACATTGTGTTGGGAGAGGATGACCTACTGTTCTCCTCATCATTGGACACCACACCTTACCCTAGGAATGAGTTGTCAGTTGAATAAGGAGATTTCTTAGTGACTTGACTATCAGTTGATCATATACTCTAGGGTTGGGGGATACTTCAATATATCACATACATTTCAATATCACATGATTTTGGTCTGCCAATAGTATCACAATGGCAAAATAGTGTCTTACTGCAGTTAAATAATAATTGTAAAGTTGTAATATATGTATTTGAAAAAATTCTATAACACTTAATCTTGAGCCGTATTCTCTCAAAACAAATATCAGATGTGCCATCTTTTAAAAAATGAGGTTATTTTAGCTATCATAGTATCAATAGTAGTTGCAATATTGTAATATTCACAAGTCACCTTTAGGCAATAATCACAAAACTTAATTTTCAATATTGGCCAACCGTATATATACTCCATAATTTGTTTGTATGTTCTAATAATTACTCGCTGGTATGTTAGCTAATAAGTATATTGATTGTTCAGCAATGTTTGTTTACATTTCTTTGATAAGATAAGCTGGCAAGAGAGTATAGTAACTATAGGTACACTGTATAATTATATATCATTACGTAGTGATTACGTCTATACCTGTACTTAAATATTCTGTAGCATAGCTGTGCTGTTGAATAAGTAACTGCATTGTAGTATACAACATACTATTGTTATATATATAATATGTACAGTATATACATATATACACATATGTACTATATTATTTATTATAAACAGTACATTATACTATATTGTGTTTATATACATGTATGTAACTATTGCATAGCTGTGCTGTTAAAAAGATTACTTATATTATACGGAACATTAAAGATGTACAGTATATTACTATGTTAGTGTACAGTATTATTATATACATGTACTGTACATTATAGTACATGTACATGTACATTTTTACATTTACAACTGGTACTTTATTACAGAGGGCTAGTCCCATTACATAATGCTAGTTGTTATTGTGTTTATATATGTGTATATACCTGTAACTATTGCATTCATGTAGCTGTGCTCTTAAAACTTTATTACTTAGTTATGTACAGTACAGTACTATACAGAGCACTAGTATACAGTATTATTATATACATGTGCTATACTATATATATAGTACATGTACATGTACATTTTTACATTTACAACTGGTACTTTTCTATTTATTACAGAGGGCTAGTCCCATTACATAATGCTTGCTCTTATGGTCATTATGAAGTTACTGAACTACTGTTAAAGGTAAGTGTAATAATTATAGATATATTATATATAATTATATGTACATGTATATAATATTTATATATACGTATATATATAATATATATATATATATTATATATATATATATATAATATATATATACTGTACTGTACTGTACCTGTATTATTAAATATATCATGTACATATATGTGTACATGAACACATACATGTACATGTACATAATTATAATTATACAAGTACATGTCCTTATTATAAAACTGTACATGTACATTGACATGTTTTATTAACATGATGTACATGTACATGTATTATTAACATGATGTACTTGTACATGTATTATTAACATGATGTACATGTACGTGCATGTATTATAAACATGATGTACGTGTACATGTATTATTAACATGATGTACATTGTACATGTATTTATTAACATGATGTACATGTACGTACATGTATTATAAACATGATGTACATTTTGTACGTGTACATGTATTATTGACATGATGTAAATGTACATGTATTATTATAAAGTGTACATGTATATGTATTATGTACAGTACATTTCCCTCACATAAAACATGTACATGTACTTTTGTGATTTCCACATTAGTATGGAGCTTCTGTCAATGTGTTAGACCTGTGGCAGTTCACTCCATTACATGAAGCTGCTTCAAAAGCTCGTGCAGATGTGTGTACATTACTCCTCTCACATGATGCCGACCCAACTATTCCCAATTGTCACGACAAAACAGCACTAGATCTAGTACCATCTGATGAACTGAGAAAGAAAATTGAATGTATGTTTTTCATTGCAAGAGTATACAATACATGTATGTCTTTCTTTCACTTCCAACTTCTGCATAGCATTTATCCTTTTTTATAGACTGTGTCAATTACAATCCATCTTTATATTCTAACAACACTCCCTCCCTCCATTACTCTGTCTCTCTCTCCCTCCATTCCTCTTTCCCTCCCCCTCCCGCTCTCGCTTTCTCCTTGCCTCCCTCCCTCCTCTCTCCCACCCTCCCTCTCACCCTCTCTCCCTTCATCCCTCCCTTCCTCCCTCCCTCTCTCCCTCCCTCTCTCCCTCCCTCTCTCCCTCCCTCTCACCCTCCCTCTCTCTCTCCCTCCCTCCTTCTTCATCACTAATCAGATGAGTATAGAGGTCATCAATTATTGAAGATAATTAGTGAAGGAGATGTGCAACGAATAAAGAAAATACTCACATCTCAAATTGTAAACTTTCAAAATCCATTATCATTAGAAACACCTCTGGTAAGATACTATATAGTTTTATAAGTGGGTTCTGAATAGGTTTTAATAGGTTTTAGTAGGTTTTAATAGGTTTTAGTAGGGTTTTAGCAGGTTTTAATAGGTTTTAATAGGTTTTAATAGGTTTTAAGTGGGCTCTGAATAGGTTTTAATAAGTTGTAATAGGTTTTAAGTGGGCTCTGAATAGGTTTTAATTGGTTTTAGTAAGTTTTAATAGGTTTTAGTAGGGTTTTAGCAGGTTTTAATAGGTTTTAATAGGTTTTAAGTGGGCTCTGAATAGGTTTTAATTGGTTTTAATAGGTTTTAGTAGGGTTTTAGCAGGTTTTAATAGGTTTTAATAGGTTTTAAGTGGGTTCTGAATAAGTTTTTATAAGTTTTAATAGGTGTTGTAGTGATATACTATAACGTAGCTCATATATACCTGATGTATAAATGGAAGGCTAATTCGAAATCAAAACCTCAGTCTGAAATTTTAGTTTGAGCTTAGTTGCTCCTTGTAGTTATACTATGGAATTAAATGTTGTTTTTACATGTGTTAATGACAAATGTTGAGAAGATATTGAATGTTTTAACTAAACAATTAACTAAATGGATAAATACTTTCAGTTTATTTCATTATTTTACATGTACATGTATTTTATAGCACTGGGCTGTTACTAAACTATTAACTAATTGAGCACTTTCAGTATATTTTACATGTACATGTATTTTATAGCACTGGGCTGTTACTAAACTATTAACTAATTGAATGGATAAGCACTTTCAGTATATTTTACATGTACATGTATTTTATAGCACTGGGCTGTTACTAAACTATTAACTAATTGAGCACTTTCAGTATATTTTACATGTACATGTATTTTATAGCACTGGGCTGTTACTAAACTAGAATGGATAAGCACTTTCAGTATATTTTACATGTACATGTATTTTATAGGACTGGGCTGTTACTAAACTATTAACTAATTGAATGGATAAGCACTTTCAGTATATTTTACATGTACATGTATTTTATAGGACTGGGCTGTTACTAAACTATTAACTAATTGAATGGATAAGCACTTTCAGTATATTTTACATGTACATGTATTTTATAGGACTGGGCTGTTACTAAACTATTAACTGGATAAGCACTTTCAGTATATTTTACATGTACATGTATTTTATAGCACTGGGCTGTTACTAAACTATTAACTAATTGAGCACTTTCAGTATATTTTACATGTACATGTATTTTATAGCACTGGGCTGTTACTAAACTAGAATGGATAAGCACTTTCAGTATATTTTACATGTACATGTATTTTATAGGACTGGGCTGTTACTAAACTATTAACTAATTGAATGGATAAGCACTTTCAGTATATTTTACATGTACATGTATTTTATAGGACTGGGCTGTTACTAAACTATTAACTGGATAAGCACTTTCAGTATATTTTACATGTACATGTATTTTATAGCACTGGGCTGTTACTAAACTATTAACTAATTGAGCACTTTCAGTATATTTTACATGTACATGTATTTTATAGCACTGGGCTGTTACTAAACTAGAATGGATAAGCACTTTCAGTATATTTTACATGTACATGTATTTTATAGGACTGGGCTGTTACTAAACTATTAACTAATTGAATGGATAAGCACTTTCAGTATATTTTACATGTACATGTATTTTATAGCACTGGGCTGTTGCGTTATCATCAATGAAGAGGAAAATTATAGTAGAAATATTAGTCAAGAGAGGAGCTAATGTCAATAGAGAAAACAAAAAGTGAGAAATATGTGATAATTAAAGAATCCCATAACTGAAACTATAGCTTTAGAGGTGTGGTCAACACAGGGCATACAACACAAACGAAGCATACTTGTTTGAGCCCATACTTCCAAGTGTTGTAATTTTTGTAGTAAGTGAGTGCTTTTAATTATATGTGGGTGATTCAAACTGGATGGAGTACTACATACGATGTATATACAGCATTATCAATGCCTTTGATACACCTACACATCTTATTGTGTGTGTGTGTGTGTACAACAATTATAATTATTGTTTGTTTAATATCAGGGGTTCCACTCCATTACACTTTGCAACTGAGAAAGGACATATTGACACTGTGGAGTTCCTCATAAAACATGGAGCACAGGTATGTAAAAATAAATGAGGGTGTGGTTAAATATAAATGAGGTGTGGTTAAATATAAATGAAGGTGTGGTTAGTAGATATATATATATATATATATATATATATATATAATTATATATATATATATATATATTTATATTTATACATATTATAATTCTCTCTCTCCCTCTGCCTTTCCCTCTGGCTCTTTCTATCTCTCCCTTTCTCCTTCCAAACCTCTTAGATCAATAAAAAGGATATTAAAGGAATGACTCCTCTTCATTTATGTGTACAAAAAAACCAAACAGAGATATGTCGTCTACTACTATTAAATGGTGCAGATCCATCCATTGTCAACGAGAAAGGTCTCACTGCTCATGAAATGGGCACAGAGCCCATACAACAGTTACTGAAAGATGAACCTTTCGTGAGTGCGGCTGAACTAGAACAGCAGCTTTTAGAAGCTGCTAAAAATGGAGATTTGGGAACAGTGAAGGTAAACATTACAACACAAATTGAATTGGGAAAACTAAAAATACAATATCTGTGTATAACACATAGCAACAACATGTTACATATATTGTTGAGGTCATATGGGGGATTTCCCCAATCCAGATAGTCCCTCTTAAACAATCATTGTCATTAAACATTCAAAGAGTGTTGTTATAACAGCATAAAGTAATACCCACCCAATCTAACCAAAAACTAGGGCTAACAGTTACTCCTTCAGAAATGATACATGATACAGTTTTTACATATATGATAAATCATATATGAACTACTAAATACATGTATGTTCTTACATGTACATTGTATATACATGTACATAAAATATGCTCTTACATGTATATACATGTACATGTACACAAAATATGCTCTTTGTACATGTACATACATTTACTTGTACACAAAATATGTACATGTACATGTACAAATGTACATACATGCACATGTACATGTACGCACTTACATGTACATGTATATACATGTACATGTATATGTACACAAAATATGCTCTTACATGTACATGTATGCATCAGAACAAAAATGTCAATTCTATTATAACATCTATATTCTATTATTTTTCTCTAGCTTCTTTGTACTCCTAAAACAGTTAATTGTCGTGATGTAAAGGGAAGACTATCCACACCCTTACATTTTGCAGCTGGTTATAATAGAGTACCTGTAGTAGACTACCTGTTAAAAAATGGTGCTGATGTTCAAGCTAGAGATAAAGGGTATGTACTCTAATTATCCATTAGTGATTTTCTAATTATACGAGCATTTTCTTGTCTAATAGAATAATATTGTAATCTTCTATTTTCTTCTTTAGTGGCCTGGTTCCTTTGCATAATGCATGCTCTTATGGGCATTTTGAAATTGCTGAACTCCTTGTTAAAGTGAGTATATAATCATGTGATATTCACATGAATATCATGTGATGTTTTATGTAATGTAGCACAATGCAAATGTAAATGTCGTTGATCTATGGAAGTTTACTCCATTACATGAAGCAGCTGCAAAAGGAAAATATGAGATATGTAAGCTTCTATTAAAGGTTAGTGAAATGTATGGATGAATGGGCAATGGATGGACAGACAGACAAATCAGAGAAACAATGGATGGGTAGACGGATGGATGGATGGATGAATGGATGGATGGATGGATGGATGGATGGATAAATGGATGAATGGATGGATGGATGGATGGATAGACGGATGGATGGATGGATGGATGGCTGGATGGATGAACTAGCTAATTGAGTTATGGATAGATTACTATGATGATTTTCCCACAGAATGGAGCTGATGTGAATCGTAAGAATAGAGACAATCTAACACCTTTAGATTTAGTAAAGGATCCTGAGAGTGACCTGGCTGATCTTTTAAGAGGAGATGCTGCTCTTCTTGATGCCTCTAAGAAAGGAGATATTGATAGGGTGAGTTGATCATTGGGAGAAGACAGAGTGAGGGATAGAGAGACAGTCATGAGTACCCCTGTCATTATAACTATATATAATTACAGGGAAAGAATAGCATAGAAGAGTATAATTTAACCCTTGCCATGTAGGTGGAATGGAGGGTTACTATGGTGATGGGAGGGTTACTATGGTGATGGGAGAATAGCTATTGGATATGTAGTAGATTTGGATCTACAGATTGACTAAAGAATACATGCGGAATGATAGATGGATAGATTGATGGATAGATTGATGGATAGATTGATGGATGGATGGATGGATGGATGGATTGATTGATTGATGTATGGACGTATGGAAGGATTGATGGATCAATTGATCGATGAATGGATGGAAGGATAGATGGATGGATGGATGTATGGAATGATGGAATGATGGATTGATGGACGGATGGAAAGATAGATTTAAAGATGGAAAGATGATGTTTTTCAAAAAATATCACAAACAAATTATAGGTGAAGAAACTACTCACTCCTGAAAATGTGAATTGTCGAGATGAACATGGAAGAAATTCTACTCCTCTTCATCTTGCAGGTCAGTTTGTTATACATGTACATGTACATTTAACTATACACCAGTGCATGTATAATATTATACATGTACATGTACATTTAACTATACACCAGTGCATGTATAATATTATACATGTACATGTACATTTAACTATACACCAGTGCATGTATAATATTATACATGTACATGTACATTTAACTATACACCAGTACAATGAGTACATGTATAATGTTATACATGTACATGTATAATATTATACATGTACATGTATAATATATATTATACTTGATATACATTGTACATATACTATACATGTATATACATGTAATAGTGATAAGTTGTAAAGGGGTGGGGGAATTTGAAAGACTTTGGGGAGATGGGTGAAAAAACAGGGATTGTATGTAGTCCCTATTGGCAACCTAACTTTCCAGGGGGTGTGAGATTCTGGTAATGGGGAACGAATGCCCCTCCCTCCCCCCAAGTGAAACCCTACATAATACATGTATTTCTCTTGCAGCTGGTTATAATCATATGGATGTAGCTGAGTACCTGTTACTAAATGAAGCTGATGTAAATGCCAAAGATAAAGGTGGTTTGATACCATTACACAATGCATCTTCATATGGGGTAAGATTTCTATCTTTCTATCTTTCTATCTATCTATCTATCTATCTATCTATCTATGTATCTATCTATCTATCTATGTATCTATCTATTTATCTAACTAACTAACTAACTTTCATCTGCCATGTACATGTAGTTATGTACATGTATATATTGCTGTTACCTGTGCTTGAAAACACATCTATCTATGCAGCTATCAATCTCTTGTACAATGTACCTATCTATGTACATGTACCTTATATGTACTCTTCATATCTATCTATTGAATCATGTATATTGATCATATATATTGTTTACCTATTGCATCTATCTATGTACCTAATACTATCTATCATATCGTATCTAAATAGATATGATATGATAGATAGTATTCAGTACATAGATTGTATTTTAACGATTGTATCTATCTATGTATATACATGTATTATGTAATCATGTTTCTTATCTTGTAGCATGTAGATGTAGCTGCCTTACTTATACAATATAACAGTGAGGTGAATGCCACTGACAGGTGGAATTTCACTCCACTTCATGAGGCTGCACAAAAGGGCAGAACACAAGTGTGTTCTTTACTGGTATGTGGAATTGTGGCAAGTTATATACTTATATTATATATAGTAACATATGTACATATACATACATGTACATGTACATGTATGTACATGTACAAACATACATACACAATAGTCGTACATACAATAGTCACACAGTCATGTATACATAATAATACATACATACATACATACATGTACATATACACATACTTACATACGTACATGCATACATGTATATATATATACATACATGTACATACATACATACATACATACACACACACACACACACACACACACACACACACACACACACACACACACACACACACACACACACACACACACACATAGTACAAGAATGTAAACGTGCTGGAGTATTGTTTTCTAAGTATTGAAGTAAAATATGTTTATATAGATACTACATGGAGCTGATTGTAATCTTAAAAACCAGGAAGGACAGATTCCTTATGATTTAGCAATTGTAAGTACTGTACATGTAATTAATATCATATGAATGATGTTTTCCCTCGAAAATAATTAGAGAGTGGTTAATTAATTTATCATGGACATGTAACCATTTGTTACTATAAATAGAAACTGTTTGCTACTATAAATAGAAAACCACACCCATTCTTACAGCTAAATTGCATAGATTATAATGTATGATGTAATGCATTGAATGGCTGGTTACACAAAGAATTAGCCATTATATCGCATAAAGCAAAAACTATTTGTTTGTACTGCTCTCTTATTATTTATCGTCCTTGGCTCTTTAGGGTGATGATGTCAAAGCTCTTCTTCATGATGTCATGATGCAGGATCTTTCATCTACTCCTACAGACCAGTTAAACAAGTCTGACAAATCTAACATAGCAAACAAAGGATTAACAGCTGCCGGGGCTAGTCTGCTTGCTAGCGAGTTGATGATTTTAGGTGATGGTGGAGAAGGGGTTAATAATTCTTCAACTGGAGGTGGGAATGTTAGTGGCGCGGGGCTTTTAAGGAAAGCTGCTGGTACTGGTGATGGATCAGATGAAAAGTTTAAAAGTAATAATAATGGTAAGGGTAGTCGCACATGTATATGTACATGTATATACATGTACATGTACATTTTTTATAGGTATACCTTTATGGCAAAACTTAACAGTTAAAGAAGTATTATCGGATTTACAATTGGAAAATTTGTTTGAAATATTTGAGCGAGAGCAGGTTAGTGAATTGATATATCAATATTCAACAGTATCAGTATTATGTTAATATTGTGTATCAGTATTGTGTTAACATTGCATTGATATTGTGTTAACATTGCATTGATATTGTGTTAACATTGTATTGATATTGTATTGATATTGTGTTAACATTGCATTGATATTGTATTGATATTGTGTTAACATTGTATTGATATTGTATTGATATTGTGTTAACATTGTATTGATATTGTATTGATATTGTATTGATATTGTGTTAACATTGCATTGATATTGTGTTAACATTGTATTGATATTGTATTGATATTGTGTTAACATTGTATTGATATTGTGTTAACATTGCATTGATATTGTGTTAACATTGCATTGATATTGTATTGATATTGTGTTAACATTGTATTGATATTGTATTGATATTGTGTTAACATTGTATTGATATTGTATGGATATTGTGTTAACATTGTATTGATATTGTGTTAACATTGTATTGATATTGTATTGATATTGTGTTAACATTGCATTGATATTGTATTGATATTGTGTTAACATTGTATTGATATTGTATTGATATTGTGTTAACATTGCATTGATATTGTGTTAACATTGTATTGATATTGTATTGATATTGTGTTAACATTGTATTGATATTGTATTGATATTGTGTTAACATTGCATTGATATTGTATTGATATTGTATTGATATTGTATTGATATTGTGTTAACATTGCATTGATATTGTGTTAACATTGTATTGATATTGTATTGATATTGTGTTAACATTGTATTGATATTGTATTGATATTGTGTTAACATTGCATTGATATTGTATGGATATTGTGTTAACATTGTATTGCTATTGTATTGATATTGTGTTAACATTGTATTGATATTATGTTAACATTGTGCTAACATTGGAATACCATTGTATAAATAATGTGTCGGACTTGTGTTAACAATGGAGTACCATTGTGTTAATATTCATAGATCACTATTGACATACTAGTAGAGATGTCTAATGATGATCTACAGAGTATTGGTATCACAACTTTTGGAATAAGACATAGAATTTTAAAGAAGATTAAAGAGCTTTTACATGGATCAACAGAAGGTAATGCAGACTTATGACTGTAATTAAACTATAGTAATGTACAGTAAAACATTATCTTACTGTACAGTATTTATACAGTACTTGAACTTAGGTCTTTGATATAACTGTAAATAAACTACAGTAATCAGGTCTGGTTTGAGATTGAGTCTCAGTTTGAGTATGAGGCCTACCTGATTAATGACTAAATGGTCTAGTCATCGTAACATTGTTAATTAGAAGTGTACTGTGCATTACTGTGATAGTATTACAACTGTTATAAACTGAAAATAACAGTATATATACAATATATGTAAAGGTCATCATTATGTGCACCTTGATCTCAGAAAAGTATTCATAACTTCAGTTTGGAAAGATCAACAATCTTTTTACCTGCACCTTTTAAATAATTATCCTTCACATTCTTTTGTGTGTGTACACAATTTCAGTCGATTGCTTCATTATTGAGTTACAGTATAATCATGTATTAACCTTATGACATTAAACTATACACTATATTACATATAAAGTTATTTGAGGTCATTGTGAATGTGAACAGACTTCATTATTACTGTTTGATGATTTTATTGTCCATTACTATTATAATATTGATGATGTAATTAATAATTATAATTAATTCATGATTGCAGAGACATCCTCTTCTGCTCCGGTGGGTGTGTCCACAGCAAAGTCTGGTACTCAGTTAATTGAGTTATTAGCTGATGATAAAGAATTTATTGGAGTATTGGAAATGGTGGGTTGGTTTGTTGAATGTAGTTCAATGTTGACTCTATTTGTAATAAATAGATGCAGAATACGATATGTGAACATACAGATAATGGAAGAGCTGGGGGTGTGTTTGACTCATATGATGTCCTAAAGGTAATAGGGAGGGAGGGAGGTAGAGTATTACTGTCAACAACTGGTTGCTAATTATAATAAGTATATACAGTGTATGAAAATCATTTCTTCCTCTCACCTTCCTCCCCTCCCTCCTCCTACTCCCCTCCCTCCTCCTCTTCCTACTCCCCCTCCATCCTCTCTCTCTCTTTCCCTCCCTCCTCATCCTCCTACTCCCCTCCTTCCTCCTCCTCCTCCTCCTCCTCCCCCTCCCTCCTCTCTCTCTCCCCCTCCCTCCTCCTCCTCCTACTCCTTCTCTTCCTCCCCCTCCTCCTTCCCGCCCTCTCTCTCCCTTTCTATTCCAGATTGATAGAGTGATTAATACTCGTGTTTGGGAGAAGTATGTATACAGGAGAAAGGAGGTAGCAGAATCAAATAACACTACACCTAACGAGAGGATGTTGTTTCATGGTGAATATATAATCACATGATTTTGATAATCATTCTTCATTAGTGTTAATGGTCACTTTATTATACATGTACATGTATAACTAAATGGTTTTAGCAACACGTTAGCAGGGATGTTGAAAATCTGAATTTATTAGGCTGTTTATACAGTGCCAGATTAGTATTTGGAGCTGTATCTTCTCCATTGCGTGATCTACCAACACGACACATCAAAAATTGCTGCTTCCACTTGGGTTTATACACTAGTCAACATCCCTAGAGCATTGAATTAGTAAATGATTATTGATACTGTTAGTGAGTCTGACTCAGAACATTCAGAAATGCTAGAACTACATGTACCTGGAGAGTACATATCATTAGTTGCCTTTTCTCTTAATGATCACATGGCTTGATCAATTAATTAACGTATAAATTTTTGCTAATTATATATAATTATAATTCTCGCTAGCCACACCAGTCCCAGTGATAACATCCTATATTATTAATAAGATGCAGCTTTTAGGACTTGCTGTTGATAGTCTGTTATACAAATTTTACAACTCTGGACATTATTATTTTATTTTATTTATTTGGTCTACAGGATCTCCTTTCATTCCTTATATCATACAAAATGGATTTGATGAGAGACACGCCTACATTGGTGGCATGTTTGGAGCAGGTAAGAAATTGGATTAATTACAAACGATGTTAACATAATTATGCATTCATACATATAGTCATGTATGTTATTTGTTGCCATGGTAACATAGTTGTGGGAGTAAGGGCCTGTTATTTGTCATCATGGTAATTACCTGTTTCATTTGGAGTATATGTAACTATAGTGGTCATATTCCTGTTACTATGGTAACAAATTTTTTATTCTGTTTTAGGAATATACTTTGCAGAGCATTCATCAAAGAGTAACCAGTATGTTTATGGTATAGGTGGCGGTAATGGATGTCCAGAGCATAAAGATAGATCGTGTTATACATGTATAAGGTAACAAGATTAAAATTTGTGTGTTAATAAAAGGGCAGTTTCTTTCACTACTATAAATAGTAAAAAGCCATAACCCCCACTATTTATAGTAACAAACCACAACCCATCTACTATTTATAGTAACAAGACTACAACCCATCTACTATTTATAGTAACAAAACCACAACCTATCTACTATTTATAGTAACAAAACCACAACCTATCCACTATTTATAGTAACAAAACCACACCCATCCCACTATTTATAGTAACAAGACCACAACCTATCCACTATTTATAGTAGCAAAACCACACCCATCCACTATTTATAGTAACAAAATCACAAGCCATCCACTATTTATAGTTACAGAACAGTGTACAACCATGTATGATGTAATCTAAGCTAAAGTAATAGTAATATGAACAAGCAAGCAAACGTTTGAAAAATGTACACATTAGGTCATGTGATTTATCATGTGACAGTTCCATTTTTGTTTTATTCCTCAGGAAGTTACTATTGTGTAGAGTTACTTTAGGTAAACCTGTTGAACAGTTCTCAGCAATTAGAATAGCACATGCACCACCTGGACATCACTCTGTTATTGGCAGACCCAGTGCAGGGGGTCTAAATTATCCTGAATATGTCATATATAGAGGAGAGCAGGTTTGTCAAATCCATGTTGCCATTAGTGATGTGCAGTACGTATCAATAATTACATTGAAATATTGATATTTTCATTCAATATTGTGATACAATATTGGATTTTGGGTGTATCGATAAACTGGAATGGACAGTTTAGTAAACTTGGTTTTCTAGTCTGCCTAATTTTATGACCTAAAAGCAATATAACAAGCTAACTTTGATTGATCTCTTGACAAATACAACCAAATAAGTGTGTTTATATGCATTATTTTAAATATCGTGATATTTTTGGTAGTGATATGCGATACTAGTTTAGTGTTGTTTTAGTTTGATAATACTAACCACTTTTAGTTACAGTTATAGTTAATTAACTAAAACAATTTCAGGCTTACTAAAAGGGTTTTAGTTTTAGTTAACTAACTAAAAGTACCCATTATTGACCAATTTTCATTTTAGTTAGTTATAGTTATTGCAGTGGACCTGTAATTTAGTTATAGTTTAATTAACTAAAGTCACAATGCCTTACTAAATGGGGTTTTAGTTATAGTTTAATTAACTGAAGTCACAATGCCTTACTAAATGGGGTTTTAGTTATAGTTTAATTAACTAAAGTCACAATGCCTTACTAAATGGGGTTTTTGTTATAGTTTAATTAACTAAAGTCACAATGCCTTACTAAATGGGGTTTTAGTTATAGTTTAATTAACTAAAGTCACAATGCCTTACTAAATGGGGTTTTAATTATAGTTTAATTAACTAAAGTCACAATGCCTTACTAAATGGGGTTTTAGTTATACATGTAGTTATATAGTTAACTAAAACAACACTAATTTAGTTGTATCACAATTTTGAGCTCATTGTACCCAAATAATAGAATAAGCAACACCATGTCTATATATGAATGATTGTAAACTAAGAAAATTCAACTGATATTTGGATCCAAATTTGGATTGTAAAATAGTAAATTTGCATATAGATGTAACCCTAGACCCTTAGGATACTAATGTCAAGTAGCAGTTATGCCTTTGTTGATAAGAATACAGTAATTACATAATGTGTAATGTCCTTTGATAGTTTAATTTTCAAATTCTGATATTAAATACATCATTTGAATTTTCAAATTCTGATATTAAATACATCATTTGAATGTCATATCTTGTTTTATAGGCTTATCCTGAATATCTTATCACTTATCGGATCAAACAACCCCGCCCACCAACACCACCACCACCACCAACCTCTCTGATATCTAATAATATATCATCCACATCAATTGTCAATAATTCAATTTCCTCCATTACTGACAGTCCATGAAAACAAAAACAAAATTTATGTAGTATATATTAATAGTGTATGTAGAACATACTGTATTTACAAATTCTAATTAATGTCTCTGGAATGGCTGCAACAACAATATTTGTGGGCTTTCAAATTGTGGTTTGGGTTTCAGGACTGATTCTGACTGAATTTTGGAACTGAAACATGCTATGGAAGACCCATACATTTACAAGTCAGCTATTTAAGAATTGAAATGTTAAACTTTGAAAAAGAATTTCTACCAACCATACAATGGAAACTGCTGAAGTTTTCTCTAGTTAGCCAGACTCCACCCCTAATAATCGGACGGGCGTGGAGTCTGGCTTGCAAGACTAAGCAAATCATCATTCTTGAATGGCTCCCCCTCCAGTATGAATTGAAATAAACCACAAGTCTGGCATTATAATTTTAGTATTTGCACTCTAGCAATTTGTAAAGTTGATTATGAATATTTGTGATGTAGTCTCACGTAGCGCTATAGCCAGATCCAACTGGGTTGGGTCTAGTTACATGGGACTAGATTTGATACAGATACGTAGTTTCAAATAATTGTGATTGAATTTACAATATAAAATCATTATAAATAAACTGAGACTAAGTTCAGCAAACAATAATTATAGGTTTGAAATTCAACGGCGACGAGTCACTGTCTCCCAACCATCATCTTTACCTCCCTCATCTCTTCCCTGCCTTGGAGATGCATCCCTCCCCATTCGTGGGGAACTATCAGGTCTTTCTTCCCTTCTCCTTGGAGGTGAGAGTTCTCGCCTTTCCACCCATGTGTCTCTCTCCCGCCCTTCATCTCTTCTTGGAGTACGATCGTATCCTCTTCTAGGTCTGTCATCCATGTCTCTTCGGTCAGGAGAGGTACGCCTCCATTCTCCTCCTCCTCCTCTGTCTCTGTCCCTGTATCGGTCTTGATCTCTATATCGGTCTGAGTCTCGATACCTATCGGGATTCCTTTCACGGTATTGATCCAAATCCCGATAGCGATCAGAGTCCCGGCTGCGATACCGGTCTTGGTCTCTGTCCCTGTATCGGTCTGAATCTCTGTCAGGATATCGATCCCTGTCCCTTCCTCCTTCATAACGATCAGACTCTCTGCTACGATATCGATCAGGCTCACGATCTCTGAAATCATCTTGACGTCTTCCATAACCCTCTCGATCATCTCTTCGACCTCCTCTATCATCTCTCCAAAATCGATCATCACCTCTCTCCCTCTCCTCCCTCCAACTTCCTCCACCACGAGGACTATAATCCCGTCCTCTTCTTTCACGGTCCCATCCACCACGCTGTTCTTGATCTCGTTCCTTACGGTCTGGTTCAGACTGACGCCAGTCATCGGTACGTCTTTGAGGAGGCCTGTAAGCCTCTCTTCTTCTAACAGGAGGGGAATCTTCTCGACGTTCTCGTCTCCAATTATCTGCATCTGGTCTTGTTTCTACTAAATCTCTCTTCTCTCGCATCCTCTCCTCTTCTTTCTGTCGTTGTTCCTCCTCTTTGCGTTTCATTTTCTCCTCCACTTCTCTTTCTCTCTCTAATTGTTTTATTCGTAACTGTTCCATTTTCTCTTCATGAATTCTCTGTTCTTCTTTCTTTTTTGTAAGTTCCATTTCAGCAGCTGCATGAGCTGAGGAGAGGGAAAATATTACAATACATAAATAATCTTATAAGAGGTACATGTACATTTACATGCATCACTAAGTTGAAAGAAAATAAAGAGGTCCGGACTAAATTGCACTTGACAGGAAAAATAGTCTCTTATTTATAAAGGCTGGTTCACAAAATGACACAAGCCTTGCTTTGAGTCGGTTGCATTGTCATAAAATTCTGAAAACTGATTGGTCAAATGCAACACAGCTGACGCAAAGATAGAATCAGATCCTATTCTTGCGTTACGTTGCGTCTGACGCCATTAAAAGAAGCGCATCATTTTCACACTTACGCAACGCAAGGCCTTGTCATTGTGAACCAGCCTTAGGAATAATAATCTTGCAGCAAGGTTAATTATTAGTCAATAGCAGTCATGGCCTAGTGGGTTACTGGACAAAATTCATAATTTGCTGGTCAAATATTGTTTTGTCCAGATGTTTTTGCAGGATACTTTCAAAAACTATTTCGAGCACTGTACATACATGTAATAACACGCTCTACTCCTGGTTTGGAATAAGATCAGGAGATCCAAGGTGCTGTGTAGAAATGTAGATCACTCAATAGCCATTGATTATACTGCCTACATGTACATGTACATGCAGGGTTGGAAATAAGAGAAGGTTGTAGGTGAGCATAAACTTTCATAGCTGGTGAGCATAGAGCACCACCAATATTAATCTGATGCTAATGATTTTGTATAATAGTACTTGTAACGAAGAAAGTATAATAGATCATTTTACCCTCGCCGCGAAGCGTAGGCGGAAGGGTATGGTAATCATATTGTGTGTGTGTTCGCAAAATTTTGGGAAACTACGAACTTTGAGGGAAGAAAATTGTCCTGCTGAGAATTGTTCAGAAGGTAACCAGTCATAGGTCTTTGAAAGCTCTTCGTTCTTATGAAAAAATATCTGTCAGTCAAAATCAAGAAATCAGCAAAATGTAATAACCAAATGTGCAAAGTGAAAGTGTAGCAGTAAAAGGTGACAGCCAACAAATGTTCAGATCCTCCAGTGGCATTAACAATGGAACATAGACAACCGACAGGCTGCTTCAGAGTAACTCTATGATTGTTGGTACTCATTCTTTTTTCTTTAATCAGTATCTTTGTATTATATCCAGTTCTATGATTGAGAAACCACTTATGTGTTTATACATATTGCCCTTGTATGCTAAATAAACCATGCGAGGTGACTTTGATCTGTATGACTTCCATAGAATAAAATTATTATAATCTTATATTTAGAAAAAAATATAAAATATAGTTAGTATTACTTTGCCATGTAGGCGAGGGTCCCGTCCCGACAGCACTCATTTATGAAGTAAACATATAGATTATTTTTTAGAAGGAGTACAATGAGGAACGATCATCTAAATAATCATCCCAAAAATAATCATCCCTAAAATAATCATCCCAAAAATAATCATCCCTAAAATCACTATCTTCAAAATCGTCTCCAGAAATGCTATAACACGATGAATAATCGTAGTCAGAAGAACCGTATCCGGGAGAATCATCAAATTCGCTGCAGCTTTCTTCATCCACATCTACCACTGTGACAATCTTATTCTTTCTTGCTCTTGGCCACTGCAGAGGAGACATGTAAGTAAACCTCGAGAGTTATTTTAAAGACACACATAATGATACTACATTAAATAATTACATACAAACTCAACATACGCATAATTATTAATTTAAGCATGTAGATATTGTACCTATAAACATATATTGTAATTACACACAAGCAAGTGGATTCACACTTAAACATACACATTCGTTACACACAAGCATGTGGATATCATACCTTCATACATGTATCAGGATCATAGACTATCCATGGCTGTTTCTTTCTAAAATATCTCTTTATTTGCTTCTGTTTTGGCGGTTGTTCATCATGATTTTCTTTATCTGATGAAACATTGAAAACTGGCTGTTTATCAGAAACAAATCCGAAGTAGAACAGTGTAGCCATTTTAATAAACAACATTAACTGCACGTGGTGTGTGTGGTTTCATATTTAAAAAATTTGCGTGAAAATGCTCACCAAATAACCAAAATAAAAAGAAAACGGTGCGCATTTCAGTGGAACTGGTGCAATAATGTGCCCCTGCACACTGTTATTTCCAACCCTGCCTACATGTACTTTCAAATAATCTGAAATGGAAGACTATGTTAGTTCACAGTCACTCAATATATCAAAACATTAATTAGCACACGTGCAAACAGTTGAATCCAGGCTCTTTTTGCTGCCATCTTTAAGAGCATGTGTACGAGGCTACGAAATACTCAATTATGGGCATGTCATAGTAATTACAATGTATTTAACGAGTGCTGTCGGGACGGGACCCTCGCATGCATGGCAAAGTAATACTAACTATATTTTTTCTAAATATAATAATGATCCCAAAAGATTATAATTATATATCATTGCTTGTTCGTATTGTCATATAATAATGAAAACATTTTCTTCAGATGGTTTACTTTATGTGTACAAAACATATTAAGTAATAAAATTATACTGGCATGTTAGTTTGTATAATAATATTCAAATAGTTATACAAGTTAACATGTCAGTACTTACTCATTACTTTATAACTTAAAGATTTTAGTATTATTGTACTAGTCTCAAAGAAGAAAGAAGATCGTCAATGAAACATTCTACAAGAGAGGTCCTCAAATCTGCAAAAGTTGCGAGTCATGTGTACACCACATGACTTGAAATAGGTGGAGTTACAAAGTAACTTTCATGGAGAATGCTTGGAGCCAGTGCTCGATGTTGTAGCAACCACTACCTCAATTTTGTTTGCTCTGATGTAGTGCTTTGCTAGCGATGTTTTGATGAATCCAGATGTCCCCAAGAGTCTTCAGAAGTCTGGAAACAGTAACCATGAGCTATAAAAATTGTGATAACTTTATAACCGAATGGTTATTTTTGATCCTTGTATAATTTGAAGTCTGCCAGTACAGCTAGTTGGAGCCATCAATGTTCGTAGTTTTCCCCAAAATTTTGCAAATTTTGTTATTGTACTTTAACGAAATATCATAGTAATACTACATGTATATACTGATATACATGTACCGCATACCTCAAAATAGTGGTGATAATGTACTAATATCTTATTAACAGTATACTTCAACACACCTTTCCTTTCTCTCTCAGACTTCTCCACAGCAGCTGCTTCAGCTCTTCTTTTTAGCATCCTCTCTAATTTCCTCTTCTCTAAACGTTTCTCTTTTTCTTCATCCAAAACTGATTTATAACAACTCATTTTCTCCTAAAGAGAAGACAATTTGAATATTCCTAATTATTATTAATGCATATGTATACAAATTATGTACACATGGTAGTTAAATACATTTAAATCATGGCTTCAAAACTTTAGAGACACAGGTTAGTTGGGAATGCTTATAGTAATTATTATGAGACAGTGAGGGCTCAGGACTTCTTAGAGGGTTAAATAATAATTCATGAAATTCTCATATTAATAATGTCTTCATCACAGCCCACTGAGAAGAAATTTCGCTAAAAATACATGTGCATGTACATGTACATGTACATGTACAATGTACACGTAGTATATTACAAACATTCTGAATTATGTATGATTAATTACAACTACAATTACATTTTCAATTCCATTACAATAAAATCACAATTACAATTACCATTAATCACAATTACAATCACCAATTACAATTACCATTTTCAATTACATCAATCACAATTATAATTACCAATTACAATTGTTATAATGACCATACCTTAAAGATTATATTTCTTTTTTCTTTAATGATTTCAAGAAATTCTAGTTTACTTCCTTCCATTCTTAGCATTCTCTTCTTCAATTTCTCAGCTTCTTCTCTCTCAAGAATTCCCTTTTTAACCTTTTAACAAATAAAATATATAAATCGGATATTAATCATTTTGTGCACGTAGGGCTGAAGGATGGGACACTACCACCGAAGGTTTGTCCAGATGTCAACAAAATCAGACTAAAGTGAACTGAAGGATGGAAAACTACCACTGAAGGTTTGTCAAGACATCAACAAAATCAGACTAAAGTGAACTAAAGGATGGGAAACTACTACTGAAGTTGTCAAGACGTCAACAAAATCACACTAAAGTTTGCACATGTTTTTATCAATGTTGCTCATCACCTCCAAAGCTGGATTAATACTTCATAGCAAGTACAATGTACATGTTCTACACAGATTTAGTATCGATGGACAAACAAGAGAGACAGGCAGACAAAAAGCAGCCTCAATGTTTCCGGAACATTAAATTTGGATGCTTCTTCGTGGCTTCATTTATAACTAATGGCAGAGTTTCTGACAAACAGTTTGTGACAATACAATCATCATTAGCTGCACCATCTGGTCCAAAGAGAGAACTGTGCAGTGCCAAATAAGAAGCTTTTTGGCCAAATGGTGCACCATAAGAGTTTATCAAAATATATGCTAATGAAGTACAAAAGATACTGTACTCCAAAGAAAACAGACAAGATACATGTACATGTACAATCTTCAAATAGCAACAAAGATGTCCCTCCTTGTACATTATCACACCATCAACTTCATTCTATACTTTATTCAAGTGTATTTCTTTATACTTACTCTTTCTTCTTCCTGTTCTTCATGGAACTGTTTATCGTATTCAATTTGTTCCTTGTACTGTTGTTTGAGTAACGGGATCTCAACAAGACATTTCGCACGTTCAAAATAATCAATCTGAAAATAAATATTGCATCAAAATATTTCCAATCAGTCAATATACTTTTACCTTCTTCTCTTGTCCTTTCAGTTTGGTATCTTTATCTCTCTTCTCTTTCTCCATCTGTTGTAGCTGTTTCACCATAATGCCATTTGGATCCAGATCTTTCAAATCCTAAAAACAAAAAAAAAGCAATTAATAACAAACATAATTACACACATAAAATGAACATGAGCATTCATTCATCAATGGGAGCTTGTCTGCCTCACCCCCTCCCCAAAATTGCCCATTTCAAGCAAAGTTTGTGCACACATTTATTAACTCTTTTTAGTCTTATCACCTTGTCCTTTGTACAAAGTTACATGTACATGTACATGAACATGTATGTATACAGTAGGAACACTTTTGCTTCAGAAGATACATAATTATATGATACATGTACATGTATTGTGTACACAGCAGACTGACAGATAAAATAACGCTCAACTCAACCTACATGTACATGTGGACCAGAGTTTTTGATAAGTTTTGAAGCATGGGCCAAATTGGCTCAACAATGGTTAGTGTGTGTGCCATTGGAATATATCTTGAGTCAATTAACAATGCTGTGACTGCGTGACAATATAATCGTGTCTGTATCATCCGGCCCATAGACAGAACTGTGCAGTGCGAAATAAGCTCTTTGGGCCAATGGTGCGCCATATAAACTTATAAAAAATACTGTCATGAATGAAAAGGAGGTTGCACATGCATCACTGTGCATCAGTGGAATTAATACATGCTGACTCAGCTGTTTACTCTGTCAGGTTGGCACACAATTTACGCTATACCAAATAAATTATTAAATTCCACAATGATATGCAACGAAACGTGTGTAACCTCCTCTCTATGTGGACAGAGGTAAAAGAAATTTATACATACATCTGCAGTGACACTAGCAAAAGCTCTAGCACCAAGAGGTGTCTTCTTGAGGGCTTCAAGTTTGTCTTCGGCCATTTTCTTCTTCATGTCCGCAATGTCTTTCTTTTTCTTTTCATCTTCTTCCTTCTTCAGGTCCTCATCTAATTTCTTCTTTTGTTCTTCCCTTCTTTCTGCTTCCATCTTGTCCACTTTCTCTTTCTCAGCTTTATCCTAACAAAAATGAAAAGAATAATATTGTAAATCAGTCATGTGATAGATTGTGTGTTAGTCACATGACAGTGTAGCATCAGGAATGAGTGATGAGAAAATTCTCTAGTCAGCACAAATTAGTTGATCTCAGACGAACGAGACTAAGAAACATCATTTGCTATACACACAGACAGAGACAGAAGAGAAAGAGAGAGACAGACACACCTTTTCTTTCTGTACATTCTCCAAATATTCTTTCCTCTCTTCAATGGCCTTCTTTCTTTTTGCAATCGTCTTGTGAGTAATCTGTTCATTTTCACGACATCGCTGAACAGCTTTCAAATACTTCTTAGATGATTCAAACTGAAAAACAAATGAGACATGTAAGCATCATGCAAAAATCACATGATTGTTCATGTGACACAAGTCACACACACATCATGAATTAGTTATATACATGTACTCCATGAAACAGCACTTGTACAGGTACATGTACATGTACTTGTATGCATGCTACAGTACAAGTTTAGTTTACAAGTAACAACTAAAAGTGTCCATTATAATCCAATTATCAGTTATAATCATTACAATAGATCTGTAATTTAGTCCGAGTAAAATTTACTAAAACTTGCAATGCCATACCAAAAGGGGTATAAGTTGTACATGTAGTTAACTAAAACAAGTACATGTACATGTATGTTTCATGTGACAGTCACATGACTTTGTAGCATCAGTTAAAGGGTGATGAGAAGAACTCTAGTCAGCATGAAATAGTTGGTCTCAGCTTAACGAGATATAGACATCACATGCTACATACAAAAGCCTCAAGGGATTAACATGTACATTAATTATATATATGATACATGTATGTATTCATTGAATTCTCCACCTCAATTTCTTTACTGAAAACAAGATTAGCTGCTTGCTGCAGTGCCTGAGCCATGATTGATAGGTGGTCACAGAACACTTCAGACGGCATTGGCTACATTGATGAAGAGGGGGGAAAAGGATATCATTTGTTTGTGAAGTTAAATATACACATGTACATGAAAATTCATGTGTCTAGTATGTTAGCAATAGGCATAGAAACAATTAACAAACACAACAAACAAACAAGCAGCCACAATGGCTTATAAAATTCATAAACACAGCCACAAAAGGCTTAGAAAATATTAAAGCAGCCCACCACTCTGGCTTAGAAAAATAACAACAGCCACAATGGCTTAGAAATGTACATGTGTACATGCTAACAGTGGGGTTTAAATTAACAGTCATTAATGCAGGAGAATTGACATGTAGAAGGTTTCTTTTACACAGAACATATGGGATGCAGGTTACATGTACAGCAAAATAGCTGACAGATAGCTCAATACATGTACATGTATTCCTAAACGTGCACATGTGTATCGTGTATCATGATAATTAGATAGAGATTATTGACTAAAAATGTAGATTTCATTCAACAATCAAATTGATAACTTTTACATGTACATGTACATGTATTTGTCAAGTACATGTACATGTAAGCAGTGTTGAAAAACTTGATTGTACATGTACATGTAGATGTGATAGTACTGAAATCCTGAATTTACAACGCTATAATCCATTATGAAAATGATATAGCAATGTCTAGATACAGTATGGTTTATCACAGGACATTTCAATCATGAAATCAAAAATATCGTCCATTCCTACTGCATATACATGTACAACACATACATGTACATGTAATAATGAAGTGGACTAACCTGTACAACTAGTCCTTCACTGGTTTTTACATGTTGTGACAAATCAATATCCGTACCAAACCATAATGATTGTGTGATGTGATCAATCTTAACCTGAATTAATAAGATGGGTGGGGCTAATTAATCATTATATACATATACAGTATTAAAGTATGTGTATGTGTCTGTAGCATCAGTTAAAGGGTGATGAGAAGAACTCTAGTCAGCATGAAATAGTTGGTCTCAGCTTAACGAGATATATAGGCATCATTTGCTACATTCTCAATTTTCAAGTTACATTTATAATTTTTGGTTGATATGGTAACATATTTTTAATGACTAACTTGAATTCCTGTTTTCTTTGCCGTCAATACCACCAGTCGCTCAAGCTCCATGGGTGTGGCAAATAATGCCAATTCTGACAACCTATTCAATTGGATACTCTGATAAACCTGAGCGATCTAGAGACAAGAAAATATCAAACCTACATGTACATATCAGACATGGGGTAATAGTAATACATACATGTACATGTCAGACATGGGGTAATAGTAATACATACATGTACATGTCAGACATGGGGTAATAGTAATACATACATGTACATGTCAGACATGGGGTAATAGTAATACATTCCTGTACATATCGAACATGGGGTAATAGTAATACATACATGTACATGTCGGACATGGGGTAATAGTAATACATACATGTACATATCAGACATGGGGTAATAGTAATACATACATGTACATATCAGACATGGGGTAATAGTAATACATACATGTACATGTACATGTTGGACATGGGGTAATAGTAATACATACATGTACATGTCAGACATGGGGTAATAGTAATTAAGGATGTGTATCATCAAAATTTTCTGTTCCAATTATCATATAAAGTTTATCACGATAATCGCGATACTTTAAAGCTTTGTGTTCCTCCATGTAGCAAATCCACAAATGATAAAAGAGACTAGTCATGTTGTCACTGTAAGGCAAATGCCCCTTCACAAATGACAAATTACCTCTTTGCTGTTTAGTTAGAACATCGACTTTGAATCTGAATAACTGCCAGATCTTGCTCTTGGCTCCTACAAATGGAGCCAACGAATCATGCTATCCTTCAACTTCCTTGCTAGCCTAGCCATTTGTGTACAAACTGAACTGCGCATGCATGAACCCATTTTTCAAGCAATAATAATTATTGAAATTAATAATAATGAATATTATAATTATATCGCGATATAGATTCCTGATATCGCTATCACGATAATTACTTCAGTGATGAAAATATCACTATATCGATATTATCGCACATCCTTAATAGTAATACATACATGTACATGTCAGACATGGGGTAATAGTAATACATATATGTACATGTACGACATGGGGTAATAGTAATACATACATGTACATGTACATGTCGACATGGGGTAATAGTAATACATACATGTACAATGTACATGTACATGTACATGTCAGACATGGGGTAATAGTAATACATACATGTACAATGTACATGTCAGACATGGGGTAATAGTAATACATACATGTACATGTACATGTCGACATGGGGTAATAGTAATACATACATGTACATGTACATGTCGACATGGGGTAATAGTAATACATACATGTACAATGTACATGTCAGACATGGGGTAATAGTAATACATACATGTACATGTACATGTCGGAAATGGGGTAATAGTCATGTAGTAGTAGTAGTAATAGCAATAAGTAATTTTAAAAAACTGAAACAATAATAGTAATAGTAATAGTAATAGTAATAGTAACCTCAATATTGAGATTGTACATGTATGTTAATATCTAATTGACTGTCTAATACTACATGTATTACTATTACTATTGCCTCAGTTTTTTAATTACATACATGTACATGTATAGTAATTGACCTTAAGTAATATATGTATGTTCATTTAAAGTAGGGCCAGTAGAGGGACTTTTTATGGGCCATCCCTATGATTGCTTTCCACGGGGTTTAATGTACATATATATATATATATATATTTTTTTTCTTGTGTCCACTTGCACGAGTATGCATTGTGTACGTAGTTAAGGAAGTTGCGTCATTCCCGGGGGCTCGGTCAATTAATGGGTGTGGCGCGTAAAAGAATGCGCGCTCGAGCTCTACAGACCAGCAGAAAGAAAGCTGCTTGTAGCGAAGTAGCTTACATAGAAACTGGAACTAATAGCTGGCTATTCTGCCTGAAATATATTCCTAAAGTTCTACAAGGTCCTTTGAAAGGTCAGGAGAGTAGATAATCAAAATAATAACTATAATAAGCTGTTGTCTTTCATGCTTGATAAAGTCAGCCATGATACTTTTATCTTCACTTAAATTTGTAAAGCAATCATAGGGATGTTTTTTCTCTATATACACTTTTTAGTATTGGAGGGAAATTTATATCTTCATGTATACAGTATGTACATACACATACCTGTTTTATAAGGCGAACTAATGTGACTTCTTTCAAAGACTCCACATACTGAGAAGTCTCTTTGTTAGCTTCCAGTTGCTCCAGGAGAGGGGCAACCTTAGCACATAGCTGTAGAGGATTAAACTCCACCTCTAGACACGAGTACAGTTGTTGTAACTGTGGGAATACACATTGTAGAACTCCATGATGACACTAGACGAATAGACAGAGAGAAAAATGTACAAATTTACATGTGTGTGTACATGTAATTATACACGTGTATACATGTACACTGTATATTATGGTTGGATGAAGATTGGAAACAACATCCGAAGGTTTATCAGCAAAGGTTCAGATGTATTTTTTATCAATGGTGCTCTTACCATGATTGGCTGGCTATAGAAAGCCTCCAAAACCGTATTATTACTTCATAACAAGTACTAGTGTTTCTACACGTCATTAGACTGAGAAATGGGACAGAAGCGGCCAGCAACACAGCCTCAAACAGTGTTCTGCCTAGGATATTTAGAGTGGTGGTTGGATTCTACATACATTTAGTGCTTTTTATTCAGTCTCACTTAATTCTGTCTCAGCAGCCTATATATGTATTATCTGAGAGGTGGTTAATTTATTTAAGAGGTGGTTAACTCATCTGAGAGGTGGTTATTCCCAACCAGTGCCGACCAGTGTGGGCAGAACACTGCTCAAAATGTCTGGAGCACACCCACAATATTAACCACACATTTCAATAGATCACACAAAATTACAAATGCACACATGCAAATATTACATTTGGTGTGGCAGTGAAGATACAAAAGGAGAATTTAGCTTCGAATGAACACCATATGAATGAAGGTTCGAATCATTTATTTATACAAAAAGAATATGTATACATGTACATGTTAGGTAGAAAAACAACCTTCGAAGCTTCGTCAGCAATAATGAACGAATCTTCGAAGGTTCGTTCATTTTCGCCAACGAAGCTTCGAAGGTTGTTTTTCTACCTTCATCCCAGCTCTAATGTACATGTATGCAGTGTACACAATAACATGTACATGTTCACAATGATATGAAATAGTCTTTTAACCTGCCACAAATCAATAGATATAGCTTTGTCCAACTGCTCAAACCTGACATCAACTAAACAGTGGATTGTATCTGGAACATCAAACTTGAGAGAATTTTGGACTTGTTGATGCTCTTGAGCATATCGGAGATGAGTTCTTAACTAATGGAGACAACAAATCAGAGGATAATTAAAATACATGTACATGTATAGTAGTGTATTCATTGCACGTATATATTATCAGTACAACCTACAATGTACATGTACATGTATAGTAGTGTACACGTGTATCTTACATACATGTACATGTATAGTAGTGTATTCATTACACGTATATATTATCAGTACAACCTACAATGTAAATGTACATGTACATGTACCTGTATATGCATGTACACAATGTGTATCTTACATACATGTACATGTATAGTAGTGTATTCATTGCACGTACATGTATATATTATCAGTACAACCTACAATGTACATGTACATGTATATGCATGTACACAATGTGTATCTTACATACATGTACATGTATAGTAGTGTATTCATTGCACGTATATATTATCAGTACAACCTACAATGTACATGTATATGTATGTACACAATGTGTATCTTACATACATGTACATGTACATGTATAGTAGTGTATTCATTGCACGTATATATTATCAGTACAACCTACAATGTACATGTACATGTACATGTATATGTATGTACACAATGTGTATCTTACATACATGTACATTTATAGTAGTGTATTCATTGCACGTATATATTATCAGTACAACCTACAATGTACATGTACATGTATATGCATGTACACAATGTGTATCTTACCTACATGTACATGTATAGTGTGTATTCATTGCACGTATATATTATCAGTACAACCTACAATGTACATGTACATGTATATGTATGTACACAATGTGTATCTTACATACATGTACATGCAACTTACTATGTCACACAACTTGTGGAATTCTGTACGGCGTTTATACTCCAAACAAAACTTGAAAGCTAAGGAAATTACAAACATCAATTCATTGTACATGTACATATATATGTACATGTACATACAGTGTATGTACATATATACTAGGGCTGGGAAAAAGGTTCGAATATTCGAACCTTCGTTCGTTTACTGCGCATTCGAAGCTAAATTTCTCCCTTCGAAGCTTCGCTGCCACACCCACTTCAGTGTTTGCACATGCGCACTTTTGCAATCTAAACGTGTGGTTAAAATTGTGGGTGTGTCCGAGAAAAGTTGAGGCTGAGTTGTTGGCTGTTTCTGCCTAAATTTTCATTCAAGCGATGCTAAATCCAAGTAGAAATAGTGACAGGAACAAGACTAGTACTTATTATAAAGCAATAATCCAGTTTTGGAGGCATTATATTGCCAAACAAGGTAAGAGCAACATTGATAATAACGCGTGCGAACCTTCGAAGGTTCGTTCATTTTTGCCGACGAAGCTTCGAAGGTTGTTTTTCTACCTTCGTCCCAGCCCTAATATATACATATGTAAACCACATACACATGTACATGTAAACCTAAAGGATGTTGTCATGTTTTTAAAAGCCAGCCATTGGCAAGCAAGAACAAGTCACATGTACATGTAGATATATAACTACATGTATGTACATGTACATGCATAGATGCACCTCTTTTTGCAACATCAGTATAGATTCTCTCCATCAGTGAGTTATTCTTCAATAGTTCTAAAATATTCCTGAATGATTCCCACAGAAATTTGACCCATGGAGTAAGAAGAATTCTATCAGTTCTATCCTGTGTGTCTTCACCACTCACTGTACTCAACAACAAACTAAAGGAAAAATGAATGGGAATTTGCATAAGAAATTCTTTATAGTACATTTTAGTTTGACAATCATGGCCACTTTTATTTACAGTACATGTACTGTACATGTACATATACATTGTATGTCTAGTTTATCAAATGGTTATTAACATAGGGTTACTGACAGGGTTTTACATTGTGTAAAACTCCACATACATGTAATTGAGTGTGTTTCATTTTAGTTTGTTATATATATTGCAGTAGACTTGTAATTTAGTTACAGTTTAGTTAACTAAAAGTGAAAATACCTTACTAGTTAACTAAAACAACACTAATACATGTACATACACATAAACATTAGCTACAAATGTTTATATAATTATATCTTTGAAGAAAGCCAATGCTAAAAGCATCTGTAATGCAGTGTTTCTCCATTGTTAAAACAACATGAACTTATTAGGGCTGGAATGGATATCTGGTTTTTTGGATAACTATCAACATCCTGATTGTAGTTTGTGTTCAAAGTAGGGCTGGGACGAAGGTAGAAAAACAACCTTCGAAGCTTCATCGGTAAAAATGAACGAACCTTCGAAGGTTCGCATGTGTTATTATCAATGTTGCTCTTACCTTGTTTGGTAATATAATGCCTCCAAAACTGGATTATTGCTTTATAATAAGTACTAGTCTTGTTCCTGTTTGGATTTAGCATCGCTTGAATGAAAATTTAGGCAGAAACAGCCAACAACTCAGCCTCAACTTTTCTTGGACACACCCACAATTTTAACCACACATTTAGATTGCAAAAGTGCGCACGTGCAAACATTGAAGTGGGCGTGGCAGCAAAGCTTCGAAGGGAGAAATTTAGCTTCGAATGCGCAGTAAACAAACGAAGGTTCAAATATTCGAACCTTTTTCCCAGCCCTAATTCAAAGTACATGTATAAGACATAATGGATTTTAACTAGTAATAGAAAGTTACACTATTAAATAACCTCAAGAATATGAATGACAAGCTGTTCATAACAGGATGTTACCATATAGAGAAATATTGAATTATGGTAAATATTTACATGAATATCATTAATTACAACAAGTGGTACTTGGAAATAAGAGCGAGTTTGTACAGGAAGGTTGGTTTGTGTAGGAGGTAACTTACTACTACAAATTTTGTTCAAATGTTAACTCAACCTACGATGTAAGACCCTATGATTTGGCAAATTTGGTCCTGTAGACCCTACATATTACCATACATGTAATTCTACATTTGAACTATGGATAACATACTATTACCAACAGCTTTTATAATAAGTATGGATTATTTTACATGCACACCTTTCTGGTGTCTGAATCATATCCAAGTCTTCAATATCGAGTACCGTTTGTTCAGATTCTTTACGAGCTGTTGATGCCTTCCCCTCCGCTTGATCTAAAAACTGTCCTATGATATTCTGAAAAGAATTTAAATTAGCATCTTTACAAATATTTCGATACTGATAAAGACCATCTTTAGCCGAGGCACTTCGCTGAAGATCAATACAAAGACGAAGAAAGAGCCTCATAATAGATTCGTGGGTATCACTCCACTGACGATGTTTTTTACTTCTTATTACATCACTAAGGACTTCTAATGCCGACTCGTTTTTGCCAACATCAATAAATTCTGGAACAAAGCAAATAAAAGGGAAAGTAATTAAATATCATTTAATATTCTTTTCTACTAACCTTTGGCTCTGTTTAAAGCATTTTCTGGTCTATGAAAATACACAGGCATTATCAGGATCTTTCCTGGTCTAAATTCCTCAGGTGCACGAGGACTTCTGAGCATGCGCAAAACTATACAGCAATAATCATTAATTATAACGCCTGATAATTAATTAATTATTTTCTCCAGAACTAGCTTCCAGCATTTCCTGTAGCACAGAATGTATTTATACCTTAAAGTGGCTAATGCAGTTCAGAGTATCAACAATCCTGTGCTTCTTTATTATCAGTTTAGAAAAGTTCACCATTTTTCAGTCAGATAAGAGTCTTTTTGAGTGAGTTTTCAAACTGAAGATAGTCACCTGTTCTGTCAATGATTCAGCTAATATTTTGCAGTATTGCATGCGCAGGGTATATATGTATTCTTGAAACTGGTTAATTATTATTATTAACAAATCAAAATATGTAAGTGATCGGTTTGCAAAGTTATATAAATGTCACATAATATAAATAATATATATATAATATTAAAATATGAGGAGAAATAATTACTGTATTATACAAAACATACTCTTTGTAGTTCTTTGGGGTTTTGTTTTCATAACAGAAGGTAGTAACTTAGGGTTTCCATGTGGAACAACATCAGCTGATATGACCTTCTAAAAAAAGAATTTAAATAGTTGTAGTTTCTTTAGGATAAGAACAAAGTAGCAACCGCATTAACATTCATGGACTTATAAATTACATGCCATTAATAAAAAAAAAATTAAAAAAATGTCAGAGTATGTTGGGATATGAAAACTGAATAATCAATGAAACAAGCTTGGGATGGTACTATAGCAACTAAATTAAACTAACCACTTCCACATAACCATACATAAGTTAATAGATGTGTAAATACGATATGCCTACGTATTAGTTATAGCCAACTGTAGGACAATTACAAACAAGTTTTAGGCACAGACAATTAGTGAATTTGTCTGTATGGTGATGACTGATGAGTGTTTCATACCTGTGTTATATCTAGGTCAGATGACGTTAATCTAATTTTAAGAACAGCTGCTGCAATTTTCAGAAAGCACTGATACAACATGTCATCAGTTTTAGCAGAAATTGAATGGCTGTATATATAACAAGAGAAGAATGTAATACCAAGTTAGGCCTTGAGAGCCAATGTGTCCTTGAATCACTCAATATAGTCAGTGAAACAGGATTTTTTTAATATGCTGAAGGTGAAATTAAGGTCAATTACAATGATTAATTTCAGTATACTAGGAATCAAAGATAATATATGTATACCTTAAAAATTCTAAAAATTAGTCTCTGTAATTTTGTAAAGTAAATAATTATTTGTGTGTTGCATGAAAATAAATATCTAAAAATTCGTCACTAATTAATTCAGACACTACACTCGTATCAGTACTGCAAGTTCCTTTAATTTCAACAAAATAATCCCATTAATTTAGATTTTCTGTCTAATTTTGACAAACATTGGAACACACTAAATCTATGATGACAACTTTTTAGAGTATATATGATAACAGGAGCCCATGAAAAAACCTTTTCATGGGCTGCTGACGATAATTAATACCTTGACATGTTGTGCTTTTGAGCAAATGTTGTGTGTCGTTGTATTCTAACTGTTCTCATGTGCTCCATATCAACTTAATAAATCATAAACAAACAATGATTATAGTTTGAACACATGTATAAATACTTGCACATATAAATATACAACACACAGAGTCACAGAGAAACACACACACACAAACACACACGTGTACAAACACACACACAGACACACACGTGTACAAACACACACACAAACACACACGTGTACAAACACACACACAGACACATACAAACTTTTATTAGCAACTAATGCCATGTGAGGAAACTGCTTGTCAGTTTTACTACAAAT
Source organism: Petrosia ficiformis (assembly GCA_947044365.1). Lineage (NCBI taxonomy): Eukaryota > Metazoa > Porifera > Demospongiae > Haplosclerida > Petrosiidae > Petrosia > Petrosia ficiformis. The sequence continues at coordinate 2,781,588 of OX345640.1, forward strand.
CCTGGTAGCTTCTCGTAACCAATCATCCACATTCTCAAAACTTGAATAGTTAGTGATGTCATACACAAATAAAATGGCCTATAGAAAAAAAAATCAAGAATAGCAACATCTGTAGCTGGATTCAAGACTATGAATATAGCTATAATCTCAAGTAATTTTTCATTAAAACATTTTGCTTTCAAACTTTTGTCATTTTAGTACACAAATAGGCTGCATACAGGAAGAGATATCAGCTCACATATCAAATTTTATTTGCTTTCTGGCAGAATAGTGCAACAGTTTGATTACAGGGCAATTTTAAAATTATAATATTTGCCTTATTCAACAGCAGCCAAGGGTGGTCAAAATCTCAATCTTCCTTTACCTACCATGGGGGCTTGTAATCGATAATTGCATAAAAACTGAATGTCGCTGCAGTAGCTACTTTGGATAAAAATGCAGACTGCCTCCACTTGACAATGGAAGCAGGACTAGACAACAGATCACAAAACACATAGATATATATTAATTCATGTACATGAGCTCCATAAATGTAATTATCCAGCATACGACCTCCAACCGTTTGTCCACCAATATCCCAAACTTGTATTGCTACTTGTACATCACCTAAAAACAGACAAATCTGAATGAAGTTCGCTACAACACATGATACAACTACCTGGTAATTCCAGCCTTCTCAGGAAGAAATCCACTCCCAAAGTTTGATCATACGTTTTTGTAAAATTATTTTGAGCAATACGTGTTGCTATTGATGTTTTTCCAGTTGTTCCATCTCCCAGAAGAACGAATTTGAGTTGACGATCTTTTCTTGTATCACTCTTGTGATCAGTTCCAGCAGATTCACCGCCTTGAGCCATATTATGAAGTAGGCGTTACTGTGTTTTGTTGCGGCGAGCCACACCCATCTGTTTGGAGTTTCCCCTCTGCTGTTCAAACTTTCCTGTGATCATGGCTAGTGTAATGGGAGCAGACAAGCCAAGAGACAAACAAGCACGCGAAGAATGTATCTCTTCAGTGATTGAAGGGTTCCTGAACACAGGCCTTCATCGCCAGCTGAAGTTGATGGTAATAGGAGAAGCAGGACAAGGAAAATCAACCCTTATCAACGCTTTGATTGGTCAAGAGGTTGCCAAAGAAGGCGAAAATTTTAAAGCTGGAACAAACAGCATACAAGAGTACCGACTAGAGCAGAATGATGTCCAGATCGCAATATGGGACACACCAGGGTTTGGTATGGAAAGTAAAGAAGAAGATGAAAAGACAGTAGAATTATTGAGGAACAGTGACTGTTACCCTATTGATCTAGCGCTTTTTTGTTTCAGAATGGATGGAACGAGATTTCCAACTAGAGTTCATACTGATACGATACAAAAAATAACAGAAGTATTCGATAAATCTTTCTGGCAACATTGTCTGTTTGTTCTTACATTTGGTAACAATGTTGAACAGTTATGTCCGGATGGTGAGGAGTTGGCATTCTTCTTTTCAAATCGAGTGTTGGAACTTGAAAAGGAATTTCAAAAAGCGCTTAAAAAGCATGCTGGACTGACTGATGTTGAATTGGAGAGGATTCGTGCTGTACCAGTTGGGTCATATAAGCAAGGTATGTTTAGGAAAAACCCATGGGCTCTTCCAGATCGAGAGGACTGGTTTGTAATGTTTTGGATAGAATGTACAGATCATATGCGAAATTGTGCTGTGCCAATTCTCTTACAAGTCAACCGTCACAGGCTTCAAGCTCAAGAGCCACAGGATACAAATGGGTTTACAGATCCTCCTTCTCACCTTGAAGTTCGTGAGAGGATTATAGGAGCCTCTCCTAAAGAAATATTAGACATTGATATTCAGATGAGTCAAGATCGCTACATTCGAAATCTAACGCAAGAGGATATCAAAAAGAATGCAGTCGAAAGCAATGTTCCTTTTGTGCAACCAGATTCTCATACAGAGAAAGATGGGATAGATGGGAACAAAGGAAAACCAGAACTTGAGCAACAAAATCTTATTGTCAATATAGAAGATAATGAAGCAACAGCAACACCTCAAGAACCGAATTTACATACTCGGGAAATTCCGTTACGTATAATTCTTCAGCGACAATTGGATGACCGTAATTCCAGTTTTTATGAGTATGTTACAGCATTTGCTAAAAAGAGAGGAGGAAGTGTTTGGGGGTTTGGCCATGTAACTGGGTTTATTGAGGGATTTACTGTTTGGCTTGGAAGGAAAGGGAGGAACAGTTAGATAATATATGTGTGAAACTTTTACCATGTTCCAATGTTAAGTGAAAATGTGTGTTGAAATAATTTTTTTAATGAGATTGGATGCCAATTATAATTAAAGTTGACTACAAACTATAATTCTATTCTATTTTGGTTGCTGTTTCAGAAGTGGCTAGTACGTTACAACAGCTAATTGATTACTGCTTTCAGTGTTTGTATTATATACCGCAATGAATCAACTCATTATAACAACTCATCATAAACATCCTTACTATTCCAACAACATGAATAATTAATAACAAGACAGAGCATAAGATAGGGAATTATTACTGAAACATTAATTACAACAAAACAGCATATCAGAAGACTCAAAACTTATCATTAATGTACTACACATTATCTTTCTTAGTGTATTATTCTATTCTACTCTATTATTCTACACAATATTTTACTCCTTTATTATGAACTACTAATGTTATTATCGCACAGTATTTTTCTAACTCTTATAATTATACTCGATTAATAATTAATTGTCACAAAATAAATAATATAGTGGTGTATACAATACTATTTTCCCTATTTTTGTAAAACACAAAAAGAAAAGTGAAGATATTTTATCGAGCAATATTCAGTACAATTATAAGTATAGTGTATATTATTGTAGGATAAGAAACAGCATGTTCGAAGTGGTGGGAAGCTGACAATAATTCAGGGGCATCAGTATTGATGCAGCTGCATCGCAGCCACCATGAAACCTGAGGGGACCTAGGGGAATGTACTTATAAAATAATGCGTTTCTCAGAAAGGCCCTATTTATATTCTTATGCAATGGCAGTGTGACGATGTACATGGTAAAAAAAATTCTGTAAACAAATTGTCAATCATATACTGGTATACACATTACAATTTTCTTCTCAAACAGTGAAGCATGTGCAAATAATAATTATTATAAAATTCAGATAAATAGTAATTATTGTTGAGAAATATAAGCAAAATGTTTGCGTATATATAAATTATAACATTATTAATTAAAAATTAGTAAAATCTGCTTGCATCCTCACCATGAACACACCTCCCTGGCGAGGATGGGTGCGTGCATGCATGCTCCCAGACCTGCACGTGCTCCTGCACCCCAGAGAAGACTGTGCATGTCATCGATCTCAAGACTCAAGACGAAGAAGATTCTGCACGTACCAGGGAGGGACCCAGGACCAAGATGCGAAGGATGTGGATAGATGGATGAAGATTAAACAACAGGTGATTCTTGTTCTTCTATGTGCATTGTTGCCATCCGTGCCCATGTAATTCATGCATATCATATTAATAATTCCGTTTGTCCATCATGTTAATTTGCATATTGTTTCTTCTCTCTCCCAGAAAACTCTACTTGCTACCTCCCTGTCCATCTATCCACTCTCTCTCTACCTCGTCGCATCTATACTTCAATAAGAGGTAAGTCATGTCTCCATACTCTTTTCTCTATTCTATACTTTCTTCTTAAATATTATTTTGTTGTGAACAGTGTATTTACTATTTTTCCTTCCTGCACAGGTCTGTTTCTGATGATTTCGAGGTTTCTTCTGGTGTTCTCTTCTTGGAATTCGGATGCTCATTTGTTCTAATCACTCCTATCAGCCAGGGTCGGCCATGCCACCCTCCTTTTCTTTTTTTTTTGGGGGGGTGGCATGGTCGATCCTGGTTGTTAGGAGTGTGCGGGACAAATGAGTATACCGATGCCCAGGTTGGGGACGCCGGAGGTCTCTTCGAGTCACTAGATCCAGCCCCGTGTGGGGCAGTTCCAGTACATCCGGTCTAACTCATCTAGTGTTCCAGTTATCGTCTAACTACCTCATCCAGTTCCAGTCTACTTCGACCAGTGCTCCAGTTCCAGTCTAATTCGACCAGTGCTCCAGTTCCAGTCTACTTCATCCTAGGACCATCTTCATTGGGATCTCTCTTCGATCTGCAAGGACTCATCTTCATTGGGATTTCCCTTCTACAAGGACTCATCTTCATTGGGATTCCTCTCTTCACTGGGATTTCTCTTCCGCAAGGACTCATCTTCATTGGGATTTCTCTTCGATCTGCAAGGACTCATCTTCATTCATTGCTTAAAGCATTCATCTCAATGGCCGTTAGTTCTTTGAAATATATTGTGTTTTTAAAATTTTTTTTTATTTCAATTGTATTTTCAAATGTTTCTTTCAATGTTGTTCTTGTGTTTTGAGTTGCATTTTCAATATAATTATCAATAATTGTTTTTAATTTTCGATTCTTAAGAATAGTAATTACATTTAAATGTGATCTATTGCAGTTGAAAGCCTATGCTTGTATCAGAGAGTACCGTAGTACTCTATCACTTACAGTTTCTTATCCCGGATGCTTTTGAAAAAAAAAAAAAGAATTAATTATTAATAATTGCAACCACACCCACCGTGGATGGCATATACTGATTGCGAGGTGTGGCTCATCTCAAAACCTTCGTTCCAACTGAATACAGGCAATTTGCAACTCTCTCCAGCTACTGGAGCAATCTAACAGTCACCTCAACATTGTTTGCCAATTACTGCAAGCACAGCATGCAGTCAAGACTGCAAGTGAACGCTATTTGTCACTTATTCTCCCAACATCCCTTTCTCTAGAACCAGCTAGAAATCAAGTCTATACATCACACATACATAACATCCCGTTTTACTCTGCTTTCACTTTTTTTTTTTTTTTTTTTTTTTTTTTAGCTAATTTCAAAGTAACATCAAAGGGCGGACACTTGAATCAAAGCACCGATAGACCACATCCAACAAAGCGTGGGCGTTTTTGACAATAGAATGCCGACATGCCGCCACCACATTGGTATACTCTTGTAATCTACAGTAATTTGGGGTGTGGTACATCCAAGACCCAGTGAAATTTAGTAATCTAATAAGTAGGTGCGGCACTTCCTTTCTGACAGGAAGTTGTAAAATTAATTAAACGAGCGCTGTCGGGACGGGACCCTCGCCTACGTTGCAAAGTAATACAAAGCACTACATTTTTTTTCAAAATATAATAAAGTTTGTGTATGAAACAAACAATACTTTTGTTACATGGAATATAGAAATATAAATTTGAAAAACATTTATGGGCATTAATTAAAACTGTTATAACTTTATATCCTAAAGGACAAAATAAGAATATCAATGAAAGAAATGTATAATTTGTATATATATCTTATACATCTAATTCTCTGTTTTCCTTCGAAAAACAATGAAAACGTTCTCAAGTCTACCTCTAAAGTCTCCGTGTGAAAACGAATCACCTCTACCACGTGTTTAGTATGCAAGCATGCACGTAGGTGCCGGTGCACATACCTGTACGTGGAGCTAGGTAGCTTTCTAATGGTGGTGTAGTAGCAACCAGTATCTCGATTGTTTTTGGTTTGAAGTGTTTCTTGGCTAGCGACAGCCATGAAACAGTATTACTTGAGTTTTGTGTGTCCATATTTAGTCTCTTTATAGCCATTGTTTCATCTTGAAGTTGTGAAACGGTAACTGTGAGTTATAAAAATTATTGTCATAACTTTAGAACCAAAAGGTTTTAGAAGAATTCCAACGTTAATGTTTTTCCTTGTATCATTTGAAGACTACTGGTACCCCGTTTGAATTGTCAATGTTTTTATTTTTCCAGAAAAAGTGCTAACAGACACATGGACACACAGACAGACACCGTACCCTTCCGCCTACGCTACGCGGCGAGTGTAAAAACTGAAAGTGCTATATATGTAGGGAAGGCTGAGAACTCTGGTAATATATAGAGATAAGTTTTAATACACACACATCTATTCATAGCTAGTGTTTTTATGACTATCAACACCTATCAACACCCTCTAGATGATGTCTTTAAGGTAGAGAACCGGTGAGTAGCAAAACTGGCAAAATCTTCATAATAATATTATTATATTATTATTATTTTCCAGACAAATGTTTGTTGAACTATCACAATGATTCTAGCACCATTCCAATTGCATTCATACTATTTCATAGTACAATTCTGATCTACAAGTATCGAGACGATAGCTTCAGATACTATGAAAGAAGACAGTCTCAACGACAGCAAAGATTTGATCTCGAATTGGACATCATTTTTATAAGTGTACTCATTAATTTAGGTTCAAAGTTATTAATGCAAGACTCACAGAGTATAGCACATAAATTAAAAAACAGAATAGTAATTACAGTAGTTGGAGATCTTCCAAAATATCAGACAAACGATTTAGAATGATAACTTCAAATAGTTTCGAGAAAACAGATGACACAGTAATTCCTCTAAAACTATTAACCAGTAAAGGATCTTTTCCTTGTTTTTATAGATGGGAGTGATGATCCCTTTTTTCATGCAGGAAGGAATTTCCTCGAGTACGATAATTCTATTTAGAAGTTTAGTGATCCATAAAGTTAGGATACCGAAAGTGCTCTAATGACAAACCATCCGGACCAGCTGATTTACTCATTTTTAACTTTCTTATCGCTGCAGTGACTTCCTTAACACTAATTTTATTTGTAAGAATTTCATCATCATTATGGTAAGATAAACTGTGATATGCTTCAATTTCAGAAGATGCAAGTGTAGAGAAGTATTTCCAAAACTTTTCAACAATTTAATAATTTCAGTCTGGTCAGTAATTGTCTCGTTTCCTACGAAAAGCTTTTTACAGGTTGATTTCCGCTTACAGATTAATTTAAAATGATATCTATCACCTTTTCTAAACATCCTATCTCTTTGCTGAATATCCTGACATTCTAAAATAGCATAACAGTTTGCAACACAACTACGTACTCTTTTATTTGCATTTTTCTTAACCTCATATAGAGGGCCCAATATTGGTCTACCACCTGCATTCCAATGCTTCCACACACTTTTACTAACATCACACAAATCTTTCAACTCAGGTCTATCAAATCTAGGTTTCGATTTATTTTTAACAAGAGGAAGGTAGTTTAGGGCAGCAGATTTCATGACATTACTAACATACACAATCTCATTATTTAACTCACTGATAGATTGACCAGCTATGCCAATCGAAGGTCTGGTGACAAGTGACACAGCCTCCGAATACAGGGTTATAGAATCCGATTCAACAGCTTGAGTCCTATTCAAATGGTTTTCAGTAGAATTAATCAATTCACAAATAACATTTAATGAAATCGAGATGAGCAAATGATCCGATAGATTTAAGGGATGTAACGGGTGAATAAGGCAGCTCAGAATTTCATTTGCTATAGACGAATTAGCAATGATGTAATCCAACATAGAACAACACGAGGTGGAGAAAAAAGTGTAATTTAGACCACCACACACAGAGCTTTGGGAGACTATATAAAGTGAATGGGCATCAATAAAATCCATAACGAGTTGTTTTCGATCACAATGATGATTTACATTAGCAAAGTTTACATTGAAATCACCAGTAATTATCACAGGGTCATAAGATTTGTAGGCACTAACAGCACTCTGTAGATCTTGAAAATATTCATCACTGGAGTAATTTGAACAAGGTAAGTATACCGCAATCACTATCAGAGATTCTGAGTTATTCAGATGGATTTGAATAGCACAGAAACGGTCAGAAACAACTTGTGTTAAAGTAAAATTAAGAGATTTTTTTTATAGAAGGCCAATACCACCACAACCACGGGATAAGGTACAATGTTCATCTAATCTTTTGTCACATGAACCAAAACCTTCATAGCTGGGATGTATGGTAGATGTTAATATTGTATGGCCATAACCAATGCTCGGACAGAGCTATAATATCTGAACCAGTTTCAATTAGATGTGTAATATAGGGGATAGCACTAGAAAGACCGTGACAGTTCCATACAGTTATCATGAGGGAGGTTTCATTCCTTTGGGGATTTTGAACAGGAGGTACATCACTAATACTGAGAGAGCTGCTCTATTTTTTCATGAAGTATTCTAAGTTCTTCTTTCACAGATGAAATTTCATGACTTGCGTGTAAATCAGATGGAGGAATAGGAGTTTCATTTTTAAGGAAAAATATATCTGATTTCACTTGCATTATATCAGTTCTCAGAGAAGACAATTCATGGGCAATAAGTCGGCTTGATATGTCATTACGTGATGGTAGTCTGGTAGTGGTGGTGTCAAGAGTAGACGAGTGATTCTCAGTACATGGTTCTGAGACAGTGTCAGTCTAGTTGACATGGAGAGGTAGGTGTAGATAGAGCATTATTAACCTGATTCTGTTGACTTTGGAAAGGTTCAATTTGTTGGATACAGATAGTTTCGATGGAGTCGACATTAGACTGGCTTGGAATTGAGCAGGGTTGACTAGCCACAAACAATACACTACGTTTTCCATTTTTTAAGAAATTATATATAGTGAACTGAAAAAAAAGAAAAATGTACAAAAGCAAATTTCAAACAATTAAAGTTAACAGGGAACAAGAAGTAGAACAGGAAAGAAAATATGAGAATGATGAGGAAAGAATTACCTGCACAGGGTTACTCTTCAGTCATCGACATGTGCTCTTGAGTCTTGACAGCAGCGTGCGCGGTTTTAAGCTGCACTGCACGTGCAGGAATGATGTTTTCAGCTAATTAGAGATTTCACTGCTTCAGTAATTATAATTAAAATGTAATTCTTATTAATTGATATCAAAAGGTGCAAATAGAACTCACATTATCAAATTTGCTATCTTACAACAAATCTTTTGATGTGTTTCAAAGTTGGAGTCACTATTAGTTGCAACACTTTTTCACATGACAGATCTGACAAATATCATTTGATGAATTTGGAATGATATATTATTTGTTAACTTGTTACAACAGTCACATCATTATTGTGGCTAATAACACTATATATATATAAATAAAACAATGACACCTATCTGAAATTATATTAGTCATGACATACAGTTATGATTGATTCCATAATACTTACGTATTTTAAAAAAATCCAGTATGTTTGGCACACTGCAGTGCATGTGCTAAAGATTTCTCTCTCAGTCATAGCAATACAGTACTCTCTCCAATATAAAAAGTATTATAATGATGTGAAAAGAATTCAGTAAATGTTGTCCACAGTCATATGATCTCTATAGTAACTAACGTTTACATGACATAGATAGTTGTTTTATGAAGCTTTCTCATATTAAAGTTCTTTGACTGTTGTTGACTCAGTTTTGACAAACTATATATATATACACTCTCCACTAAGCAATCACAGATGGTTAATAGCTGTTTGTTATATTCTTCCATGCCTATACATATATTATATACAGTAAGTTAACTCGCTTTATCAATTCAACTGTCTTTCTAACTAAAGATATAGCTACTGTAACAAGTTGACTTGAACTATGCAGAATATATCTCTACTGATAAGTATAATGATAGGCTTTCTATCAGTCTTGTCTTCACTGTGAGTGTGTTGTATATAGACCTGGATTTCACAGCCTTCCCATACTGAAGCAGACACTGTCAGTTCAGTCACCATCTTAAAGTTTGTTGACTCAGTTTTGTATATCTCCATTTGTAATCATTAACAGCTCGGTTACACCAGCATAATAGCTTCAGTCTTCTGTTGTTGTTCGTCGTCCAACCATTCAACTGTCTTTTCTAACATTGACTTGAGCCATGCAAAATACATCTCCTCCTCTCTTTTTCTCTGTCAATACTGAGTATTGAATGACCATAGGTACTCTATAGATCTCAGTTTAAATAATGGTCACAGTCAGTTGTGTATAGTCTTCAAAACGATATCCTATGCTGTTTAATTTGCATACTGTTTATCTCTCTCTACAGCCTACAGGTACTCTACCTATCCATCTATCCACTCTCTTCTCTCTTAAAAGGTGAGTTTTCTTTCCATATCTATCTCTCTTTTCTGGTCTATTGTTCAGTTCTTTTGTTAACCCGAGTGCGTAGGCGGAGGGTTATAGCAATCGGTTTGTGTGTGTGTGTGTGTCTGTCTGTGTGTGTGTGTGTGTGTGTGTTACCATGTAATCTTTGCAAATACCTGGTGTTACTGGTTCATTGACACTGCTTTCCAAACGCTAGAGTCTGATAATTCCGAGATTTAAACGATTTGTCGTTGACAAATGAAATGACGGTACGGTGGCTCAGAAGGGCCTTCCACTTCCATAATATGTAGTACTTCTTCTGCTTCAACCCCAGGCACGTGGTTAATTTTAGCGTTAATTTTATTTGCGCACGTGGCACACCTTCTGGCACATGGTTAATTTGCGCACGTGGTTAACTAGAGGATGTCTACTGCTGGGTCTAGTTTGTTGAGAAAGAGAGAAAAAGGTATACGAGTATACTATTTCATGTAGAGTTTTGTGTATAGCGTCTTTATGTATGTTGTGGTTTATATTATATATACTATAATTGTAAATATTAGTAGCTAATCAGGTTGCATTTTAAATGCTGTATATTATTATAAGATTTATACATCTAGCTATGAAAGAATATGTGAAGACTGCTAGATTGCATAACAGGAAGAAAAAAGAAAAGTACAAAGAGTCAGATCCAACTGAAGGGCATATGATGGTATCTTTGTTTAGACCTGTATTGATAATTGTTTATATAATATTAATTTGATGTAGATTACTATTGGGCGGATGATTCAAGATCCTAAGAACCAAAAGGGAAAGTTTAAGCCAATAAAAATTCCTTTCCACTGCGAAAGTACATATAAAGAAATTTTAGAAAAATGCCAAGAAATTTTATGGCCAAATGAAAGAAATGCAAATTTTTTTCTTGCAGGTACATCTATACAAGCTGGTGGCCAGTTTGAGCTTGCCAAAACCATAATTCCTTGGACATTACAAAATTATTTAAAAGTGTCTCAAATAACATACCCTTCAAGAGCTCCTATTTATTTGGTCAAAGAAGACTCTACTAGTAGGTCTAGATTTATTATTATGCTGTTATGTGCATACTACAATTGATATTATGTAGCTCATGCAAACAATGCAAGTCCTACAGGAAAGAATGAAGATAGTTATGCAACAGAAAGTAGTAACCCTGGAGAAGAGTCATTTGAACCCATGAATGATGTGTTTGGTATGTGTAATATATTTTACATGCTCTGCTAACTAATTAAGTACTAGAAACGTCTTTGTTATATGTGTGATATATATATTATATATATATATATATATACTACAGAGTCTCCTGTTGGATTCTTCAGAATTGAGTTTTGTGAACGAATACAAAGCAGGTACAGAAGTACATGGTTATTTCGGACTGGTCTTACACAAGAAGATATATTAATGGAAAGATGGGATGATGTGGGTAGAAAACATGAAGTAGTAGATCTCCTTGCAAGGACACCGCATCTTCAATATCACTTATTTCAAGAAAACCCTCTGAACCATGGCTATTACTTGTCCACAATTACTGCCAGTGGTATGCATTAGTTGCTTTATTTTAAATTTTTTACTTCATTCAAGTTCATTGTATAGATGGAACTATGTATGACTTTATTGAAAACATTGATTGTAATTCTGGTGATGTGATCTACAAAGTACCAACTGAAGGTTTGTTTTGCAATACTGAACCTGATATCATACATTCATTGCATTTTAGTTATTTTTTCTGGTAATAACCTTAAACAATTACATTCTCCTCACCCATGCATACAGGATCCCATACTGATATTTGGACTGGATGTTACACTTGCCCAAGTGATGACCTAGCTGTTCTCTGCTGTGTGGCTACAAATACCACTCCCAGGTTTCATATTCTTGGTGTCACAACGAACTTAGTCTTGGAGAATCCACTCCTCTCATGTATTGTAGTATATCTGGTGCATATAAATGTACAATACAGGGTGATGAAATACACGAAGAAAGATCCTTCAAAGTCTACAGTATGGTTTAATTATGATATCAAATTGATAAAATGTTCGCTTATTGTTCAGGAAACACACAAGGAATTGCTTGTGAAGAAGTCATTGATGTGGATGATTATAATATGTCTGATGATCCTCATACAGATGGTATGCAATGTATATATTTTATACTAGTGTTAATTGTTTTAGTATAACAATAATGACTACTTTTACTTATAGTTATAGTTACAGTATAACTAGTTTTTCAAGTTTTTAGTTACAGTTATAGTTAACTTAAAGAATGCTACTTTATACCTTGTTTGTTCTCCATGCACCTGGTAGTAGCTTATCCGCAAGAGCAACAGATTAATCTACCTTGTAAGGATGACATTGAAGTTATTCAAGCATCTCTGAAAAGTAAGTATTCATATGGCTATTTATGTATGACTATTGCTAACTGCTTACAAAGAGCCTAAAGAGTTGAAACTTTTAAATATTATTGGAACTGGATCATTTGGGAAAGTCCACAGAGCTCTATAGCGAGGAACATTTGTGGCAGCCAAAGTTATTCAAGTACATGGGAATGAAAAGGTTCTTCAAAACGAGCTAAGTGTGTATAGGTAGCAAACACATCATTTGTCTTAATCTCTCTCTGCAATACATAAATCAGCAGATCACTATATTCTATATAATATTCTATATATATATAATTACACATATATATATTTGTATTATATGTATAAATGTGAATAAATTCATAGAGGCTTGGATTTGTTTATAACATAATACCTTGATATTGATATATTATATCTCAAATTCAGTCTTGCATGCATTGCACGATATCCCAAGTTATCACCTCCCTGATGTAACTCACTCTGAGAAACAACAAACCATATACGATATCTTAAGATATTAGATGTTCAGTTAGATAGTAGTATAATTCACATTTATACAATTTAACCTGCACACAATCAACAACATCCATTGTACTGCTATAGTTTCCCTTCCTCTTTAAGCCCATACAATGTAACTTTCTCTTCAAGGTCCTCATAGATATAAATATTCCGTGTACACCAGCTAGAAAACAGAGAATCAGCTGATAGGTGTACCCTTCTCGGAAGTAGTTTTTAATCAACACATCTGTGAGTGATACAGGTAACATGATAAAATCTCCTGCAAAAACACTACAAGTACTCAAGTCAACTTAAGGTAAAACTTAATAAACATTTAAAGTTCTTCATTCTTCTCAACTCAGCTTAGACTCATATCACATACACACAACAAACCGATCTGTCACACAATATTTTGTCCTAGGATAAAAAATTGCTTGAAATTTTTTATCCTAGGACTTTACTTTAAATGTTTATTAGTGTAAATTTTTACAGCGAGGGTTCTGCACTTCAGTGCATTCATTATTTTTTGAACAGTACATGTACTACTTTTCCTCCCTCACAGGTCTGTTTCTGTGACTTGCTGCAGCTTTTGTGCTCCTCACTTGGAATTTGTGTACTCATTTGTCCTCCATTCCTACAACCAGGGCTGTGGCTAGTTCAGCCCTGGTTGTAGGAATGCAGGACAATGAGTATACCGATGCCCAGGTTGGGAAGTCACTAGATCCAGCCCCATGTGGGGCAGTTCCAGCATCCAGTCAATTCCAGTCCAGTCCTCCAATTCCAGTTTACCTGATCCAGTTCTCCAGTTACAGCCTACCTGATCCAGTCCTCCAGTTTCAGTTTACCTCATCCAGTCCTCCAGTTTCAGTCTACCTGATCCAGTCCTCCAATTCCAGTCTACCTGATCCAGTCCTCCAGTACCAGTTTACCTCATCCAGTGCTCCAGTTCCAGTTTTCCAGTACCAGTTTACCTCAGCCAGTCCTCCAGTTCCAGTCTACCTCATCCAGTCCTCCAGTACCAGTTTACCTCATCCAGTGCTCTAGTTCCAGTTTTCCAGTACCAGTTTACCTCATCCAGTCCTCCAGTTCCAGTCTACCTCATCCAGTCCTCCAGTACCAGTTTACCTCATCCAGTGCTCCAGTTCCAGTCTTCCAGTACCAGTTTACCTCATCCAGTCCTCCAGTTCCAGTCTACCTCATCCAGTCCTCCAGTACCAGTTTACCTCATCCAGTGCTCCAGTTCCAGTTTTCCAGTACCAGTTTACCTCAGCCAGTCCTCCAGTTCCAGTCTACCTCATCCAGTCTTCCAGTACCAGTTTACCTCATCCAGTGCTCCAGTTCCAGTTTTCCAGTGCCAGTTTACCTTATCCAGTGCTCCAGTTCCAGTCTACCTCATCCAGTCTTCCAGTACCAGTTTACCTCATCCAGTGCTCCAGTTTCAGTCTTCCAGTACTAGTTTATCTCAGCCTGTCCGCCAGTTCCAGTCTACCTCATTCAGTCCTCCAGTTAAACAAAAGTCTTCAAGTCACTAGATCTGTAGTGGTCCAGTTCCAGTCTACCTCATCATTACTCCAGTCCAGAAGACTTTTTATATCTTGTATTTCTCTTTAATTTCTTGTGTAAGTTTTTTTTACATCTTTCTTGCAAATCTTCTCTATGTGTTTTAAATATTATTATAATTATTATTTATGTATAGGCTGAGTGGAGGGTCAGGTTTTCTGTCTGTGTGTCTTTTACCAAAGTTTCTGGACAACTAAAAACATTGGGACAGGATTACTATCAAGCTACCAACAAACTTGGCGCAGACGTTTGACAAGGAAGGGGAACGTCCTCCTTGTCGGAACGTCTGCGGCCGGCTAGTATAGGCACGTGATTGAAGCTGTTTTTTTTTTTTTTCTAAAGCACGAGCCACACCTATATCAAAACGTCAGATCAGAAAGAACTCCCCTTGAAGTGTTATTAATGATGGCAAGTTTGACAGGAGTAGACAAGCCGAGAGACGAAAAAGTACGCAAAGAATGCTATGGTTTAGTGATTCAAGATTACTTAAACACAGGCCGTCATCGCCAGTTGAAACTGATGGTAATAGGAGAAGCAGGACAAGGAAAATCAGCACTTATTAACGCCTTGATTGGTAAGGAGGTTGCTAATGAAGGGGACAATTTTGAAGCTGGAACAAACAGCATACAAGAGTACCAACTAGAGCAGAATGGTGTCCAGATCGCAATATGGGACACACCAGGGTTTGGCATGGAAAGTAAAGAAGAAGATGAAAAGACAGTAGAATCATTGAGGAACAGTGACTGTTACCCTATTGATCTAGCGCTATTTTGTTTCAGAATGGATGGAACGAGATTTCCAACTAGAGTTCATACTGATACGATACAAAAAATAACAGAAGTGTTTGGTAAATCTTTCTGGCAACATTGTGTGTTTGTTCTTACATTTGCTAACAATATTGAACAGTTATGTCCAAAAGGAAAAGATTTGGATTCTTTCTTTTCAGAGCGAGCATGGGATTTGGAGGAAAAATTTCGAGGAGCACTTGAGAAAAATGCTGGACTGAATAAAGATGAGTTGAATACAGTTTTTGCTGTGCCAGTTGGGTCATATAAACAAGGCATGTTTAGGGAAAATCCATGGGCTCTTCCTGATCGAGAAGATTGGTTTCTATCATTTTGGATGGAATGTACAACTCATATGCAAAAGTCTGCAGTGTCTGTTCTTTTGCAAGTCAACCGTCACAGGCTTCAACTTCCAGAGCAAGATACAAGTGGGTCTATGGATCTCCCTCCTCAGTTTGACGCCTGTGAGAGGATCATGATAGCCTCTCCTACAGAAATTTCAGAGATTGATCTTCACATGAATGAAATATGCTCCAGTCAAAATCTAACTCAAGAAGATATAATAAACAGTGTTCCTGTCCCACAACCAGATTCACTCACAGACAGAGATGGGGATGAAGCAGCTCTTGAAATGAAGCAGCAGAGTCTTCCTCCAAATATAGGCAATGATGAAGCAACATCCGTGCCTCCACAACAGAACTTGCATTCTCGTGAAATTCCATTACGTATAATTCTTCAGCGACAATTGGATAACCATAATTCCAGTTTTTATGAGTATGTTACAGGGTTTGCTAAACAGAGGGGAGGAAGTGTTTGGGGGATTGGCCATCTAGCTGGGTTTGTTGAGGGATTTATTGTATGGCTTGGAAGGAAAGGGCGGAACAGTTAGATATTATAATGAACGACTACTATTAATTATATTTTTTATGAGGTTGGCTATCTCGTATAATAATAAATTAAATTTTGTATAAATTTATTATAGTTAACTGATCATTTACTGTTTGTACTAAAATCATTTGTAACAACTCATCGTAAGCAGTTCTGTACTTCCAAGAACATGAACCAAGTAAACGCATGTTGTTATTGTTAATAAATTATTCTTCAATAATGAAAAGTTACTATTAGCAAAATAGTAGTGATAGACTATAAGTGTATTTGAATATATGTAAAATCATTTTAAAAAAAACAACTATATAACGTAGACACACAAACTCAACACAAGTGATTACTGAGTGGGAAACCAATCCTTTAGAAGCACAAAATTCTGCATTCGATAGGACAAACCGGTAGCATCCACTACATTTTCATTCAACGGTATTTCAATTCCTGCACGGACTGCAAAACGAGCTAGATCACACAATGAACAAGGTTTTCTAACATCTCGAAGAACTATCATAAGTTTTTGAGTATGGTATGGAATAAATTCCCAACGCTGAGCTGCATAAAAAAGATCAAAATGGTCAAGTTCACAGTTCCTACGACCAGGTTTATATAGTTTAGCTCCTCTCATTATCAAAAATATAACTGCTCTCTCTCGTACTGGACCTTTTTCATGAGAGGAGAGCTGGCCTCGAAGAACACAATAGAGAGGTGTCTCATGTTGTCTATTCTCACGATCAATCCAAACACCAGGTAGTGTCAAAAGATACCTTGCAATGTGTACTTGTCCGTAAAAACATGCATAATGAAAAGGAGTATTGAAATATATCTCTGTGGTAATGTTAGGGTCTACTTCATGTTCTAGAAGCAGTTTAACGATCTCTAATTGGCCATAACGACAAGCTGTGTGAAGTGCAGAAATTGTGTTTAAAAATTCATAGTTTGCATTTATGCCATATTTGGAATTAAGTATTAAGGTTGCTACTTTAAGAGCACCAACCTGAGCTGAGTAATGTAACAAATACACTAACTGACTGTGAATATGTTTCCTCTCTCCATCATTCATTTTTGCATGCATATTTTCAGTCTTTTCCAGAAGTTTAAAAGCTACATTGTAATGATTGTGCTTAAGAGCATGTGCAGCCGGAACCTCAGGCCATGTACTTCCAATAGGAAATGTACTGGCACCAATTTCCAGTAACATATCTACCATTTCCACATCTCCAATTATTGCAGCTGCACTCAGTGCTGTACGACCTTTGACCCACTTAGAGTCTACATTTACTCCACTGTTGACTAAATGCTGTACTGATTCTCTGTTGCCTAGCTCTGTTGCAATATACAGTGAAACTTGATGAGCTTGAGAACTTGACGAATCTCTGATAAGTGGAAGGATATCTGAATCATCACACACATCTAAAGGTCGTAAATTTTGTGCATTAGGAATTTGTGTACAAGCATTATGCTCCAGAAGGATCCGGACAGCTGCTACATTGCGTTCCTTTACAGCTACATGTATAGCAGTATCTCCTGATGGTTCTTGAGTATTAACAAATGCTCCTAAATGTAGGATCTCAGCTAACAGATCAACAGATTGCTGATCACTGTAACGTGCTAGGGCAAGAAGAAGACAGTAACCCTGTGATGTTTGTTCTAAACAGGTAGGGAATTGTAAGCAGAGAAGACGAACTGCATCTGCAAATCCAAGATGTGCAGCTAAAATTGCAAGATTCTGGAGATGGCATTTGTTCATTGTTGCTCGTGGATTGGAGAGATAAGAGAGGAGGCAACGGAGTGTGTTTATTTCCTGAAGATTAACAGCTCTCTGAATCTGTTGTAAAATGAGTTCATCGTCTACTCTCATTGAGGAATCATGTGGAAGAAGACGATTAACTTCCAGTGTATGCTGTAAAAGATCAACTTTGTGGACAGTAACTGCACGCCTTAATGCTCCCTCTATGAAGCTTGGTTGAAGGTGTAATTTCTGTTTAAGTAGCGTTGCCAACTGCTTGTCACTTCTAGAGGATAAGATTAACGTCTGAAACTGTTGAAGGCTTATCTCCTTTAATCTTGTGAATATATCATTTTCAGTTTCTCGATCAGCTTCATTCTGCTATATGGGAGACCAAAGAAATCAATTATGAACAGTGATAGTTGTATAAAATTCAATGAGTATGACTCATAGCTTAGTTATCACCTGACCTCCAGCCAATCAACTGAGCACACGTTCAAGTGAGCAATAAGCATATTATTACATTGTATTACAAATGCATCAAAACAGTAAAAATGAGTACAAAGTATGTTGTTACAAAGTACAAAGGAATCATCACAGGGAGGTCAATAGTTTAAACTAGCCAAATAAGGTATTAAAAATGAAAGTGGAGAAAAATAGAATCATTTAGTGTAAATTACTAATTATTATCAATAGAAAGATCAATCATTGTGACTACAACACTGGCTTGAAACTGAAAATTAGATTTTTAAAAAGTTTAGATAACAACAGTGTATGTACACAAGCAAGTTGATAATTCCCAAAGGTAAACGTAAAGTTAACATAAATCACATGACAGCTGTTGTACTTATATAATGATGTTGATGCTTTTTATATAGTATAATGAAAATGTAACCAAACTCTTATCTAGTTTTTTGTTTGAGGACTTTTTGGTGGAAAGTGATTTATAGTTAACTATTTCAAATTGAGCAAATTATTTTTATTGATTTGGAGAACAGAAACTTTTTCTAATATATATTTGCTAAAATTAATTATGACCATTAAACTAGTTATAATCTAAATTAGAGAGATATCATACATAAAACTATAAATTTATACTATTATTATATAATAATGATGTAGGTCAGAAAATTCCATCTTTAAGTACTTGTTATATTATGGGATACTATGATTAATGTGTGCATGTGAATCAGGGTGTGAACTCAGTAGGGTTTGTTATATATATATATATATATATATATATATATATATATAATTTACATATATATGTAATCATTGTGTGATAACTCACATTGTATAGTAATCTCTCCTGTCTAATACCCAAGTCAATTTCTGTCACTGTGGCTGATCTCCTGTGTCTGTTAACAACATACCCGCCATCACGATCTATATAGTGGTCTATAGTATCGTCATCAGATCCAATAGTTTTACTTGTTTCAGAACCCATGAATGCTTTTAAAACAGTTGAAGTAAAGCTGTCTTTTATAAAACAAAATTTGTTCTTGAAGGAGGGGCTGATAATGGGCGGGGTTGTCACTAAAATGCAAACAAAGGTATTTTTGCAGTAAAGTTTTGGAAAGGAACAAAGTATGTTGATACTTGATTATATCTATTGCAAATAATAATAAAACATGACATTAGAATATGATAGTACAATCTTCCATTACTGTATTAAAATTATCTAATTTGATGTACATAAATGGTATGCAATTTGTCTTGCATCCCAAAACCATTCATCATTCAATTTTCACTTCATAATTATTTTTATGTACAAACATGTTTTCATGTAACAGGAGAACAGTAATGGAAATTGTCCATCATGAAGAAGAGGGGCATCCAAAATGTATCCCTGAAGGTATGGAACCGGTTCCTGTGAATATTGACATACCAAGATGGGATCAGAACCAGTTTACTGGAAGACTTAATCATTTTATTCGAATCACTAATCCTTTCTTATCACTGAAAACTGAAAGTGAACTTAATCAAGCAAAGCATCTTGTGGATACGGCAAGGTTAGTGACAAATGATACATAATGAATTATCGTCCCATTCATCTATTCATGCCGTTATCCTACCATCCATCAAACTATCTATTCATTCATAAGTTCATCTATCCACTCATATCCATTTGTTAACCCATTCATTCTTCCCCCTAACCATTCTTATATTCATCTATCTATATGTTTATCTATCTCTTCATCTATTCCTTTATTCATCAATACATACAACCTAACCATTTATCCCATCTATTCATCTATCCATTCATCCATCACACCTCATTTATATTAGATTAGGGTACATGCCTAAAGGCACTACGATCAATCGTTTATATTCTGCTAAGGTACTTTATGATTCTGCTTTTCATCCGGATACTGGAGAGAAAATGAATACGATTGGTCGAATGAGTTTCCAGGTTCCAGGAGGTACAGTGATAACAGCAGGACTTCTAGTATATTATCGGTAAATTTGTTTCACCGGGGATGGTCACATGACAATAACATTATATCATGTGATGATAACTATGATTCCTGAGATTAATTTACATTCTTTTCCAACAATAGAACGACTTTTCAAGTATTGTGTGCTCAATGGATCAATCAATCTTTTAATGCTTTAGTAAATTATACAAACAGAAATGCAAAAAGTGAAGTTACCAATAGGTATATATATATGGATGAATGGATGGATGGATGGATGGATGGATGGATGGATAATAAAATAGATGGATAGATGGATGGATGGCCAGACAGATGGCCAGACAGATGGATGGATGGATAGATAGACAGACAGATGGATAGATAGATATGGCATTAGATGCAATTGGTAATTTCACAGACAAATAGGAGCAGCATATGTTTGTGCTACAACTGGTGCTGTAGCTGTATCTGTGGCTGTGAATTCACTTGTAAAGGTATGCCTGCCATTGTCTCTTACAAATACCAATGTATAATGATTGTGTGATTATATTTCAGAATGCTCCACATATTTTAAAGAGATGGGTTCCCTTTGTTGCCGTGGCATCAGCGAACTGTATTAATATTCCAATTATGAGA
Organism: Petrosia ficiformis; assembly: GCA_947044365.1. Taxonomy (NCBI): domain Eukaryota; kingdom Metazoa; phylum Porifera; class Demospongiae; order Haplosclerida; family Petrosiidae; genus Petrosia; species Petrosia ficiformis. Next base: position 2,802,545 of record OX345640.1, read on the forward strand.
CAAAGAGAACTCGTAGAGGGTATGACTATTTCTGATAGCGATGGAAATGTTTTAGGAAAATCAAGAGTAATTAAATTAATTACATGTACATGTGTACATTGTAGTTCATTTGTTTATAGCTAGCAGCTGTTAAGGGAATTGCACAGGTCGCTTTTTCAAGAATCTTCATGACTATTCCAACTCTATGTATGTATATAATTATGTATGTATGTATGAATGTATATATGTATGTATGTACGTATGTATGTATGTATGTTGGAATGCATGTACGTATGTACTGTATGTATGTATGTATATATGTATGTATGTATATATGTATGTATGTATGTATGTATGTATGTATGTATGTATATATGTATGTATCTATGTATGTATATATGTATGTACGTATGTATGTATGTATATATGTATGTATGTATGTACATATGTATGTATCTATGTATGTATATATGTATGTACGTATGTATGTATGTATATATGTATGTATGTATGTATGTATATGTGTATGTATCTATATATCTTCAGTACTGTTACCTGTTATAATGACTCGTTTGGAGAGAAGATACCCAGTCTTATTAGTGAGTCACAAATGGTCCCAAAACTTCATTTAATACATTTGTTATGATTTTATAAGATTATAATGTTATTTCATATGATATATCTACAAATAATTATACTATTACACATAATTATATAGCACATGTGAACAGCTTGTAAACTATTCGTGTTTGTTTTGAATAATGAAAGCATTAAACAAATATTCATAGTTGTTCTCCCAATTCATTATAGCTGTCCCTTCTCTCATTTCCTTTTATCTCATTATCCCCTTATTGTATTTCATCTCTTTGTGATTGTTTATTGTTCTCTTGGTATCTCACTGTCTCTATCCTTCTACACTATATATCTCTATAATTATATAAGCCAGTCCTGTTGCTGACTGAAATTATATAAATAAATAATATGTTTATCCACCCTTCGTCTCTCTCTCTCTCTAGAGGAATAAAGTATCTATTGTGGTTCAGACCCTATTCTGTGGAATAATGTGAGAACCTGTGTATTAATTAACATACTCATGTTCTACTTTCTCACACAGGCTGACATTTTCAGTTCCAATTGGATGCTCTCTCTTCCCTCAAAGAAGGTAGACATGAATACACACACACACACACCAAAGAACAACAATATATATACATACACACACACACACTTACAAACAATGTACTATACACACACACTGACAAACAACGTAATATACACACACACAAATGAACAACATGTAAAATGTTAAAATGTACATACATGTATACACATTAAAAAACAACATATATACATACACTGATGAATAACAAACACACAATATTTATATCTTTTTAGTTCATTGTCGTTCTCACAACTTGAATCACATGTACAAGAAAGCATACGATTAAAAAAGACACCTCCACCTCAAAGGGTATACTTCAATAAGGGACTATAGTGTTATATATATATGTAATACTGTACATAAGAATGTATGTTCTAGCAATTAATGATAATAACATGATTTTAGTGAAACACTATTTACTAATGAATAGTATATAACCAGATAATTAACCTGTCTAGCAGGTGTTATGGGTTTGAAGGTGAACCCAGAGACCATCTTCACAAAGGCATTACAATTCCATAACATAGGCTAGCCTGGTTAATAAAGTTTGATTTAAACAGTTTCCAAGGTCTAAATTTCACAGAAAGCAACTAACATGTAATGTGAAAAGGGAGGCTCATTTGAATTAAGTTGCATTGTCATATAACCTTTCGTAGGACAACAGTTAAAACGTACGCACACATTGGAATGACCAACAATATTTTTACCTGCACTATTTTCATATAATTATCTTTACAGTTATGGTATAAACATGTATTAACCTAATAACACTAAACTACACACTATAGTACATATAAAGTCACCACATCATAATTCTGAGGTCGCAGACATTAGTTTTTTCATTAATCATTAATAATCAATTGAGTACACAAATAAATTTAAATGAAAAATTAGTTTTTACAAAACTAAAAAAATTATTTGTAATTATTTGTAATTGTTTATGTTCTAAATACCAGATGCTAATTGCTAAACTGTGAATTTGAATTTTCTTCTCTTAATTGAGACGTACTGTGATGATGATGTTATGAAACCATACGACGACCTACAAACAAACTATAATGGAAAAGTTATAGTACATGGAAAATCATTTGATCATCAAGCTAGCATAGCACACAGCACAACACATGTGCATGTGTTGTGCCAATAAAAATAAAACCACAATGACTCACTAGTACATGTACATGTACATGACTGTGTGTAGGATGTGTGTGTGTATGTGACACACACACACACATCCTACATGTAGTCATGTAGTAATGTACTATATATAGTGCTTCATGAATACATTACTGGTGTAACAGGTAGTGGTCATGTAGTAATTTGGACCTTTTATCAGACACAATTTGGTGGAATCTGGGACTGTTTTTGCACAAACATAATTTAATTCTGTTGGGACAGCATCAGTGGAACGAAGGTTTTCACAGATGAAAATGATCAAAACTCATTTGAGAAATCGATTAGGTGAAAAAAGTCTTTCTTACTTGATAAAATTGCAATCGACACACCACAAAAACTATCTGATGATGATTTAGAAACAATTGTAGGCATTTGGACTAGAAAACCTAGGAAAATTGTTGTATAGAATATTGTGCATTTCATGTTATCATTTATTGTGTCATTAAAGCTTTTATAAAGACTTGAATTGATTTACATGTAAAATAGAATTCTCAGTATATCCAAGGGGGGGGGGGCAATGCCCCACCCCCCCCCCCCCCCCCCCCCCCCCCCGAAAGAAACCCTGTAATGTACTATAGTGCTTCATCTATACCAGGGATGTTGTAATTGTAATTAGTAATTGTAATTAATTACAATTAATTACAATTAATTACTTTTCCCCAAGTAATTGTAATGGTAGTTGAAATTGAGATATTTTAAGGTGAAGTAATTGGTAATTGTAATTTAAATATTCTAATTGTAATTGATTTGTTATGTGCATACAAGTCAGTTGTGCTCACTGAAAATGTTAATGTGATGATCAATGAAGTGTTTGCTGCCAAATAACTTTGAGAACCTTGTATTTTTAAAAGTTAATGAACACATGGTCTAGAATTCTACATTGTAAATCTTTTTTTTGTAATTGTAATTAGTAATTGATTACATTTTAAAAGTAATGATTACAATTTTTGCCACTAAAATCAATTAGTAATTGCAATTGTAATCATTACAAGAAATTTCACAAAGTAATTGAGTTGTAATGATTACATTTGCAAATGTAATTACAACATCCCTGATATATACATTATTGATGTAACAGCTAGGTACTACTATTTTCTTATGTTATTAATATTTCCAAAACCTGTCCTCCTCATTATAAGAACCAGTTATAAATAAAAATAAAATAATGAAATAAATATCTCACCCTATGCCAAAAATTGCTAAGTGAGTAGCAATGAGTACTGGATTGAACAGTTGATGAAAGAATTCTCGCAGACTACAAAAAAAAAAGAAGATTCTGTTTCAAGCTATCATTGGAAAGTTACAACTGTTTGTTAGTAAATGTGTTCTTGTTTGTTTGCATCTATAAATATATTTGTACAGCACATAAATCTATAAATGTACTTGTACATTTATGACATTTTATGTATAAAGGCACTTGTAAAATGTACATGTACATGCATGTATAAAGTACTTGTACATGTACATGTGGGTTAAAGATCTTTGATGGCTAGCCAATTCTCCCCACTCATCCAGTGTCCTTATAACAATAATAAAAATAGTATATTTATATAACAAGTACATAACATAATGCAACTCACAAACAAAGAAGAGAAGTATAGAGCTGCCATAAACTTACATGTAAGCTGCCGTGAATGTACACGTACAAATACCTCATGTATATGTACAAATACATATGTAACATATAGATAATGCAAGTATATGTACAGGTACCTTTATAGATGTATGTAGATGTACAAATACCTCATGTATATGTACAAATACATATGTAACATATAGATAATGCAAGTATATGTACAAGTACCTTTATAGATGTATGTAGATGTACAAATACCTCATGTATATGTACAAATACATATGTAACATATAGATAATGCAAGTATATGTACAAGTACCTTTATAGATGTATGTACATGTACAAATACCTCATGTACATGTACAAGTAGATGCATGTACATGTACAAATACACATGTAACTTACAGATGATGCACAAGTATACGTTTATAGTAGATGACATGAAATCAACATATCTTACCTGGCTATCAATCTATTCAAGATGCCCTCTCTTTCCTCTAGACTAAATAATAAAAGAAAGGATTGAAATGACAGAAAGGAAGAGAAAGAAGGAAAAGATTCCAAAAGTATGAGAGTAAAAAATGGAGGGATGAAGCAAACCTTTCTTGAGGTGATCTAACTTGTGATTCTGGTACATGTACATCAGTCTATGGAAAACATAATTACATGTACATTTATCACATATTAAAATTTTCAAAAAGGGGACATTCCTACAAAATAATTTGATCAAACACCAACCTTCAAATGCTCACCATTCAGCCATTTTGTACAGCAAGTCAATGACATTTGGTATCCAGGAAGAACCTTCTTAGAAACTACATTTCATTGACTTCCTGTACAAAATGGTGGAATGACGAGTGATTAAATGTAAGCATTTGATCAAAATTATTTGCGGGAAAGTTTCCATTTTGAAACTTAGATCACTTATAGTACCATCCTGACTTTGTTCATATACTATTACTATACATGAAAAATGACGTCTAACCTGACATGTAAATGTTACTCCTACTTCTTCATCATATCTTTCATCGCCATTACTGAAAATAATAAAAGCTGTATATTTTTTTGAGTCACAAAAAGATGTACTTGTACATGCAATAGACCTGGCTAAGGGTACTTGAACACTTGAGTACTTGAGTACCTGACAATGACCTGAAACTATACCATTACCATGGGAACCATGATATAATAGTAGCTATGCTGTTCTTATGATTATTTGATTGCAAGTAGTGAAGTTTATTGAAAAACAGTCCAAAAACTGAACTAGTGTGTGTACTAATTCCAGAGTCTGTCACATGGAAGCGCTAAAAATGTGGGCACTGCCACTCCATTGTAGTACTTGAAATTCAAACACTCATTTTGCTTTATTTATACACTTTTATTGGCATACTTTTGATATCTCAGGCTTTTATAGAAGAAAAGATTTAGGGTTGTAAAGCTGAGAAAAAAACTGAAAATGTGCACACCCATCAAATAACCATGTCCCACTCAACCTGTCCCACAGTCCAAACCTTAATAGGTATACTGCCTAGACTGTGTATGGGAACCCCTAGCAGACATGGGATTGTATGGGAACCCTTAGCAGGCATGGGAACCCCTAGTAGACATGGGATTGTATGGGAACCCCTAAGAGACATGGGATTGTATGGGAACCCCTAGTAGACATGGGATTGTATGGGAACCCCTAGTAGACATGGGATTGTGTATGGGAACCCCTAGTAGACATGGGATTGTATGTAGACATGCGATTGTGTATGGGAACCCCTAGCAGAAATGTGATTGTATGAGAACCCCTAGCAGACATGGGATCGTATGGGAACCCCTAGCAGACATGGTAGACATGCGATTGTGTATGAGAACCCTTAGCAGACATGGGATTGTATGGGAACCCCTAGCAGACATGGGATTATCTACAATTGATGGCAAACATAGAATCATAAAAGGGAGCAGATAGTTATGCTAAAACTTAACTACTACATTGACACAGTTGATACTTAGACTTAACTTGTATATGATTTGCAACAATGTCTTGACATGAGATAATGGCACAAAACATGGTCCAATTGGGACGATTGGAAATATTTACATGTAGATATGTACCTCTGTGTAATTTCCTTCTTCTTGTCCTCAGTGACAGCATCAGCTAACAGTTCTGCTACCTCTTCACTACTTCGAACATGGCTGACCCCCTCTTGTTCTCTCTCGACATCTATCCATGACTCTAAAAAACATAAATATAATTATATATATATATATATATATAATATATAATATATATATAATTATGTAATATATATAGTATGCTAATAGGTCCTATATACAAAATATAGAAACTGAGTGATATAGCCCGAGGCTGCGAGGGCTATATCACATCTGAGGACACAAAACGAGGGTCCTATATGCAGTATATAGGACCTATTAGCATACTATATACAATATATTGTATGATGGTTACATCTCCTGCATAGGTCTATATACAATATATAGGACTCACCACATCAAAGGGATGATGTCACCATCATACTATATATATATATATATATATATATATATATATATATACATACATGTACATGTGTGTGTGACCATTGGACGACAAAATCAGTTGGAGTTTTGTCATAGTAAACTAAGCAACACTAATTTTAAGGCCAGCAGGCCCATCCCTATGATTGCTTTCCCGCTGCAGGTTCAATTGTATGTTTATATATACATGTATATATATTCTTATGTCACATACACATTGCATATGTAGTTAAGAAAGTTGCGTCGTTCTGGGGGCTTGATCAATTAATGGGTAAACAAATGCATGCTTGAGCTACAGGCCTACATTAGCTACAGGCCTACATTAGCTACAGGCCTACGTTAGCTACAGGCCTACGTTAGCTACAGGCCTACGTTAGCTACAGGCCTACATTAGCTACAGGCCTACATTAGCTACAGGCCTACGTTAGCTACAGGCCTACATTAGCTACAGGCCTACGTTAGCAACATCAAGATCAGTACAACTTGTGGAAACTGCAATTACTACCTGTTGTAGTTATAATATATTGTATATTTGAAACCTGATACAAGAACTGTTAAAAGTAACAAGAATGAAGAAACAAGTAACTACAATGTATAATAATTATGTTGTTGAGTTTCACACATGAGAAAGTGATTATTGGTCATCACAAAGCAATCATAGAGATACGTTTTTCTCTATACCATCTTGTTTATCATGTAATTCCCAATAGTTTTATATTAATAGTAAAGTACAATTTGTTTTGTCTACACAACACCACACTTGTCAATACCCTATTGATAGACTGTACAAACAACTTGTAAACTAAAGGTCACATTCACGTTCACTGTGACCTCAGAAAAATGTTCATAACTTTAGTTTGGAATGTCCAGCAATTTTTTTACCTGCACCATTTTCATATAATAGTCCTTCCCATTCTTTTTTGTGTATGTCAAATTTCAATCCATTGCTTCAGTATTGAGTTACAGTATAATCATGTATTAACCTTATGACATTAAACTATACATTATAGTACATATAAAGTCATCACATCATAATTTTGAGGACATCGTGATTGTGAACAGACTATACATAATTCCATTAGTATTCATGTATACACTTTAAAAAAAGAGGCACAAATGTTTGTTGACTTTAACGATTTCAATATGATGAGAAACTGTTACAAGCACTTAACAAAATAGTTTTCCATCAGAGATTGATATTTGGTAAGGAGAGGGGAGGGGGGTTGAAGTAAGTGTTCAGGCTATAATGTTGAAGGGTATATGGGACTAGAGGATTTCAGAGTAGGGAGATGGGGAATACAAGTGTCAAGACATTGTTGTAGGGGGTCTGGGGTCTAGAAAATTTCATAGTAGGGAGAGGAGGGTGTAGTAAGTATTCAGGCTGTATTGTTGAAGAGGATCAAGTGCTAGAAGATTTCATACTATAGATGGTGGGAAGGGGGGGGGGGGAAGTCTGGGAGTCCTGGGGCTAAAAGATTTTAGTAAGAAGGGGGCAATGGAAAGTGTCCAGGATATATTTTTGTAGTGGGTGTAGGCCCTCGGAATATTTTTAAGGGGGGATATAGTGCTTAGAACATCTTTGAAGTTGTAATTTTGCTTCAGAGATCATTGTTTTTGACACATGGGAGAGAGGGGAACTAGTATCCTCCCTGTATGATACCCATTCAAGTTTATTATACTTGTTATTATCAGCTTATGGCATGTACTATAATGTACTACATATAGACTCCTCTGTTCAGCATGGGAATGAGGCTGGCACAATATTAACAAACTGATCACATCTTTGATAGTAGGATTGAGTCAAAGGGCCTGATAAGTAATATAATATTTATATATATTGTATATATATGACTTCGTTCATTTAGAAATATCAATACAATCATTCTTCCAGTATTTTAATTTTACACAAAACAGTTTTAAGGATACCATAATTTTTACCTTGCAAAGTCTCAGAATCCTCTCTTCCTTGTAGATTTTCCTCTTCACTGTCATCCATTTTGTCCAATATTTTCTAATTATACGTACACAGAAAATTTGAAAATTTGAAAATTCTACAGTTTCTTCTTTCAAAGAGTTTACTTCATTATCTATGGTTAGACCCACCATACTAGGCAATGGCTGAGCCTCCTTCAACTCCTCCTTCGATGGAATCTTCTTCTGAAGTTCCTCTTACTGTAGATAATATTATCTATTCTCCTACCACTCACCTGTGGGAACAGATAGCCAGTGAACACTGTTATCCAAAGCTTATGGCACAATGGAGCTCCATCAACCAATCTCTACCTATTTATCACATTTTCCAAAATAGGGTAGATTCAGGAGATGATGGAGGACCTGATAGGTGAGTGATTATTGTAGACACACCCCATTTTGCATGATACACTTGTCCTGCTCCCTGTATATTTTGCATGTTAAACCTGATAGGTGGGTGATCATTCTAGACACACCCCATTTTGCATGATACACTTGTCCTGCTCCCTATATATTTTGCATGTTAAACTTGATAGGTGAGTGATTATTGTAGACACACCCCATTTTGCATGATACACTTGTCCTGCTCCCTATATATTTTGCATGTTAAACTTGATAGGTGAGTGATTATTGTAGACACACCCCATTTTGCATGATACACTTGTCCTGCTCCCTATATAATTTGCATGTTAAGCTTCAAATTCACTGGACATTCACAGAATTATCAAACAATGTCTTGCATCACTAGCTGTTCCACACAAATGTATATAATTATATATTACATATATTTAATTATTATAATAGTTAATCTATTTTACTGGTCAAAATCTGGCTCGCTAGCTTCCATACATGCCTAACAGACTTATCATGAAGCTTTTACATCAACCTTTAGGAAGCTAAAACTCTTTTATTAAATCAGAAATCATTTCATATAATTAACTACATGCATAACTAAATAGTGAGGAAAGTAAAAAGATCATTGGTCATTCCAAACTAAGTTATGAACATTTTTCTGAGGTCATTTAAAAGTCTTTGTTATTGTTATTGGGACACCACTGATAAGTACACAATCTTGGCATTCATTAAAAACTAGATATTCCTAAAATACATACCCAATGCAATATTGCACAATATTAGTTTAGTCATTGACAGAATATCTTCAGTTTCATGAATGGACTCAAAAATAACATGTTACTATGAATAATTATTATGAAGGGCATGACTGAACGAAAAATGGTGGACTATTCTAGACAGCAATTGTAGATACAGCGGACTGCATTGGCTATTGGCCACTCCGCGGTTCTTCTACGACTTTTCAATATGTTTAGAAGATGTATAAACTATTAGAAAGTTCTTTTTCCGAAAATGTTTTTGATCACAGACAGACACGGATGAACAGAACCAGTCACATAACCCCTCATGCAGCATACTGCCCGGGTAAAAATTATTATTGAATTATATAAATTTTTCACATCACATATTTCACAGTGGTGTAGGAAGTGGAAGTGAAAGTGTAAGTGATAATGAGAAAGAGGAGGAGGAGGAAGAGGAGACAGTGGATGTGGAGTATGTCCCCCCTTCTGTTACATTTCCATATAATGAGCGTAAAGTACGAAGCATTATGAATGAGTGTACTCAACATATGAACTTAGTACGACTTCCTCCTGATAATCCAGATATGCTCCTTGAAAAGTTTGTTTATCATGTCTTCTATCTCTCAATCTATCATCTACATGTCTCTAGTCATGGACTGATATTTGGATTGGTTGTTGGTATCATTCATTAGTGGCTATTGTTTCTAGTGTCGGTATTGGTTATTTCTGAAAGGTGTAACCAATATTGTACTAATAATGTCATTTTTTGTGATTATAACATCGTTAATCGCTTTTATGACACTCATAAGTATTGCGAAAATGCTCATTTTAGTATCAGAAACCAGAAAATGAATGTAATATCAATTATTGGTACATGTCTAAAGTAGTTATCGGTTTTATTGGAATTATCGGTAAAATCTCATATCAGTGCATCACTACTTCTATCTCTTAATCTACATTCTTTCTTCTATCTACATTTATATTTGTTTGTTCATCCATCTAGCCTTTCTTTGTTTATCCATTAATCCATCTGTCCATTTCTCCATTTATTATTCATCCATTAATCCATTCATCCATCTAGCCCTCCTTTGTTTATCCATTAATCCATCCATCCATCCATCCATTTCTCCATCTATTATTTATCCATTAATCTATCCATCCATCTAGCCCTCCTTTGTTTGTCCATTAATCCATCCATCCATCCATCCATCCATCCATTTCTCCATCTATTATTTATCCATTAATCCATCCATCCATCTAGCCCTCCTTTGTTTATCCATTAATCCATTTCTCCATCTATTATTTATCCATTAATCCGTCCATCCATCTAGCCCTCCTTTGTTTATCCATTAATCCATCCTCCATTTATCCATCTATTATTTATCCATTAATCCATCCATCCATCTAGCCCTCCTTTGTTTATCCATTAATCCATCCGTCCATTTCTCCATCTATTATTCATCCATTAATCCATCCATCCATCTAGCCCTCCTTTGTTTATCCATTAATCCATCCTCCATCTATTATTTATCCATTAATCCATCCATCCATCTAGTCCTCCTTTGTTTATCCATTAATCCATCCTCCATTTATTATTTATCCATTAATCCATCCATCCATCCATCTAGCCCTCCTTTGTTTATCCATTAATCATTTCTCCATTAATCATTTCTCCATTAATCATTTCTCCATCTATTATTCATCCATTAATCGTCTAGCCCTCCTTTGTTTATCCATTAATCCATTCATATATTATTCCATCTATTCCATTAATGCTTTGACGTATATCTATAAGCCTTGTAAGTGTTTGTGCATGCATTACCCTGATATATGTGTGAGAATACCATGAGTTATTATGGTCTTTCTATTTCAGCTTAGGTAACAATATGGCTAGTTTCAATTAGTCAGCCTCTTTTACTTATAGCAGCATGCATATATATCCTCTGACCTTGTTCTTTAAAACAGGAGGATATCATGGCCATGTACATACCATCAGTGACCATGTGTTATTATAATGTTAATCATACAAACAATTGAATCCAAAGGGCTTTTTCTGCCATGAACGCTTGGCATCCATTAATTCATCTTTCAGCTATATTTATACATACAATGTATAAATTGTTATATCCATTTCATGATCTAGGTATAGATTCACACACACATGCATATCATAGTTCGATTAAAGCTGTATTTGCATACATACATTATAATTAATATTATATATACATGTATTATAATTATAAATTATACAGAACATTGAATGAGTGCAACTATCCTCAACAAGTTCTGTTGTCTAAAGCAATTGAAATAATTAAAGAAGACTTGTTAGCCAGACTAGCTTGTTCTGGGGTAAGTAAAGTATCTCAAAGTATTTCAGTCATGGTATCATAGATGACTGTATGGCTAGAGTAATCTACGATTTTATTTGTATTGTGAAAATTTGAAGTTGCAAATAGTTTATATATACATGTACATGATGTTACAGGAGATGTAGAAAGAAAGAAAGAAAGAAAGAAAGACACCTGAGGCAATGGAAAAATGAAAATGAGAGTTGTGCCTTAGGTGGGATTCGAACCCACGACATTCTGTACATGTAAATCAGAATTTTGGATTCTGCTCTATTTGCAGACCCTCTACAGCACTTCATACACAATTACACACCCTCATATTATTACAAACATTTGATACATGTATAAATCAGACCCTTTATATACAGACCCTTCATATATTATATACAAAACTACATGTATAATTCAGACCCTTTATAAAAGTTGCAAATCCTTCAATGTCCCCTAAAGGGTGGTACCATGGCACCCCACCCTTTACTTTTACACTGTTGTTATGATTGAACATATTTAACCAAATGTAATATACCGCTGATGCACTTAATCTGCCCTTCATACATTATATACATGTACAGGGACTTTATAATTCGAGCCCTTTATATCTTGCTGACTAAAACCAACAGTTGATAAGACACAGATATTTACAATCCTGTATGTAACTATGTATCCACCATATTTGCATTGTAGAGTCTTCATGAACCAATTCGAAGAAGATTGAATTGCGACAAATCTGCAAGAAAGTTCCGAAGCATTCTAGGCAAAGTTAAATGGGTATGTGTTGTGTAGTATATATACACTATGTACATGTACATGTACATGTACATGTATATAATAGTGTAGTAAATTGAGTGTGTATGCATACATGTATACATGTACGTTATGTGTTAGTGCAACAATGTATCATACATGGAAAATCATGATCAGTGAACTAGCACAGAGGAAACAACACACAGCACAACACATGTACAGCCACACACAAAAATAAATAAATAAAATACTTGTAATAAATTTAAAAAACTGTAAAGACTTAGAAATAGACGCAAAACATTTAAAGCTACAGTGGCTTAGAAAATTTAACAGTTGCAAACGACTTATTTAACAGCTACAATGACTTAGGAATAGCCGTCACAATGGCTTAGCATATTTAACAGCTACAATGACTTAGGAATAGCCGTCACAATGGCTTAGCATATTTAACAGCTACAATGACTTAGGAATAGCCGTCACAATGGCTTAGAAAATTTACAGCTATACACAATGAATGGCTTAGAAAATTTAACAGCTGCAATGGCTTATAGAGAATTTAGGAACATCCGCCTTGTACATGTATATTGTGACATAACCACACATGATATTACATGTGGAAGGGAAATAGGAGAAATATATTAATATTCATTTCATTAATAATAGCAACTGAGTCAATGTGATATAATGTCAATTAAAATCCAAAATGTCAAATTAAAGGCAACTCTACAAAAAGCTTTGGTGATAATACTAATGCTCCCATTTTGTGTACACATGCACAAACTTCTTCTTCCTCTGTGTAAGCTCTCTGTAAGCCTAAGCTTTGAACTTTTCTCCCGATGGATTGTGTAAAGTGTTAGTAACATCTTTAGAACTAGATTATGATGGTTACCATGCATATGTAGCAACAGTGAAAATGCATGTAGATATTGTACATAACGATACTTATGTAGGAAGTGGTTAGTTTAATTTTGTTGCTGAAGTACCACCCCACCAAACCCCCCACCGCACTCCCAGATTTCAGATAAAATTTATTTCAACATGCTACAACATCTCAGCTACAAGCCATCTGGGGCCTCGGAAGCCAGCAGAAGCAACCTCAGAGGACCTAAATTTTGGGAGTGTACTCCAGACCTTTCAAATTCAAATTAGATGGGCTGGGGCTTGAGCTTGACAAAATTTGAGGGGCTTGAGTTTGGGCTTAAGCTCTTTTTACAGGGCTTGACCCAACCCTAACCACAAGGAGTGTGATTTGCATGATCAATTCTTTCCCCTCCCGAAAAAAAAATCCTGTAGGAAAGTCTGATATGTATGTATGAATTTAAGCAATAGCTATTTTAATTAAGTGTAATGTAGAACCACTGGTGTATCTAGTCTTTATAGCTACATGTAGGATTAGTAAGTAGATTAAAGGTATTTGATCCTCAAGGAACTCTTATTATATACGTGTGTATCCGTGCCTGAATTAACGTCCAAATATTTGCCTCTTTGACTGGACGAAATTGCATTTGACTGGACAAATTGTCTGATTAGTTATAAGAAGAATACAAAACGTAAGTACAGTAATGTAAATTATAGTCAAGAGCAGTCATGGCCTAGTGGATATCTCATAAACCTTAAATGGGCACAGTGTGGGTTCGTGTGATGGGCTATTTTTTTCAGACAAAATCCACAACTTGCTGGTCAAATATTGTCTTGTCCAGATGTTTCTGCTGGACACTTTCAAAAACTATTTTGAACGCTGGTGTGTGTGTATGTACACATGTATATGATATTTCTATTTACATTTTAGGATCCACAGTTAACTAACTGGTTGCATCGTACATTGCTGAGAGTTCTTGATAATGACATGTTACCTGTGTATCTTGATGCACTGCAAGTTCTTAAATCAAAGGTACTTAAAATTATTACATAACATGTGAGAATCAGAATGAGAGAATATTATATATGTGTATATGTGGATGTGAAGAAAGTAGAATGGAGCGAAGAAAGAACAATAGACTTATTGGAGAGACAGACAGATAGGGGGAGACAAGAGAACACAGAAACAGCAAGAGACAAAGAGAGAGAGAGAGAGAGAGAGAGACAGACAGACAGACAGATAGACGGAGACAAGAGAACACAGGAACAGCAAGAGACAAAGAGAGACAGACAGACAGACAGATAGAGAGACAGACCGACACAGAGAGAGACGGACAGACAGACACTGTCATTTTTGTGTTTTTGTTGAACTCAAACATTGTCATTCTTTCACTTGATCTTTGTTGTGGATTTTAGTACATATAATTATAATTCTTGGTTGACAGGATTATTATTTGCAAAAAGATATATTATTAAAAATTACTGCACACCACATTTCAGCCTTTTGGGACTTCTTTTGAAGAAGCCCCAAAGGCTGAAACATCGTGTGAAGTTTTGTCTTATTTCTTTGAGTGACAGACAGAAATAGAGATAGACAAAGAGAAAGGCAGAAATAGACAAGGAACGAGACAGACGGAGACAAATGAAGAGATAGACAAAGAGAGAGACGGCTAGAGACAAAGAGAGTGACAGACTGAAAGAGACGGACGACAATGACAGAGAGACCAATCAGAGTAATTTATATCTGTAGTGTCCTTCGTTGATTGAGCAAATGGTACATGGAGGGCCTCCTGGAGAGGGTACCAATGAAGCTCTTAATCTCTTATTAAAAAGACCTTGGAGTACTGTCGTAGGTCTTGCACCAATGGATAAACAGGTAAATAATATTTTGGTAACGTAATACATGTACCACATTTATTTAGCTGCATACTCAGACATTATCTAAACACATTGCTGACCACATTGCTGACTAAGTGAAGCTCATCTCACAGCACTCTTCTACTACATGTACATGTAGTTTGCTGTCTATAGTTCATCAGATCTGTCATGCATACTGATAGTATTAGAAAACGTGTTTTAAAAAAAGACCTTAAAATTTTAATTAATTTTGTTTTTTCAAGTTTTATATATAATAATATTTTAGATTAGTATTCAGACCTTTAAAGGGAATAAAGGTCTGGGTTAACACCTTGGTTATCACTTTGTAAAAGGTTCAATCTTATTTCATGGGTGTGGAAATATTGAGGCAACTGCAGGACCATTCAGCCCATTTTTACCACTCTTTATTGTCCTGCTCCCCATATACATGTACTTGTATACAGTTCAGTTTCAATTTACCAAACATTCACCAGACAATGTCCCTCTATGACTGACTGCCTGTTTCTATGCCAATATTGTAATCACTTAATTTTTTTCAGGTTCATTTTGATCCAGCTCCTCTGTTTGTGACAATCCCTCATACCACTTGCCTCCTAGGGGGAAGAAGATGGCATCTTTGGCAAACACAATTTAGTGCTATTGGTAAAGTATTCCCAGTTGTCCCTCCAGACCATTTGAGAGAGAGTGGACATGATGTATCGCTAAAGGAATCATTGGAGACAATATTTCAATGTACCATGACAAGAGTATTAGAGGTGTGTGGGTCAGTGTGTGATGTGTATATAATGACGTCATGAGCTCTCATGACATAATTTAAGGTTGTACCTATACCACTTAGCCCATTCAATCTGATACCAATACTTAAATTTTGTGTATCTGCTGATCCAGATACTGATATCGTTGCTACCACACCTGCAAAAAGTAATAATTAAATGACGATTATCACGTGTTCCCGATATAACGTCAATGTTGCTGATGAAAGTAAAGCAATTTGTAGTGTTTTCAAAGAGAAGATTTCTAAAGAGGAGGACGAAACAAAGTAAGTATAAAAATTAGGCCTGTGCGATAATCGCGATAGGTCGATAATCGCGAAAAGAAATTGTTATTGCGATAACGATAATGTTGACATTCTTATCGCGATAATTTGTGCATGCGCATACTGCTCAAACGTGATCACACGTTGTTCAATCGATACACTTACAAGCATCTCGTCGAGTAACGACGGCTTCTAATGTTGAATACCTACCTTTAGAGAAGGCCAAAAGTCCTGTTTGGAGATATTTCGGGTTTCTAGCACAAGAGGGGAAATTTCTGGAGCCGGATAAAAAGAAGAGACAGACAGTTAACTGTGTTTTGTGTAAGCAATCGCTGTCTTACAAAGGAAATACCACTAACTTGATCGTCCATCTGCAATACAACCATAAAGATGAACATGATAGTGTTTTGTCTAAAATAGCTACTAGTTCCGTATGTCTGAACCGTCTAAACCAGGTCAGCGCTCAATAACAGAGGCATTTGAGAATCTTACTCCTTAATAATAATTTAACTTTTATTCAAATTAAATAAATTATGCTATTCAGTTATTCTTGAAATCAAATTATTGTGATAATCGGGATAGTTGGGATTATTATCGTGATATAGGTTTTTTCATTATCGCACAGGCCTAATAAAAATCTAAGTATCTGCCACTCATTCTACTGATACCAGATACATCCCAGAATATTGAGTATAGGTACCTATAGGCAGTACCAATACCAGTATAGGTAGTTAGGTACGACCTTAACATAATTATGCCAGGGTTTCATTTTAAGGGGGGGGGGGGGATTTGGGCAGGGGCCTCCTCCTTGCTAGAGTCTTGTGTCTTTTCAGTTTCAATTTTGTGTTCTGTTTGTACTTATTTGAAGTTACTACTTACTACCTCATATTAAGGATACATAATCAGGGTATAATTTAGGGGGTGGAGGACCCCTTGCTAGAGTCTCACAATATACATGTACATGTACATACCATGGTAACCGTATGTCGCCCCCCAAAAGTCTTCAAATTCTAGCTCCCCCCCTCCCCTACAAATTTTCAAAATGAAAACCTGATTATTCACAATATGATATGTGACCGAATTTGTTAAAACCACACTTGTGGTGGTTTTGTCCCCAGACCACCATGCCTACTGATGAAAGACGACCTGGTACAGTTGCTTCAAATTTTTAGTCCAAGCATCAAACATCTTTTCTACTCAAAAAGGACATTCATTACATTGAAAGTCATTTTTGAGTGGAAAAGACATTTGACGCTTGAACCAAGTATTTGAGATAACTGTTCCAGACTGTCTTTCGCCAGTAGGGCATGGCAGTCAGGGGACGAAACTACGCTTGTGGCACATAATAATTTTCAACAAATACTTACCATTTTGTACAGAGAGCTAACTAAATTTAATATATAGGAGAACGATTCATTAACTTGTCGTCATGAATATCAAGTTTCATTGGTTTGATCATTGTACAGAGAGCTAACTAAATTTAATATATAGGAGAACGATTCATTAACTTGTCGTCATGAATATCAAGTTTCATTGGTTTGATCATCGGTAATAAAGTAAAAGGATTGGAAACGGGGGTTCATGGGTGAAATATGCTACCTAGGGCTGTATTACATCTATTATGCACATAATTAGAAATTTATTTTGAAATGTTAATGAAAATGGCAAATTGATAGATAAAGTAAAGAAAATGCAGTAAATAAAGGTAAGTTAGTAGCTAATGTTATAATACTGTAAGTTTAAAATTGTGGTTTGTCTCATACCCAATCATTGTGCTGTTATGTAATGGATCTAAATCACCATTTAGGCTATTGCTGTGAAAATTACAGGTACAGCCAATCTAAGTACCATTCGAGCAGATTTGAAGGAGTAGAGAGATTATTATTTGTACTGGAAGTTCCAAACTTGGTTCGTCTCATGACCCATGTATAGTACTATAACATGTATGGACTATTAGTATTTTCACTTTTCAAGTAACAGGTACAGCGACGAAATTTGTTGACAATTGCCGGGTAAAACAGAAGTGTATGAACATTATCTTACGACATTTCAGTAAATTTTCTATATTATTAGATGAGAGAGGCTTTACGCACCTTCAAACATTACCAATTCGTTGATTACCCTCCAATTGTGTGTAGAAATAGTCTTTCTAGTGTAAGGTTCTTCTTCCTTTTGACTGTGTTTACAAAGGCTTGTTCTGCAGCATGCAAAATAACAAGTTGCATTGTTTTCTACAAGGTGTATATAAATTGTGCATAAACGTAGCCACGCCCATCACGTATTTCCAATCCCTTTACTTTATTATCTATGGTTTGGTTTTCCTTCAATACACAGTTTAGCAAAAACACTGAAGTGCACGCTTGTGTACATGTAATATACATAGTCATGGAATATCTATTTTTTCCTAAGCCATTGTAGCTTTTTTTTTTTCTTTCTTTCTACATCTCCAATAACATCATGTATAAGATTGTTATGCAGGAAATGGACTCTTTTGTAAATTCTGTCTTGGATATAGCAATTTTAATATTTAGCTTAGACAATTATTACATTAGTACTTCAGGCCTTCATTTAGAAATTTATCAAGGGGGTGGGGCAAAAGTTTAGAATGTAGGCAATATACAGGTGTATTGTATTGTGCATATTGGACTTTCAAGGGGAGCGAGAATCTACACACCCTAAACCCTGATTAATATGAGGTAGTAGTAACTTCAAATAAGTACAAACAAAACACAAATTAAAACTGAAAGTTTGTTAAAAAGCTGTTATATATACCGTAAATCGGGAATATTTCGTCTCTAAAATATTTAGAATTTTTATTTTTCGTATGTATAAATTTTCGTACGTGCGTACGTTATTATTTACGAATTCCGTTTATTTCCATATACCCGTTAATTTTCGAATTTTTAAATTTCGTACACATACTGTTATACGAAAATTTTTATAGTACGAAATTTACCAAATTACGGTATTAGTAAAAATGGCTAAAATAATGGTTTGGAAAAATGTCTATCTATGTGTGTGTGTGACCTCGCTGTACTTCAAGAACTGGACACTATTGGAGTTCCGTATATACACTCCTCCAAAATGGCAAGAACGAGCACTCACTAACATTTTCTCTACCATACTAGAAGCTATCAAAAATTGTAAGAAATCCACTAGGCATGGCTTCTTTCAGTCTTCCTGTATATAATGAAGCATGAGGCTGTCTTAACAACTCCTCTTTCCAACAAAGCAAGTTAAAATCTTTGAACATGTTGTATGAGCTAATCTTCAAAATCCTATAGGAACCAACTTGATACCAAACTACTTCCAACTATTCCAAACTTTTTTTATAACTCACAAAAACAGCACAAATACGGCTTATTTATATACAAAATCAATAGAAGGTTCTAGAACTAAGAAACATGTGCACACTATACTGGATTAAACAGGATACAATAGTCAAAAACCACAAATTAGATCAAAGTTCAACACATACTACAATGCTTGCACAAAACATGTATATTTCAAAATATATGAAGCTGACAAATGTTCCTAATGAAACACTCCACCCATGATTATAGCATAAATTAACTTCTATATAATCTATGAAAATCTGCAAATAATGCAACAATTGTGGGAGGGTCATGCAACATTCAGTTGCTCTATATGTTTTCAGTGCAGTTTTCCACTTCATTTACATATAGCTAAAAGAACAGTATCCTACTCGTCCATTAATACTAGTTAGCTGGTCAACTGGATGTCGGATTGCATGTAAAGTATGTGACATATAATTATTACGTGTATATGTACCTATATAAGTACATGTATATGTATATCAAGTTTGTACATAAAAGTACTTGATACATGTACATGTAGTACATGTACATATACTACATGTACATGTATATGTACATCAGGATGGGAAATAAACCTACAACACCTGGTGAGCAATTCCATCACTAGTGTTTACCACAGTACAACTAGCATGCATTGTCATGTCAAAATCTGGTGCTCCTTAAGCTAATTTTGGTGCTCAAATGAGCACTGGAGGACTGTTATTTCCCACTCTGATGTATATATACTTACATTATAATATTATGCATATGTATTGATATGTATTGATATATGAAACATTGATATTTTTATTCTATATTGTGATACAATATTGACTTTTGGGTGTGTTGATACACTAGAGCGGACAGTTTAACTTGCCTAATTTTACAAATTAATTATAACAAGATAGTGTGCATAACTTTCATTGATCCATTTCTTGACAAATACATCCAAATAAGGACATTTATTTACATTTTATAAGTGTTTCAGTATTATTTCAAATATCATGATACTGTAATCGTATTGTGACATTTTTGGCAGCGATATGCATTACTATTTTTACTTGTCTCGCACATCCCTAATATATATATTTACATATTATATGTAAATAATTATATAATATATGTAGCATCTGCACCTGCACACCCATGGCAACCATTTGATGTGGTTAGGTCTGTATTATTGCATATAGGACCTGCCAAGGCAAGCATATACATGTACCTTGCATCAATTATAGTGTGGTTGGCAGGTTTTAATCTGATTTATCAGACCTCTGGCTTCAGTTTTAGTGCCCTTTGTTTCACCTTAGACTGCTATGCAACTACAAACATCCTGTATATACTGTGTATGTGTGTGTGTCTGTGTATGTGTCTCTGTGTGTGTGTGTGTGTGTGTGTGTGTGTGTGTGTGTGTGTGTGTGTGTGTGTGTGTGTGTGTGTGTGTGTGTGTGTGTGTGTGTGTGTGTGTGTGTGTGTGTGTGTGTGTGTGCGTGTGTGTGTGCACATGTATGTATGTGAAGTGGGCACTCTTGCTATTTGTGGAAGTTTTTTTTTCTTCTTCCTGGTTGAGTAGTGAGCATTTAAAGATAATAATATTAATAACAGAATAACTGTTTTACAAGCTGCCTTTCTGCCTGCTGCTCTTCTTGCTCGTCTATACATGTAGCTTGAACACACATTCTTTTTGTGCCATGCCCATTAATTGACAAAACCTCCAGATGACGCAACTACATATGCAATACGTTTGTGATACAACCATATCTGTCCATGGATGTAAAAGCAGTATTTTGCAAATAATAATTTTGTCATAGTCTTTCTCACAGTACAAAATGGTGGAATAACAACCATTTACTATTTGACAAAATTATTATTTGCTAAGTAGGATTTTTCCATCCACGGACATATAAGTAAGTACAAGTATACATATTATTATACAGATTTAATCCCATAGAAAGCAATCATGCAGTTGGCCCCACAGGCCATAAATTAATTATAGTATTGTTATAAACTTTATGCATGATATGTTCTGTTATGTTTTTCATTCCTTTGTTTACACCCATACTCAACTCACATACCATATACATGTACATGTACATGTACATGTACATGTACATGGAACGTACATACCTGTGTAATTTTACTTGAATATGTACATGGAACTTACAAAATTATTTTACTATTTTAGGTAATACACATGTAATTATCTCACACTCCTGTTTACACCTGGCATATTCATATCCATGTAATTATATTTACATGTACATACATGTACATGTACACACTATATATTATATACGTGTATGATGTAACATATGTACATATACTTACATATGTACATGTACATACTATTTATTATGATGTAACATATGTACATATACTTACATATGTACATGTACACGCTATATATTATATATATGTATGATGTAACATATGTACATATACTTACATACAATGTATATTTATACACACTATATACTATATACATGTACATGTACATGTAATCGTATGTACATATCCTTACATACATGTACATACTATATACATGTAAATGTAATTATATGTACATGTACATGTGCTTACATACATGTACATGTACATACTACATGCTACACTGTACATACATGTAAATGTAATCATATGTACATGTACTTACATAATGTACATACGTACTTACATACAATGTACAAGTACATACTACGTGTACATACTAAAGTAATCAAATGTACGTACATACATACACGTACTTACACATGTATTTAAATATATCATATACTCCTCTTTGAATTTAATTAAAGAAAGTATTTTAATCTAACTCTCCAATTTAACTAAGTAGAACTAACTCAATTGAACAAATGTGAAATACTTCCCATATGAATGAATGCAAATGTACTTGTGTATATTCTTACATGTGACTCCCACTAATTGTGATCTAATTACTCATTAAATGCACTATTTATAAAAAAATCCAGTTTAAAATTTAATTGAAGTTAAAGACGACAATTAAAGACATATAAAATACATGTAATCTAGGAATGACAGGATTAATAATTAATCATGTCAATCCAGGACAATTACTTAATACATGTTGTATGATATTATGTATGTTATTATGGTTCTATCTAGAAATTTTTGTTTGGGGAGGAAGTATATTGACCACACCCACTTTTCATTAAACCACACCTGTTTAATTAGTGCAATAAAAGATTGGAGAATACGAAAAGTGAAAAGTTATGACTGATTATGTCATAAGGAGGTTTTGTGTGTCTTCAACTTTGTGTAATTGTCCACTATCATTTCCAAAAGTGTTCTGCAAACATTATTAGATACTATTTGGGAGTAGTACCTGAAGTTTTGGGAAGGAAGCTCCCCACCCCCCTTCTCCAGTAGATAGAACCCTGGTGATCATGATTGTGAAAATTTGCAGTTTGTAGATAAATGAAATGCTTTGTTGGCAATGCAATGATCAAGACAAATTTTTATGACAAACTTTTTTACATAGCAGCAGGCCCAATCCTGTACTCTTAAATACATTCAAAAGCCTGTGCTGATGGGGATGAGGCTTGCTCATGTAGTCATGGCAGCAGTCCCAATCCTGTACCCTAAAAAATTCAAAAGCTTGTGCTGATGGGGATGAGGCTTGCTCATGGAGTCATAGCAGCAGTCTAAATCCTGTGTCAAATCTGAAAGTATGTTATGTGGATGATGCTTGCTTGTGTAGTCCCTGTGTTGAATTTCAGTACATATGCACACCCATGTAAACTTCCTACAGTGGTAAATTTTCAAGAGCAGTCTGGACAACATGTATGTATGCATGTGCAGACCCACGTAAACTTCCTGTTTCAGAGCAACATGTATATTGTATATACATGTGCACGCCTAGTTTTCAGAACAGTCCAGACAACATGTATATATACTTGTACACACCCATGTAAACGTCCTAATATGGTAAGTTTTCAGAGCAGTCTGGACAACATGTATATATACTTGTACACACCCATGTAAACTTCCTAATATGGTAAGTTTTCGGAGCAGTCCAGACAACATGTATATACACATGTGCACATCCATGTAAACTTCCATAAGTTTTATAAATAGATTAAAAACGGCCTTGGCCTATACAATTGGACACTTCTGGTGATTGTGTGAATGTATGCATGTACAGTATATCAGCTATTTTACATAATTGTGTTATATATATTACAGCTGAAATTTTTAACTATCACAAATTTTAATAGATACTTAACAACAGTGAATACTATCTCAGTGGAACTAAAATTTGGATCCAGCTTCTGAGTATTTTAGCAGAGAAACCAAGTACTCCCATATACCAAACTTCTAGCTCTTTGTCAAAGAAATATTCCTCGCCATCTTTGCATGTAATTGTGGGTATGTTGAAGCGAGACAGTGTCAAATGCTTGTAACCACATGTCCACTATTACAATAGTAGTTTCGCTACTATTGTCCAGCCCTAATTTTTAAGTGACCATAAATTAGAAAGTTTATATAGCAACCATTAAATAAATCAATTAAACACTTGCTTTGTATATTATATAATATTATATATAATATATATGTACGTATGTAATTGAATTATGACAAACATGCCCATTGATCACCTTGAGATATGGGCTATATTTATCTATTAATTTTTTTACCACAAGGTACGTATGTTTAGATAGATCATTGATCAAGTTGTATTTATGACTAGCTCTGCAAACACTGGTAATTTTGAACATTTGAAGAGTAGCTGTTTGGCCATGTTTTACAGGATGTTAGCTACATATAAATATGATACTGGCATATATATCAGTGTTTCATACAGAGGGGGGAGGTGGGGCCTAGGATTCTCTCCAACCCCTGCAGAGTTTCCAAAGTTAAGGCAGCTGTTAAACCATTGTGGTTTTTGAATGGGATAAATATGTACGTACACCTCTGGAACGTTTTTAAATATCATCAGCTACAGTACCCAGAAGTCATCAGAAGCAAATTCAAGAGAGCCTAGATTTAAAAACTTTTCATGGCAGGGAATACCCTCACTCACCCACACCCTATGACAATTTGCCTTTGGACTGATATTCCTCTATCCCACATATAATTCCTGTATAAACCTGTTATATTATAATTATACCTGTTCATAGAATGGGATACATACACAGATGTAGTTGTGTAGGAAATAACATCACCAGTTGCCTTCCTTGTTTATTAGTCCATCTTGCTTGTGGTAATACACAACTTACTTTGATAATTGCAGCCAGATCGAAAACAAAGTCATGCTCTACAAATATCTTCAATATAGAATCAATGATAAACACTAACTAATGGCGATCAACAGACAGAGCCTCTAATCGGCTATTTTTAGCTAATTTGGCTTCTCCTGAACCTGCATATAGTAGTATGTCTGTTGATTTTCTACTAAACTGCTGTGCAAACTTTGTGATGAAATTTATCAGAAAAACTCTTTTGTATTTTCAGATCTCTGCTATTGAATACATTGTACTAACAGGTATTCAATAGTTCAAAATTACTGGTAATCCATAAAACGGTTTTCACAAAGCAAATCCCGTTTTTATTCTGTATTGGAAGCAACAATTGGTTGCTTCATCGTATTATAAGGAATCATGAATTACTATACTGCTGAGTTTCATACAGTGGGGGGGGGGGATATTCCCCCCTACCTTGGGTTGCCCCACCCCCCCTCTATATTTCAGGTCAAATTTATTTCAACATGCAACAACATTTCAGCTACCAAAAGCCACTAGAAGCAACCTCAGAGAGCCTAAATTTATAAAATTTCCTGGCGGAACACACCCAAACCCCTACAAGAGCAGTGTGCTTCACGTGATAGATTCTTTCCCCTGTCTAACACAAAATCCTATATGAAATCTCCTGTATGGTGCAACAATTATATCACAAATGGAGAAATGTTCATGATAAAAACATTCACGTTCTAATCGTTAAACAAATAAATGTTTGTACATTCCTACCCTAACCTAATATTCAGTGCTGTTTAAATTATATAACATCATTTTAGTGTGTAAAATGTTTGTACATGTGCAGGTGTATTGGGTTATATGTAACCTAATATTCAGTGCTGTTTAAAGTATGTAACATTATGGTTTTAGTGTGTGAAATGTTTGTACATCAGCAGGTGTATTGTGTTATATCATATGTTCTCACTCAAGTATGACATTATAGTATTAAGTGGTTTTTATAAGTATTATACTAGTTTGTTATAGTAATATAGCTACAATACTATCCTTATATGAAGAGTTATGCAGGAAGTACACTCATTGACTTCGAATTTCAACATTGTGAGGAATGGGTAGGGCAGGTCAGCTGGCAAGTGTATTATCTATTTCAGAGCTTCAATCATTGAAAATGCCCAAAGCACCTTTCTTACCTGGTAGCAGGAAGACTCTCGGGCTGACTTTCTGGGTCTTTATACAGTTTACCTGACCAAAACAAAACTGCTTTCTTCTTTGCTTGTTAATGTTAGCCATATTCTCTTTCACCAACAAAAAGATGGGTTTTCACCACCAATGTTTCAACTAGATACTCTAGCCCTCATCAGGGTAACAAAGCAATGTATGAAAGATGGACAATACTTCATGTCATAGGACAGTGTGTTGTATGACATCGCACAGTACCACTTAATATACCACCAACTGCTTCTTATTTGTCGATGCATTTTTTTATCCTATTTAGGTGGCAGAAGTTGAGAAGATAGCATGTTTGATAAATTTAGGATTATCCACAAGAGGAATTGGACACTCCTGGAAGGTAAAATACACACACACACACACACACACACACACACACACACACGCACGCACACACACACACACACATACACGCTTATTCACAAACAAACACACACACACTTAAAGTCATATAATTATAATGAACTTTTGCAAAATGTACATGTATGTTAATGTCACATGATCAGATATCATGATCAGATGACATAGCCATCTTATTTAGAATATCACAATATTGCAAACACAAATATTATTAGCCATTTTAATAATTTATATAACATGCTGGGGGTAAAAAGAGACAGGCATGTCCAGAAAAAATCTGGGATGAACCCACAACCTTCTGATTACCATGTGCTGGGTTCAAATCCCAGGGACATGTGTCCTTTTCTTTATTCCTAAATATATACAACATAGTTGTTTACTAATGTAACATGCATATAATATCTTAATGTTATAAAGAGTGTTGACCCTGTCAGCTCAAAGGAACCACAATTGTTTTACATTTCAGTTTCTGTACTGTTTGCACGTATTTACTATCTGAAGCAAATCATGTACCATAATGCAATAATCACATAAACTAAATATTAAAATTGCCCAAAACTGTAATAATAATACACACACACACACCCTGTTACTAGGATTGGACAATAATTCAATATATCGCACAGATCAGTATTATAGTATTTTAATAATTGTATCACATGATTTTATATTATCATAATTAATCAATGGTTATAATATAAGCAGTCAAAAATCCTATAACATGTAATCTTAAGCCATATGTTCTCGAAACAAGGATCAGAAGTGTTATCTTTTAGAAAATGAGTCTATGTCTGCTATCATAGACAGTATCAGTGAGTACAGGTATAGTCTGTTCACATTCACGATGTCCTCAAAATTATGATGTGATGAATTTATATGTAATATACATGTAGTGTGTAGTTTAATGTCATAAGATTAATACATGATTATACTGCAACTCAATAATGAAGCAATGGATTGAAATTTGACATACACAAAAAAGAACGGGAAGGATAATTATATGAAAATGGTACAGGTTAAAAGATTGTTGGTCATTTCAAACTAAAGTTATGAGCATTTTTCTGAGGACAAGGTTAATGTGAATGACCTTTAGTTGCAATAATCGCAAGTCACCTTTAGAACAAAACTTAATTCTCAATATTGCCCAACCCTACTTGTTAGATAGGAAAAGAAACAGTGATTTGATAAGCTCATATGGCGCACCATTGACCCAAAGAGCTTCTTATTTGGCACTGCACAGTTCTCTCTTTGGGCCAGTGGCGCTGTTAATTATGATTATATTGTCACTAACAGGCTCTTAGTTAATTGGCTATTCTCAATGGCGCACACACTAACCATTTTTGAGCCAATTTGGCCCAAGCTTCAAAACTTATCAAAAACTCTGAAGAGAAACAATATCAATAGGAAGTGTAACTGCAATGGATTGAAATTTAACATACATAAAAGAGAATGGGAAGGATAATATTATGAAAATGGTACAGGTAAAACTATTGTTGATCATTCTCAATATTGGGAAACGGGGGAGCTATAAACTTAACTCTGTAGACAGAAATGCAGGGCACCAATTTAATGTCTGTACAATCTTTGCCAACATTGCGAGACGGGGGAGCCATTGAGGGCACCAAGTTAATGTCTGTACAATCTTTGCCAATATTGGGAGAATGGTGGGAATCTGGTTTCTACACCTTTGTGGTACAGTGAAGCAAAAGACTACTTGATTGCTATGCCACACCTCAACCATTCATCTACATGTATAGAAGTCTAGTTGCACAACACACAAGGCTTCTCACTTACTGATAACACCCTCTTTAATTTTTTTTGATTGGTTTTGATTATACCACCAACCATTGAACAATTTGTTCCTCTAATTTGATTACGGGTTTCATGCTGTAACTTAATTTAGTGTGTTACCGTAATGTGGTGAAGTATAACAAGATAATTTAGGGAGTAGGCTCATATGTCTAGCCAAAACGATAAAAGAGACCGTAAAAGGACATTCCTAGTATGTAGTGGTGACACCTTCGTATGAATTCTTGACAAATTGCTACATATGTTTTGAAGATCTACCTTGATTTGAAGGTTGAGTTATGTGCCTCTAGGGAGTTGTGAGGGATTATTACCTTACTTTCTTTACTCTCGTAACAATATTGGGCTTCTCTCTGAATCGGGCAGGATTCTTCTATATGTATACCAAAAATAAAGATCATATAAATATATCAAATGTTGATTGTCTCTCTCCCTTGGACTAAAATTTAGATGTGTTTACTATAATTATGTGTAACTTACTAACTTATATATATACATATACCCACTCAATACTACTACACAACTAGGAGTGATAATAACAACACAACTAGTGTATTGGTTAAAGTACAGTACATTACTGTACTTGTGCAGTGTACTTGTATTGCAATATTGTAATTAATAGTATTCCACACACACACACACACACATACATACATACATACAGTACTTGTACAGTAGCTAAGTTTGTACCACATACACATGTATACGCACATGTACACACTCATAATTAAATAAATATTGGTTATTAACTTATTGCTGTCTACCAAACAGATGTATATTATATCATCACATTCTTTATCAATAAATATATGAAAGATTAGAACAGCTTGTTTTTGAAAAGTGAAGTCCTATTATGAAATTCACAGCTCTTGGTGGATTCCTGAGTTTATTGTTTATATAGTAGCTTTATGTAGTAACTTAGCTTTTAGCCATAACGAAGTCTTTCAAAAGAAAGTGATAAATTTTTCAACATATGCTTTTTTGTGAATGTTGTACAAGCATGTATATGTACATGTATATGTACATGTATATATATATATGTATTTATATGTATGTATGTATGTATGTATGTATGTATGCATTTATGTATATGTATATATTTATGTGTCTATGTATTCTACATGAACTGGATATTAGAAGGATTCCAATTTTTATTTTGTTTACGGGTTGTATATATATACACATACATACGTACTGTACATACACGTCTATACTACAATATAGTAGTTAATGAATAAAAAAGAGAGACATAATTATGTCCTAGACCAGGTGGGATTTGAACCTAATAGAGAGCATCTGAGTAGCAATCAGAAGGTCGTGAGTTCAAATCCCAGCTGGCCCAAAGCCACTGGAGACATATCATTCTCTTTATTCATAAACATACACAACTTAGCTGTTCAAAATACTTTAATTATCTAACTTTCCTGCCAAATACGTTTGATCAAAGGCTTATATTTAGTCACTCGTCATTCTGCCAATTTATCCAGAAAGCCAATAAAATTTGTTAACTAAGAAGATTAATAATAGCTCTTCATGAATACTAAATATTTAACTTATTAAATATAGCACTACATTAACTCAGTCAATATTTTACTTATTGAATATAGCACTACATTAACTCAGTCAATATTTAATTTATTGAATATAGCACTACATTAACTCAGTCAATATTTTACTTATTGAATATAGGACTACATTAACTCAGTCAATATTTTACTTATTGAATATAGCACTACATTAACTCAGTCAATATTTAATTTATTGAATATAGGACTACATTAACTCAGTCAATATTTTACTTATTGAATATAGCACTACATTAACTCAGTCAATATTTTACTTATTAAATATAGCACTACATTAACTCAGTCAATATTTTACTTATTGAATATAGCACTACATTAACTCAGTCAATATTTAATTTATTGAATATAGCACTACATTAACTCAGTCAATATTTTACTTATTGAATATAGGACTACATTAACTCAGTCAATATTTTACTTATTGAATATAGCACTACATTAACTCAGTCAATATTTAATTTATTGAATATAGCACTACATTAACTCAGTCAATATTTAATTTATTGAATATAGCACTACATTAACTCAGTCATTTTTGATTTATTGAATATAGGACTACATTAACTCAGTCAATATTTGATTTATTGATTATAGCACTACATTAACTCAGTCATTTTTGATTTATTGGATATAGGACTACATTAACTCAGTCATTTTTGATTTATTGAATATAGGACTACATTAACTCAGTCATTTTTGATTTATTGATTATAGGACTAGTACATTATATTTAGGAATATATGACTGAATTTAGGTTTGCTAAGGTAACAGTCAGTCATTAAATTGTTTACTGAGAGCAGTATTTTATTAATTAGCAAAGAATCCATTATAGTCAGGCGAGGTCTTCATGCTCCCACCACTTAATTATATTATGTGGTCCCAGGGCTACTAACAGACGCAAACAAAAATTTTTGTATTCATTCCACATAATGTGTTTATAGCCTTAATCCATATTGAGGTATATAGCACTAAATATTCTATTTATTAATGTGTTACAAATTATGTTTAATTGGCTGAACAAACTGTCTGTGTAAACTCTTAATATAGTGATATGTAGGCTGGATGGCTACCCTGTTTATAAACAACGACATTATTCTATGATACCTTTGCCAAGCTAGGATGCATTATTTGCAGCTGTAATCCGTTTTAGAAATCCTTTCAGTAATAACATATGTTGAAGTATGTTATCACCTGTTCCATTACTTCAAATCCTTGTGATAGTTTAATGTTTTGACTGTACATAGTTATTATAACATCTTTAGGAATCAATCGCCATGGTTACCATTGTCTAAGACTGTTGTGATTGTAGCAGTAGTAATAACAATTCACTTAATGTTGTTTTAATAGGTGTCTATAAATTACCACTTGTTTTTACCAATCCTAAACAAACCCTATAAAGAATATTAACAAACCATTTAAAGAGATATCAAAATCGAAAATAACACAGCAACAAGATTGGGATGATACCATAGAAAACTGCAACTAACTTCCAATACTCTAATCATGTACATGTATGTTTTCCTTACAGTCCTGTACCATTTTCATATTATTTTAATTATGTTTATGTGTGTTAAATTAAATTTCAATCCATTACTTCATTATTGAGTTACAGTATAACATGTATTATTCTTATGACATTAAGCTATACACTATATTACATATAAGTTTTTTAGTTATAGTGTA
Organism: Petrosia ficiformis; assembly: GCA_947044365.1. NCBI lineage: Eukaryota > Metazoa > Porifera > Demospongiae > Haplosclerida > Petrosiidae > Petrosia > Petrosia ficiformis. Next base: position 2,834,079 of record OX345640.1, read on the forward strand.
ATCATGTATTAATCTTATGACTCTACTATAGTACACTAAAGTCAACATAGCCTCATTTTGAGGTCACCGCAAATGTGAACAGATTCTCTTAAACTAGCTAGTATACATACCATTAAACAAATCTAATTATACTAAAATGCACTGCATTGTCATCTTAGAGTTGATTAAGGTTTCTCTCTTTATCAAAACTATTTCTCTGTTGGATCTGTTATGTATTTTTAAGGTAGCTAGCCTAAACCCAGCAGTTCATTTTATTAGGTTTGTATGTATTTCTCTATATTTTAGTTATAGTTATGGTATGCCTGGTTTATCAAACGTTATAGTTTAGTTATAGTTTAATTAACTAAGGTAATATCAGGCTTACCAAAATGGTTTTAAAAGTGCCCATTATTGGCCAATATTCATTTTAGTTAGCTATAGTTATTTCAGTAGACTTGTAGTTTAATGTCATAAGATTAATATACGATTGTACTGTAACTCAATAATGAAGCAATGAAGTGAAATTTAACTGACACAAAAAAGAACAGGAAGGATAATAATATGAAAATCCTACAGGTGATTGATTGGTCATTCCAAGCTAAAGTCATGAACAGTTTTCTGAGGTCATGGTGACTTTTTCGTAGCACCAGAAATCTGTTTCTTTTATACAACACAAGCCTTATCGTACTGTAACATTGGGGTACCTAAATGGTAACAGACATCTGAGCCTTATCGTACTGTAACATTAGAGTACCTAAAAGGCAACAGAAATCTGAGCCTTATCGTACTGTAACATTAGGGTACCTAATGCAACAGAAATCTGAGCCATATCGTACTGTAGCATTAGGGTACCTAAATGGTAACAGAAATCTGAGCCCTATCGTACTGTAGCATTAGGGTACCTAAATGGTAACAGACATCTGAGCCTTATCGTACTGTAACATTAAGGTACCTAAATGGTAACAGAAATCTGAGCCTTATCGTACTGTAGCATTAGGGTACCTAATTAGGGTACCTAAATGGCAACAGAAATCTGAACCTTATTGTACTGTAACATTAGAGTACCTAAAAGGCAACAGAAATCTGAGCCTTATCGTACTGTAGCATTAGGGTACCTAAATGGTAACAGAAATCTGAGCCTTATCATACTGTAGCATTAGGGTACCTAAAAGGCAACAGAAATCTGAGCCTTATCGTACTGTAACATTAGGGTACCTAATGCAACAGAAATCTGAGCCTTATCGTACTGTAGCATTAGGGTACCTAAATGGTAACAGAAATCAGAGCCTTATCGTACTGTAGCATTAGGGTACCTAAATGGTAACAGAAATCTGAGCCTTATCATACTGTAGCATTAGGGTACCTAAAAAGCAACAGAAATCTGAGCCTTATCGTACTGTAACATTAGGGTACCTGATGCAACAGAAATCTGAGCCTTATCGTACTGTAGCATTAGGGTACCTAAATGGTAACAGAAATCTGAGCCTTATCGTACTGTAGCATTAGGGTACCTAAATGGTAACAGAAATCTGAGCCTTATCGTACTGTAGCATTAGGGTACCTAAATGCAACAGTACGATAAGGCTACCTAAATGGTATGTTAATTAACAACAGAAATCTGTTGATCATAGATGATACAAGCCTCATTAAACAGTAAGAAGTGGGTTGTGTATAAAATAGACCAGCAAATTAATTCTACACATAAGCAACCCTGCATATTCAGTACACACACACACACACATACACACACACACACACACACATACACACACACACACACACACACACACACACAAACACGCACAATATGTACAGACATATTCAGCACACAGAGACAAGTACATGCACAGTATACAAAGATGTGTATACACACACACACAATATGTACAGACATATTCAGTACACAGAGACAAGTACACGCACAGTATACAAAGATGTGTATACACACACACGCCACACACATACACACACACACACACACACACACACACACACACACACACACACACACACACACACACACACACACACACACACACACACACACAATATGTACAGACATATTCACCACACAGAGACAAGTACATGCACAGTATACAAAGATGTGTATACACACACACACAATATGTACAGACATATTCAGTACACAGAGACAAGTACATGCACAGTATACAAAGATGTGTATACACACACACGCCACACACATGCACACACACACACACACACACACACACACACACACACACACACACACACACACACACACACACACACACACACACACACACACACACACACAATATGTACAGACATATTCACCACACAGAGACAAGTACATGCACAGTATACAAAGATGTGTATACACACACACACAATATGTACAGACATATTCAGTACACAGAGACAAGTACACGCACAGTATACAAAGATGTGTATACACACACACGCCACACACATGCACAGAGACAATACTAATTATATTATTAGATGTTTTTCATTCTGCATTCAAGTATTGAACTTCATTTTAATTGAAATAATAAATTGTTATGATGCACAAATTGACATCAAAGATTGATGTAATATTGCATTTATAATATATAATATATATACGTAATTGTAATTATATAATATACATGTACATGTGTATATATACATGTTTTCTAACAAATATTTTGTTGGAACAAAAGTAGACATAACATGATATGAGTTTGGAATGATGTTCACATTTTAACATGTAAATGAATAAATATTTATAATATCAAGTATCATCCAGCTGTTGGAATAATTAGAGTATATGTGGTACTACACTAGCGAGGATATAGGCTAGGGTTATAGTACCATATATACTCTAATTATTATTTTATGTGCTTACTTGAATCATGAACCAATCTGATGAAGCAAATTTTAAGTTCTTTCTCCAAAATTTGTCAATAATTTTAATAAGCGGACAAAATATTTCTGACTATTTTTTACATTATATAATTACAATAATTTTAATTTTTGAATAAATAACACAAAATTAATGTGCTGTATTATAACAAAGAGATCACCCAAGGCCCTATAAACCTAAACACCCTGTTGAAAATGTATGGGCTATGAATCTCATTATAAGATATATAATATATTATATACATGTATATAATTATATATTATAATATTTATATATATATTATGTACATGTATATATATGGACTATCAATATATTTTGTTTAAATACACTCTAGTTTTCTTCTGATCCGTTTGTTCATTGCACTACGCCAAGTATATTTGTGATTGGAGAAAAAGGTCCTACGAGTTCATGGCAGTATGTTAAGGTAAAATATTAATTGTTATACATTGACTAATTATGTACTTATACATAAATACATACATAAAGTACATGCATGTACATACATAATATTTCTATGGCCCACAGGGGCATCCCTATAAACGCTTTTCACGAG